>CM031234.1:138028975-138558975 GCA_018340775.1 Taxus wallichiana var. yunnanensis
TTTACAATGATGTTCCGCATCATAATACTATAAAGTGAGTTGGAGGACTCTAAAGCAAGTTAGAGCATTCTAGGAAGACTTCAAGAATTCTTAAAATGGATATAAATTTCGCATATGAACTCAATGTTAGTGTGAGTTATCCTATGTGTTCTCCTCTCATATTGGAGGGTCATCTCACATGGGTTAGGTTTAGGGTTAGGTTTAGGGTTTCATGTGTGTCATGCACTAGGGTTACTCAGCACCCTATATGTACCCTTTACTATTTATTTATGAGCATGCTAAGACACTCCATTGTCTTTCCTCTATGTGCAAGCTTTGTTTCTCTTGATCAAGTTCTTCCATTACTGATTAATTCTTCTTGCAATTATGCTAGAGCTATCACAATTTCGTTGGATTACAACTACTTCATGGTGCCTCGTTTCGATTCGATTCTCGCAAACTCTTTTCATGGTATCAGAGCTGCATGATTTGCCATCACACCAAAAGCTCGAATTGATGGTGGAGAGGGATCTCATTGTGTTAATCATTTGTTATGCCAATACCCTCCCGCATGATGGAGCTAGGTATACACCCAATCAGGCCCAACAACATTAGGAGGTAGTGACACCGGGAATTTCTGGGAGGTCACCCATCCCAGAACTACTCTGGGGCTGGTGCACTTAACTGGCTGGTATCAGAGATGCATGACTTGTTGTCACACCAAAAGCTCAAACTAATGGTGGAGAGGGATCTCATCATGTTATTCAGCTGCTATGCCAACACCCTCCCACACGATGGAGTCAGATATACACCCAATCAGGCCCAACAACATTAGGAGGTAGTGACATCAGGAATTTCCCAAGAGGTCGCCCATCACCACACTACTCTGGGGCTGACACACTTAACTATCTGGCTCTGATACTAAATGATTTTTTGTCACACCAAAAGCTCAAACTAATGGTGGAGAGGGATCTCATCATGTTATTCATCTGTTACTCCAACACTCAAATCAAGATGGTTTTTTTGAACTTGCATAATTTTTCAAGAGGAATCTAAATATGCTATCAAATTTTGGTTTGGGGATATTCTTGATGATTTTTTCACTATTTCCCAAACATATTCCTAAGGAGCCACTCAAAGAACTGTTGAACATTTCCAGAGCTAGTGAAAGAACCTTTGGAGATAATGCAATGATGAAATAACAATCTCTAGAGATGATATGAAATATTTTGAATATCTTATAAGGTTAGTTTTAGTTGGTGCTTAATGCTCAAAATGCCTTATTCAATGATGATAACAAATTATAAACTGCATATGTAAAAATTGACATCTTTTTTCCCAATAATAAGCATAAATAGATAACTGAAAGATAACAATTAATTATAAAGAAATAACCATGATATATACTCTCTATTTCATCCTAAATAGACCATAATTTCATATATTACACTTAGTTCCACTTATATATGCAAGGGAAAAGAATGTCAAATATTGTATAAAATGGGCTATTTCTTAGGCTCATCGAGATGTCATGGGTGCCTCAATTAGGCTTAATGGATTCATCATCCTATGAGATTAAAGCATGTGAAGGTATGTAAAGTTTGTCTATTACCAATCAAATGGTCATGTTCGTGTTAAGTATGCTTTGATTCAAAGTATGATGTGTCATGTTGAGTCAAGCCTAAAGGATTTTCATAAACTATGATGTCTTGTTAAGGTGTAGATGTTCTTGTCATGTTTTTGACAAAAGTGATTCTTGATCATCCATGAAAGGTCTGATTTCATAAGTACTGATATATATGATTAATTAGCCTAATGAGAAAAAATGAAGTGTGTCTCAATTGTGAAAAAGGATTGCATAGTCGCTCTAGTGTTTATTAAGTAATAGCATGGTCTAAGCTTGTTATACCCCGATTGTGGAAATCGTGAGATTCTTTCTCTTTGAGTATGAAGGTCTTGATGTTTGTACTTTGTCAAGAGAGTCATGTCATTAGGTCAGGCTTATTATTGTGTGTTCTTCAAGAGAGTTGTAAAGATGGTCTTATATCAAACTTGTTTGTGTCATTAGTATGGGTTTATCTATAACATCCAACATGAATTGACTATGAGATTCTCTCAAAATTTGAAAGTGATTTATGAATAAAATTCCGCAAGTTGTGAATATGTCAAGATGCCTTGTGAAATAACATATAATATCATCATTATAGAGGAGGTTTCAATCCAAAGGGAGCATGATGTGTTTAAGGATGAAGCTCTAGGTGTGTGTTCATGCTTGTAAAAGTATCAAGGTATGTTCATGATGATTGGAAAGGTATCCAGTCTATTTAGAGATGTTGTATGTACTATCAAACTGCAAGGATGCCATATTCATAGAGAAAGAGATGTTCTTATGACTTAATCTAGTAAAGGTTTTGTATTATGGTTATAGTGACTCATATTTTGAGAAATGATGTTATAGTATCATGCTCATATGGTCAAAATTACCTCATTGTGAGCTTGAATATTTCCAAATAGCTTGTGAGCTAAGCTAGGGTGTTGATAGTATGAAAATAGGGTACTTACTTATGTATGTGACATGACCTTATCTAGGTTTTCTTAGTATGTTATTAAATTGTGTTGTGTCATTTGATTGTCCTTACTCTAAGAGTGAAATATGAAATTTGAAGAAAGTGTGTCTTATATACAAAAGGTTAATATATTATCACTATGCTCTTGAAGAAATTGGCATGACAAGTCTACAAAATCCTAGATGATGTATTTTCTATGAAGATGTATAGTCACATATCTATGGGTGGTCTTTGTGCTTGAAATAGTGTCTTGAACAAGGGTTCTTGATGGTTTGAAAGATTATAAAAGTTTAAATAAGGTGATATATTATGATAAAGGATCAAGGAGATAGTGTAAAGTCATCAAGATTATCAAAGACTTGTTTGGAATTCTATGTTGATATGTATTGTGCAAATTTCGAGAATATCAATTTGAGGTCTGTGGTATCACCTAAATCCGAGAGTGAAGAGTATCAAAAGGTCTTATTGGGCTATTCAAGTATAAGATAGGAAAATTTTAAGACATCCCCAAAACAATTAATAGAAATTTGTTGGCTAAACCTGTGAAAATAAACGTTTACGCTAATGGCAAATATGAAGAAAATATAAATATGTTTTCATCTAGTAACATTTTTACACTCTTGGCGACAACATATATTATGTTGTCGGTTGATAGTATATGATGTCGGCCAAAAACATATGTAATTTTTTGAAAAATATTTTTTTGACAATAATAATTAAAATGACCGGCTTGACGAGAAATATGTCCTCACAAAATATGGCGCAAACAAAAAAATTATAAAATGATTTTTTGTGAAAAAATACAAATTTTACTAATTTTGTATGGGAATTTTTTTATGTTAGTAGTTAAAATGATTGTCTAAATTTTTTGAAATATTTTGTTTTCGGTAACATGGTTTATGTTATTGGTGATAGCATATATTATCTTGCCGAGTTGGTAGCATAGAATATGTTGTCGGTCGGTAGTGTATTTTATGTTATCGGATGACAACATATATTATATTGTCGGCCAGTAGCATAAAAAAATGCTACTGGCTGATATCATAAAGGTGAATATCATGAATTTTTATTTCATCCGAATGGTGAATTGACCCCTAAAATTAACTTGTACTCAAAAAAATTTGCAGCCGGTCCTAATTCCTACCGTAAAAATTCACCAATTTCAAATTTCAAAAACTGGAATATTTTTGAATTAATGAATATTCGCCACTAGCATTTTCCTTGGTCTAATATCAAGTGTTGAACCTTGAATAATGGAATACAATATTGTAAAATTGTATGTTATGGTTCCAAAAACCCATTCCTTGAAGTAAATTCTTGGTCACAAATCGATAATGATCATTTTGATCTAGATAGTGTGAGATTTGATCTTGATTCAAGTTTTGAGATGCCAAAAATTGTTTAATGCATCATGAAAGAAATATAATGAAATATTAATCATGATCAAGACTATTTGAGTCAATAAAGGTGTATTCTCGGTTGGTATGGAATTTTTCATGATTTGTGAAGTTGTGAAAAACCATGCTACAAGTCGATGAACTCATCTTGAGGAAAATTGAGCTACGTTTGAGCTTGAATCAGGTATACAAGGTATGTGATATGTTAAGAAATCTTGTATGATAGACATTGATCATGATTGTAGGTATGAATTTTTGTTACCTTTCTTGAAGTAGTAGTAGTATTGTTTTAGTAGATTACAAATTTTGACATAGGTTGTACATGATGTGTTAAATTGTCCTGGTATGAAAACATAAGATGAGAAGGAGTTTGAGTGATATTTTCACTTGAAAAGAGAGGTTAATTTCAGGATTTGTTTGGTTAAAAATCATGTCTTTGAGTAATTATTACAACTTGTCAAGGGTGAAGGTTGATTTTGCACCAGAATGTGGAGCTATAGGACTATTGATTCCTCACAGAGGTAGGGGAAACTACTCTTGACCCTCAATCAGATGTTTTAGATGCCATGAAGGTTGTGCAAGAAATAATGACAGTGAGATGTGCAATAAACTTGAAAAATCTCAAGAAAAACAAGTTATGTTCATATGATTTGAAGTTTCTATAGTAATCAAGGGTTAAAATGCATTGTCTCGATCTGTGTATGAGGAATCATTGTTCCATGTATATCCATATTGATTTCTCCTCCAATTCCATATATATCCATATATATTGCTACCCTCATGTGTCCTAACATTCCTCCATGATTTTTCCCTCTCATGATGATGAGGGTGTATATATGGTGCCACCTTAGTATCCTCAACCTTATCAATCTTTTTCTCCCCTTTATATTTTCTTCCACATTTTTGTTTACTATTTTTTTTTTTCTTAAGTAGATGAATTATTTTTATTTTTCATCATGTTCTCCTTCTGAATCATCCTTATTCCCTTCTTCACCATCTTCAAAGTCATCCTCATGCTCCATATTGACATTACTGTGTTCCTTCTTAAGTGTGATATCTTACAAGGTCATCTTTTTTCTCTTATACCATATATTCATGAATTTAGTTTGCACTTTAATATTATTTGTTTCAAGGTATCTAACCAAGGATATACAAGAACAATATATATATCATCCATATCTAAAGCATAAAAATATTAATGCAAAACATATTTATCCATAGAGAGCTTTAAATCTTAAAAATCTTGAATCTTCTTACCATCCTCTTGAGCTTTCTTGATATTCTTTGCTTGAACATGTAGATATTGAGCTACATATATATTGATGAAATTATACTTGTTGCTAGGTTTTATGGAAACCATTACCTTTTCCTTTGAATGTACCCTTCAAACTGAAATATTGAATCTTCCTTCATTAGAGATGCATTATCTGAACTCTTATCTTGATATGTTGTCTCTCCTTCTAAATCATGTGTAGCCTCTTCGTAAATCAACACTTTATTCTTTTTCTTCTTCTTTACCATCATCATATTCTTCTTATACATCTATTTTTGCATCATTTGTAGCCTCTTTGTCATAATCTTTATCTTCTACTTTATTTATCCTTTTCCACAACCTTCTCTTTTTTTCCACCAAAAAATGACCCCATTTATTTTCTATTGAATTCTCCTTATTATTTATATTTTTAATCATATTGTGTAGACACTTTAGGAGAGATTATTAATCCATGAAAACTAGAGTTTAATGGATATACCCTTTTGATCAAAACTTGTGTTTCCCCTTTCAGCTAGAGGTCAACCAAAAATCAAAAATAAATACAGAACATGCAGACCCCAATTATATTTTTGAGATATTTCAGGAAATATAAAACACTTTGAAAATTTCCTAATATTTTGGCATATGGAGAATTTTTTTGAAAAACCATAAACCTACAATAACTATCACAAAAAAATTTAAATTCTAAAAAAATAGAGTTTCACCTTGAAAAATATTCACAAAAACAAAAAAATCAATAAATAATTCACCATGATTTGTAAGATATAGACGAAACATGAAAATTAGGGTTTTAACCCTACAACTAACATATATTTCTCAACAATAGCTCCAAAAAATCTAAAATTTGGAGGGAATATTCTTTGAAATATTTCTCCACTTCACACAAAAATATCTTAAAAATTCATAGTAGATCTCAAAATATAGGTGAATCACAAAAATAGGGTTTCATCCCACAAATTACCCAAATCGATGCTCTAATACCACTTGATAACATTGACATATAATAATTTAGAAATATGAAGAAAATAATCAACATAAACACAATGCAAGAGATATGGGTGGGCCAATATGCCCAAATATTCAATATATCAAAAATAATACCCTTAAGGTAGGGAAACACCATACAATTCTCCTTAAGGAAGGAGTAACTCCATGATCTCCCAAGATGGTAATACACTTAGAAGGGTATACCTTCAACATACCTCTCCCAAGTAGAAGACTCCACACATACCTCACTTAACATATCATAATGATACTCATATCCTTTATATAGGAATATATTACTCTTAATGGATGGGTAATACCTAATCCTAATGTAGGCCAACTCATTACCCTATATTACTAATTTCTATGTGACCCTATATATTATAAACATATAACTAACTAAGGGGATGTGTGCTACACATTGTCATCTCCATCAACCCATATACTTATAATATCATATCCCAAGATACATAACATGATGATATGATCCTCATGTGTGGATTTCACTAACGTCTCGAGGTTTTGGTGTAACATTTGGTATCGAGCCTCCACTCATTTTTAATCCCACTCAATCATTTTTCCATGTATTTGAGACCTATGGGGCACCTAAATGATGATGAAGTAGGGCTTGAATATATGGGAGTGTGGGTGCAAACCCAAGTCGAGGCTCTATGGAAGCGTGGTGGGATGATATGATCCTCATGTGCATATTTCACTAACACCTCAAGTTTTTGTGTAATGGTTTTTCACACCATATATGATTTTCATTCATTGTATGGCTCATAGAATGAATCTAGCATACAAAATAGTCAACAAATTTAAACTTGTAGAAAAATTTGAAGAACTTGTTTGAGAGGTACATGTTTATTTTTGTCGTAGTCCTAAAAGGTTCATGGAATTTCAAATCTTTGAAAAATACTAACAAACTGGCATAAACTATTAAAATATGTTGACACTATGTGGATCTCATTATATCAATTCATTTGTAGGGTGTACAATGAGTATCAATCCTTATTGGGAGTAATGTGGTAGAATCACATGGAAGTAGACAAGGCTCAGGATTTGATACATCATTTGACTAATATAGAGATATTTTTGATGTTGTGTGGTATCCTTCCCATGTTGGATGAAATTCATCATTTAATTAAACAAATCCAATGAATAAATATATATTGCTGATTTTTCTAGTTTGAGGAAACGTGTTTATCTGGCAATAGAATATTTCTTTCTCAATGATACTAATTTTTTAGGTCCAAAGTTTGATGGTTGGAATAATTTGATAAATATTGGAAATACAAGTAGATTTCTAAGGTTCAACTTGTTTGGATAAGTATTTGTTTTTTTATGTGGATATGAGATACCAATACACTTCTTTCAAATAGTAACTGGTTAGGTTAAGAAGGAAAATGTCGAAAGATGCTCTATGATAACATTATATCATCAACAAGGGTAATATTATGAGATTTTACAAATTCCCTACTACAAGAAATGAGGGAATGTTTTAGTAGGGATGCTTTACTTGAAGTAATGGATTTAGTAATTCCCACATATTGTAATAGTGTCCAAAATGAAATATCATTACATGAAGACAACCACAAGATATTGACTTTATTGATTCAACATTTTTGTAAACCTATTGATATCAATGGAATGAATATTCTAGGTATTTTAAGAAAGGATAATTTTATTGATCGATCCCATGAATTCACCTCTATAATGATTAAGCACTTTAAATGTTTAGATAGTCCTATTCACTTTTAAATCACCTTGCCCATTTTCATGACTATTCCTTGCAAAATCCATGTTTCTTAAAGTTTTGATGCAAGACCCTTTTTGTGAGAATCTCAAAAAATGCCTAAGTATCCATTTTACACTTTTAGTGCATTTCGAGGTTGAGTTCCATTTTACACTTTTAGTGCATTTCATGTTTTGACTTCCAACCCTGTGCTTCCTCCTTGCACTTCCACCCTACACTTCTGACTTGCACTTCCTCCATACACTTCCAACCTACACTTTTTCCCTACACTTCCTACCCGTACTTCCACCCCGCACTTTCACCCTACACTCGACCTACACTTCGCCATGCACTTCGACCTACACTTCCGCCTGTACTTTCACCCCGAACTTCCACCCTACACTTCGCCTTGCACTTCCACCCTGCACTTCTTCCCTAGGCTTCCACCTTGCACTTCCACCCTGCACTTCCGACCTACACAACTGCCTGGATTTTTGAGGACTCTTTCATAGATGTAAATGCATCCTATTTTTAGAATGTAATTAGTTAAGAGGAGAGGTTGATATTGTTCAACCTCTTTAGCTATATATACAAGGATGCACAATGTATTCGTGGACTTTGGATCATTTGTATAAGGAGGCTCTACCATTTTAAGTATTTGTATACAGGCTTAAGCCTCAATATTATACATCAGAACTAAAGTTTATCCTTATTTTTCTTTAATGTGTTATGTATTTAATTATTAATCTTGTACTTGAGAATATGTCTTTCCTTGTACTTGAATGATCATTTTTACCTTCACATTAAGTCTTTCCTTCTTAGCAATTTGTATGTTGTGATTCATAAAACCTATCAGTAACGATTTGTGGAATCAAACTAAGTACCTTCTATTATTGCTGTAGAAAAAAAATCATGCACTTTGGGTATATATCTAGTCTTGATTGCATACTATTATTTATATGATTCCTAAGTAAGAAAAGTACTAATTAACCCATGTCTTTGGTCATCTTTACTTTCTTTCTATTGCCACTTTTGGTCTTAAACTCTTTCTAGCTCAGTCTATCTTTTCACACCTCGGCATTTATCATCCTGGACACTAGTGCCTAGCCATGATGCCAGCGTCAGCACCCCCGTCCCCTCTGGGTACCCATGACCTCTTTGTACTTTGTTCACATCTTTTGGGTCCTTTCTAGCCGTTTGAGCATCTTATCTTTTTGGTAGTTGACCTTTTCGGGTTAATTACAAAATTCAAGAAAGGGAATCATATAAATATAAAGTTATGCAATCATAATAAAGGAAAAAGCATTAAACATTAGCTACCATCACCTAAGGTTGCATCCAAAGGTTATTCAATAGTGTTAAAGCATTCATTCTAGCAAACCATTCAAGGGAAAGGGACTACATTATTTCTACACTTCATAGGAGGGGAAGTTCATTTTATTTGATGCACACATCTACTTACATTTTCTACATTTAGCTATTTCTCACTATCAAGTGATAAATGCACAAGAACCACCTAGGGCTTAATTTCACACACACACACACACACACACACACCTAGAACTACATTGGGTCTAAAATGTAGCACATCACTCGATCATAACATAACTTGTTTAATAGTTGAGGAAAGTTTGACCCCTCATTTGTATTCTTTTATTTTTGGGATTTGATGCACTCTTGAGGGTTTTACAAGTCAATCTTTCATTGCAGTTATCAATATCATCGGTGATCATTGTGTGACCTTATAGAAAAAAAGGAATGAAGGACAATGAACATCTCATGCAACCCCGCAAAAGAGGTTTTTCGAATGTTTTTGTAGTCACGGGAGTCAGAGTAGGTCTAGGGCACCCGCAAGTTCCCTGTCCATTTCCAAGTGCCCCAGTCTAGGAAGATCATCAGCTCATACATTTTTCTGAGGTTATGTGTGAAACTTATCCCTCTTTGTTCACCTGGTAATCAATTTGGCACAGTTCAGATTTTATTGCGAATCGGCTAAGCCATTTTATCCCTTATTTTCACTTAAGGTTTCAAATCTTAATTATTTATTTTCTTGGGTCAATTTTGTATTCTATTATTTATTTATTTACTAATACATTGCATTAGAATTAGGCATCTATTTATTTAATATTTTCTTAATCAATTATTAAGTTTTACCTTCATATAAAGAACCCTTGTTATGAGAAAAGGTATAAAGTTGTGCAAGTTATTATCTTTCTGTTAAATATTTTGTTCTTGTAAAAGTTGATATTGTGTTCCTTAAACTATTGGTGCATCACCATTTTCAATTAGTTTCATCACCCCTTTCCTTTTTCTCTAGAAATATCAGATAGTGTAGTTTTTTTTTCAGCATCATAGGTTTCACATCTTGATATTATATCAAATGCATGTAGTTTAGAATTAAATTGTCCTTCTCCAGAGGTCCATCCTAAGGAGCCAAGTTCCCACACCTTAGGGATGCTCCCATGTTGCATTAGATCATCTAACGATTCAGCGGGTGCATGATGAAAGTGAAAACAAATCCCTTAGAGTGTGGAGCAATAACCTAGCTATGAAAAAATGGGTTAAGTATTATTTTGCAAGAAGTCGTGACTTCTTTTTTATCATTCGATGATTTATTTCAAACAATGATTTTGGGCTCAATTAAATATGAGAGAGTTTTTATCACCTTGTTCTTTATAAAGTCAAAATTACGAAACAAGATTTACAAAAATTGGAAAATTGTTTGAGAATTTACACATCATGGTACGAAGTGAATAACTTTCCCTATGATAGGGATTTGGCAATATGGAATTCTATTCACAAAATGATAGGGACTGATAACAATGCCACATATACAACAAGTAACCCTATTGGAAATGGGGATGGATCTATTGCACCATTTGTGGAAACATAGTCAAATAAGCGATCAAGCAAATGATAGAGATGATCCACCATCAATACATTGGAAGCTTCCATTCATGGATATGTGATATAGATGTTCATATAATATATTTAAATAAGCCGTACATTGTTTTCATAACATATTTTTCCTTATTTATACTTGATGATAAACTTAGAAATACTTGATGAACTATAGATATGTAAAGTTCTTAATCTCTGAAAATAGTGATACTATGTTTTACTTTATAATTTCTTGAATTTGGACTCCAAAATCTCAAGTAATGGCTCGAATATCAAGTAATTGAGTATGAAAATTTTCCATCTTAATTTAATCTTGTATCCCCATGGATTCTCGCTAGTATTTTCACCTTACAAATTAAGTCTTGTTAATTCCACATGATGAGATATGATAACTTTTCATGTTGTGTTCCTTTATAAGAAGTATGTTAGAGTGTAAAAGGTGATCTAGTAGGAAGGATCCACGTATGTATGCTTATTATATAGACCATTTCTATTATATGATTTTTATCGGATATATTTTACTACAAAGTGCAAACCAATAAGAAACACCACGTATGTACAGGTTTTCATAGTGTTAGACTCTACATAACCTGTATTAGTCA
Organism: Taxus wallichiana var. yunnanensis; assembly: GCA_018340775.1. NCBI lineage: Eukaryota > Viridiplantae > Streptophyta > Pinopsida > Cupressales > Taxaceae > Taxus > Taxus wallichiana. The sequence continues at coordinate 138,040,414 of CM031234.1, forward strand.
CCATGAAGCACAAACCAATAAGAAATATCCACGCTTATATTGTTTTCACAATGTCAGTTTTTTGGTAGGTCATGTCAGTCATTATGAAGTGTGATCTAATAAGAAAACACCAAGTTACTTCATAATTCACAATGTCAATCCTTTATAACCTTATAAGTTTTCAACCAACAAAAAAATCTTTATTCATGAAATATTTTTCATAGTGTGAACACTTAGGAGTGGTTTGGGTTATTTTGTAGTAATAGTTTTAAATATTTATAAAATAATATATGAGTGTACAAAACAATTTTAATGCACAACTCATAGTTGAGAGATATTTGGGATATTGAGAGGACTTAGAGATTAGCCTTGACTCCTTACTTATAGGAGTTCATTGAGCTATTTATATGTAATATCTCTATTGGAAATTTGTCCCAAATGAATTACAATATCTCTGGTTTTATTATTTTCTTTGTGCAATTTTTTTATTTGATTAAAGCATAGATGTTTACAAGAAATACTCCATGCTACTTCACATTTTCATAGCTAATATCTGCTAATACTTTGTCATAAATAGTTAGAAGTGAGCCAATACGATAAATCCACATTGTTTCGCAAAGTGTAATGTCATTCCTCTCTAAGAATTTTGAATATTTAATGTGAAAATCACACAAATGAATAGGTTCCACGTAATTTCCTTTCTTCATAGAAGTTGGGGTTTCTAAGATTTGTGAAATACTTGTATTTTCAGTTTTTAATAGCAAATGAATCAAAAATCTCCACATTGTTTAGAAGAACTGACATTCTCATTATAAAACTCATTCTCAATATAACCCAAGTCTAGAATAGGTGGTATCATTAGATCGAGAACTTATTGTATTACTAATACAACTCTGTTATATATAGATTTAAAATTTTCAATTAGAAACGAAGCTTTCTCCACTTTTCCAATTGGAAATTTCACCAATGCCATAATGTCGATGTTTTTCCACCTATATCTACCATAGAAAAGATAAGCAGTGAGAATAGTAATGAATGCTTACAATTGTTGCTCATAGAAGGACTTATGAATTAAATTTCCTTATGGTTGATGCATAGATGTAATCTAAGAATCGTATAATAATGAAGTGGCATTCTTTATTATACCCTAAATATCTCTCAAAAATCCTTCTACCATGTCCATTGAATCACCTAATTATTTCAAAATAATTCTTGTGCGAGATATTTCATATATTCAAGTCTTGACTTTTGATTCACAATACCTTGAGACAAAGATGCATGTTTATGACAGCTAGTAACTCGTGCATCATGGAATTTATCCTAGCCATATGTTTGTGTTAGTATTGTACCTACGGTAACCCTTACTCTGCTACATCTTGATGACTATGTATAGAAATGAATAACTCATACAAAATTCTCAAGACCGTTTTCACATTGGGAAAAGTGTTCTTGATAAAGTTACTTTTTCTTGATCAAGAAGAGCATCAATCCAAGATTGCATTCTCTTAACCAAATCATATGTCATATTATGAGTGGCATCAACATTTAACTAGGGATCTGCATCCACAAATTCTTCACTTATGTGTGATTTCTTGGAAATCCTCACAATTTCCTCCTCTATTTTTATGTAGATGGGAGTAGCTCCTTGGGAAAACTTCCTCTTTATGACCCTCTTGAGGTTTCCTATAGGATTATCATACTTGAGTTTTACCTTTGGGTATATAAGTTTTTCATTGCATAATTCAATTCTTTTTCCCAATAGGATGAGTTCATGTTCCTTCTAAAGTAGTAAACACCATTGTGGTTATGGAAGGCAAGGTAGAAGAATGATTTACTACTTTTGGTAAGGTGTTTGGTGTTCAACGAAAATTGGGTTCATCTTGAACAAGTCCGGGGATCAATATATGTCTCATGAAACTTTGAGTCACCATAGTAGCCTATAAAGAAGAAATGAGAATGAAAGAAAGAATTCAAAGGAGTGAAATATGCATTCTGGTAAGAAATTTTGGGAAACATATGGTGTGATAGAAGGAAGAAACAATGGATGAAGAGACCGATCAAATTGGGGAGAAATTAAAGGAAGGGAAAGGAAATAAGGATAAGGTTACATTGGTGCCTTCAACTTATCCTTAGAAGGTCTTTTGACAAGAGTGTCATATGATATTGGAGATGAAGAAGATTAAATAGTCGAGGAGTGGAAGAAGAAGTTAGAGAAGTAAAATAAATGGTTGTAGGATCTAGACTCATTGGTTATGATATTATAGTAGTAGTTATCCCATATCTTTGGGAAGAAGTGACTGTAATGACTTGGGGAGACAATGATACAATCGTTAGTGTTGAAAAAGGGAAAATAACAACTAAAAAATGGGCAAAGAAGAAGAAGGAATATGAATAGAAATATCTTCCAAAATAGAAGCAAGGAGAGAAGGAGAAATAAAGGGAGTAATAGAAATAGGGGAAGAGAAAGGAAGAGTTTTAAAACTAGTAGGATCCAATATCCCATGATCTCCTCCTACTTCATCTTCAGAAGAAGAACTAGTAGAAATGAAAATATTACTAGTGAAGTTTCCTAGGGAAGATGGAATAAAAGAAGAAGAAACCATCCCTATAGAAGTGGGAACTAAAGATATTGAAGGAAAAGGGCAGACATTGGAATTACAATTGTAATAGTACTCACTAGAGGAATAATACAAATAGGACTAGTTTCTTATGGACTTTGTGGATTTGTGGCTATCCCAATAGACCTTGTAGGGCTTGGTATTTTTATGTTTAAAAGAGTAGAATGAGAAGGAAAAAAATTTCCTTTTGATTGAGGGGCTCACCAACAAACATATTCTTGAGATGACTTGGATCAGTACCTTGATCATTTGAATATTCTTCCTCTTCTTCCATCTCTAGTTATTTTCCTATCCTAACTTCCAATCCACTAACTCGGCCTATTGCCCAATAGGTGTATTGGTAACTTTTAAATTTCTCATATTAATTTCTACCACTTGATTGTTGACCTCATCCTTATAAAGCATGTCATCCTTGTGGGGATAATGTTTATAGTTGTAAGTGGCCATGCCAGAATTTTCTTGTAGAATTTTCCCACCCTTCCGTCAAGTTAAAAACTTTAGAGTATGATATTCTAATTAGAATGATATCATGTGGGCTATTACTATCTTAGCCTTTTACCAATCATTGAAGACCATTAAACTTGAAGAGAAAGGAAAGGGAGGATAAGTATATTTTTTTATTATTCCTTTTCCACATGACTAATGTCATGGAAAAATGATGTGCAATCTCCTACAAAGCTAGCTTATCGAAACATATCTTTGTAGTCTATCGAGATAGAGATAATCCCATTTACTCTTATCATTGTATAGTTTGGGTAACACTTGAAATCTCCCTCAATGAATTGATGATTATTTGACTTATAATAGGCATAAGGGTGTCATGTATGACATTGAATATCATAGGGTAGTAGTTATTACAGATCACCTCCATGTTCTTCTTATAGTTATGCATGTGCATATTGCTAAACACCCTAGGGACTATATGTGGGTGTTGTGGTGATGAAATTAGGACTCCCTAAAATTGTTGGATTGCACACATGGCATCAAACAAGTAATACATCATATAAAAAAATATCCTTCTTCACTCTAGCACTCACAAGATTATTGTAGAGGTTAAAAGCTAGAAGTATATCCATATTAGGTATCTTTTCATCATCGATGATCATGGATAGCAGGGGTACCCATGTCTAATTGACATGCACAATATCTAGTGCTCTAAGTAGTCTATTCATTAGGTTCATTCCCACTCTCACTCCACATCTAAAATATCTTATATTCATCTTGTTTATGGTGAATTTGGACTTGAAACTAGTCGGGTCCTCTACCCAATATTTAAGCACAATCTTAAGGTTATTTCTCTTTCCCCATTGTTCCATTGTTTCTTGATTGAACTAAATATTAGATTGAGGGAGATGGTAGTAAGAAATAATAACATCTTTAGTTATATTACCAATTAAATTTCCTCCTTTAGATTTTAGAATTCCTCCTATACAACTTACATTATCATTAAAAATTCCCCAAAGCAAGTCAATACAAGGCATTACCTCTAGTTTTCCAGCTAAAATGTATACCCATATCTATATAATGGCCAATATATCATCCATGTATTGTGTTTTGTCCTATTTTTCATCATCATTGTCATCTATCAATCTAACTCCTACCTCCGTTTTCAAGGTTGTATAATACTCTACGCCGATGACTTGTTTGTCAAAATGGTGTCTCAAAAGAGCTAGTTTGAGTAGAAAGTGTGTAGGTAATCCTCCACTAAAAATAAGATTTAAAATAATTGAGCAACTATATGTATGTAAATATCTCAATCATGCAAACCTCTCGAGTCTCAAAAATGGTAATACTCTATTTTACTTTGTGATCACTTGAATTTAGACTTTAAAAACTTAGTTATAGCTCAAATATCAAGTGTTTGAGTATGAAATCCTTTCAAAAGTTATGTAAATCCTGCTAATTCGTGATAAAATGGTGATATACCATTACAACATTGAATTCTTGTCCATAATTTAATAATTTATATGGTTTACATTAATTTTGAGGCTTTGAGATACTCGTGGCTTTTAACAGTTGTTGTGGCTTTCATTTGCCACTTTTCCGATTCCCGTGTATTCCCATGAATTTTGTCTATTATCTCACCTTTAATTCTCATTAATTCCACATAGTGAATTTTGATATCTTTGCATGTTGTTTTCCTTTAGAAGAAACATGTCGAGTGCAAAAGGTGAGCTAATAAGAAGGCTCCACTTAAGTATGGTTCTTACGAACCCTTTCTATCATATGATCTTTCTGTTAGGTATGTTTCACTAAAAATCACAAACCAATCAGAAAACACCACATATGTATGGTTTTCATAGTTTCAAACTCTACAATACATCTATTATTCAGCAAAAATTGCAAACCAATAAGAAAGATCCACACTTATACTATTTTCACAATGTATGTTTTTGGTGGCTCTGTTAGTCATTGAGAATTGTGAGCCAATTAAAAAGATCCAAGTTATTTTTTAATTCACAATGCTAGTCCTTTTATAACAGTGTCAATTTTTAACCAATAATAATACTCCATGCTACTTCACATTTTGCATAACTAATCTTTGCTAAGATTGTCAAAAATAGTCATAAGAGAACCAATACGAAAGCTCCATGTTGTTTTGAAAAGTTTCATATCAGTCCTTAGTAATCATTTTGAATATGCAATGATGCAAAGAGTGTAAAAATTAATAGCTTCCATGTTGTGCCCTTTCTTTGGATAAGTCAAGGTTTCTAATATTTGTGAGATACTTATCTTTTCAATTTGTGAATAGTGAATGAATCAACAAGCTCTATGTTGTTTTTAAATTGTCAAAACTTGTCAGGGCCCGAAGATTATCTATTGTAAACTATAAAAAAAAGGTATTCCATGTTTCTTCACAAATTTTAAAACACGTCATCACTTGTAAGTCAAACTATTAATAAACATTGACGGGTAAGGTAACAATGTGATGACGGCCTACAAATTGTCATAGACTGAAAACACCCATTTCCTTTGACGGGTAAGGTAACAATGTGATGACGGCCTACAAATTGTCATAGATTGAAAACACCCATTTCCTTCACAAAAATCTTGCAATGTCATACAAAAACCATGGTTCTCTTAAATAATTTGCAGTCAAAAATCATTATTTAAACAAAATAATGTGAAAATTTGCAAACTATCACAAACCAAAAATACCCATTTCTTTTTTGCAAATGAATGACCTATAACTTCAGACTTAAAACCGTAACTTTATTAGAGAATTGTTAATCCCAACAATCATAATGTATGTAGAACAATTTGAAAAATATAATTAAAATATAGGAATTAAGGAGAATTCTAGGTGAAAAGATAGGGAAAATATATGAGAATATGTGGAAACAAAGAAAAATGGTGTATTATATCCACACCATTTATACAAACCATGACTACTACTAGTAGGGAGTAACTTGAAATCAAGTCATACAATATATTAATCTCAAACCATGATTTATGATGTATAAGTGGGTTAATGAATAGAAAGTGGTGTCACACATTAATGTATCTTCCCACAAATATAATATGGACTCAAATATAAATTTTTATCATGAGAACTCAAATTCTAATTATAGCAATATTTATTTCTCAAAAAGCAAGACCAACTTCAAATACACTTTTCTATTTTGTCACAGTTCACACAAATTTAAATTAAATGCAGAAGTGTTTTGATCTTTTAGTTGTATCGAATTGTATATAAGGACAAGTTAGAATTGGTCTAATTCACTAGTTGTTTAAGCATGTCAATTTGAGCTCTCTCTCTCTCTTCTCATCATGTGTTGCTTAAGCTTTAGATTTTCCCATTAAAATATATTATTTTTGTTTACCCACTATGACTAACATTCTAAAGAGCTTTTGCAAAAATCTGTTATGCTAGTTAAATTGAATTGGACTTTTCAATCATATCTAAATATTTCTTAATCTTATGGATTCTTTGGAGGATTTTTCTTCTATTGACAATGTCCATTTTGGTTTTCTTTTTAGGCTAGCTAGTATTACCCATGTCTTTCAAATGTATCAATTCCTTGTTCAAAATTTATTTTTCGAAGGATATTTTACTTCCGAGGATGACTGAAGCCTATATAGAACAACTTCCACCCAAAGTTAATGTGGTTAGGAGGTATAATCCTTGACATAGATTCTCTGACAAAATCCATTTTTGAATTATCAAATAAAGTAGGAATATTGGAGTGAAAGGTGTGTAAGGTCTTTGAATAGAGAATTGTGAGTGTGGTGGCATTTAAAGGAGAACTCTAAATATATATTTTTGGTGGGAAGGGGAAGAATACCCTTCCATTAGGGAGAAAAATTATCCAATAATGGATGCCCACACCCAAAAGGTAGGTGGGATTTTAAAGGTTATAACTGGCCCTTATCATGTCTCATAGGATTTTGATTAAAATGGAGATGTCTACATCCTACATTAGTCAAAAAAATTATGTATTTTAGGCCATGGATGATTACAATGAATTTCATAAGAGGAAGGAGAAACTACTCTACGAACCGGTCTCGAGTCATTTTTCTCATATGGAAGCGTGAACAAAAATAGTCTTCTATAACATATATATATATATATATATATATATATATATATATATATATATATATATATATATATTCGATTTGTAATTTTTATGTCAAGACTGTTGTTTCCTCCTATATGATATATTTTGTAACTTCAAGGAGTATATTTATACACATTTATTTTTACTTGATGATGTATGTATGTATGTATGTATGTATGTATGTATGTACGTATGTACGTATGTACATATGTATCTATGTGTATATGTGTGTGTGTGTGTTTCAATGGTGAGGACCCCAATATATCCCTCATCTATTATACAAAAATAAAATAATAAGATGTGAAACAATATTTTTTAAGATAGAGGATCACCTTTGAAGCCTTATGTGAAACAATACTCTCAAAAGTGTTCGACTTAATCAAATGCATTGTTTCTTAGTTTATTTGTATTTTACTTTTTGTCCATATGATGTAGATATCAACCAAAAACACAACCAATATCAATTTTCAATCATTAAGCCAAAACACAAAAATCATGTACTTTTACCTTACCTCAAGTAGCACTGAAATATCTCCCAACATCCAAAATTCACTAAATAATTGTTTCAAGAGCCCAAATATTTTTAAACCTACTAGATATCACTAACCAAATATGGTAGAACACTTCTTAAAGTTTCACTACACCATTCATCACCCTTTCCTTTGTAGACCTCAATTTCTCCTTGTAGCCCTCCTAAAGCACTTCCAATGAAATTGACAAAATATTAAGAGGTATACTTTCATGGTAATATTTTTAGGCATCCATTATTCATCTAACATTCACAAAAACTTATGCTTCAATTTATTCATGTAGAGTTACTTTTATATAAAACTCTTTCATTAATCACCATATTTTATCACCCTAGACCCTTGTTTATTTTTTTGCTCAAGCTTAAAATTAACTAAGTATGAAGTTGAATGCAGAAGGTGTCCACATGTCTCATTGGCGCAATGAGCATGGAGAAAAAGAGGAAAGGATCTTAAACTTGTGCCACATTGTCCACATGTCCCAAGCCCGATAAAGGTTACCTCAGTGGGTTAAAAAGTCAAAATCATAGCAAAGATGCAACAGGCCTCCACGTGTCACCCAAGTGCACTTTCAAGTAAAGAAAAAGAGGAAGGCCCCCAAACTAACACGCACCCACCACGTGTCTTTCAGGTGTAGTTTAGAGGATCAAGTTCTAGAAAAGGCTCCCAAACGAGTGCCCACTCTCCACGTGGTGGAAAATAATCATCACCGACTCAAGGAGCGCCAGTTGGGAAAATTAAAGGCAAACACAAATATCTCAACAGTAGTTGAGATATTGACCCAAAAGGAGAAGATCATGTAAGAAAATTGAATGCTGCTAGTAGAAGCTCGATTCCAAACATTGGAGCAAGAGCCATAAACATCTATAAAAAGACATCGATCAAAAGAAAATTAGGAGTTTTGAAGAAAATGAGATTATTTTTGGAAAAATAGACAAAAGTTGTAAAAGAGATACAAGATCCAAGTTTTTGTAATAGCTAGCCTTAGCAAGACTCCATTATAGAAGGAAGTTGTAATCTGTGCCATTTCGGCCTTATGTATCATTTTCTCCATAAATAGAGTTCTTGTTCGTGCACTTTAGCTTTCAAAGTTTTGAGTCTTTCTTTTCTACTAAGTAGTTCTAGATGAATTAAGAAGTCTATCGTGTTATACGCCCTTGGGTTTTCACTTATCTATTATCTACACATTGTCATGTGTTTCATCTCCTCAAAATTTGATAAATCTAAGGTACTTCTAAAATATGTGGATCATGTTATAATGCTCTTCAAACTATTTTAGATATTCTCCCTAGGTATCTCTTTGTCCCTTTAGGATCTATTCAGTGCATCACCTTAGTTAGTTTTATGTTTCTTTCAAGATTTTTCTAACCCTATCTCACACCACAGAGAAGAGTCAACTTCTTTAAAATATGGAGGTTACCTTAGGGCACACATCCCACTAACCTAAGGTATCCAATGACTCTGATAGTTCATCTACAAAGATCATCATCAACATTTTTCTGGCACGCCCGAAGTGGGATGAGATCTACACATCTGGATATTCCATCATCAAAGATCTACTAATTCTAGTAGTATTTAGTTGGTCTACTCTAATTTGTAAAATGAATGTGAACAAGGGTGAGAACAAGGGAGGAAGGTGTCTTTGACTACTTGCAGTTATCTCCACCATGTAACAAAAGAGGTAGACAGATCCAGATATCTCTGTCTCCTCAAAACCAGACTCTCTCAACACCTCTACTAGGTAAGCCATTCAATCAGTCGACTAGAACCCTCGGGCCTATTTTTATGGCTCACCTTCAATCTCAACCTCGAGATAGTTCATTTCATGGAGCCGGGGAGTCCAATCATTCTACCCACACCTTCAGCGGTGTGGAATCCTATTCCGGATAATGTGATAAAGGCTCTACCAAAATTTAATGGAGAAGAATTTAAAACTCCTCAAGAACACCTCCAATACATAGCAAAAATATGCATAGTACATTACATTAGAGAACAAGATGTTACCTTACGATTTTTAGCCGCTTCCTTCAAAGGAAAGGCCCTAGATTGGTATCGATCCTTAACTCCTAACACTATCGGCACTTGGGACAAGTTAAGATATGTGTTGGTAACAAGATTCAGTGAAAAATGGGATAGATCATCACTCCTACAACAACTTAGTGACATCAAGAATGGCTTGCAAAAGTTGATGACAGATTTCAATACCATGTTTCATAAAACTTGGCAAAGGATTCATGTCCTAGCAAGACCACCCACAGGTATGGCTATTTTTTTTTTTTTAAAAGCTCTAAACTCAAATATTTCTATAATGATTCAATCATTGGGAGGAGATTCCTTACCGTAAGCCTATAATATTGTTGTCCAAGATGAGAACAATTTAATAGATGTTGGGAAACTTCCCCCCATGACCCTTTGTCAATGTACCCTAAGATAGCCCCCTTCCACAAACACAGGTACCAAGCCCTACTCAAGCCCCTACATCCTTGTATAACTACCCATCCACTCATTTGGCCCCAACTCCCACTACCATGTCATCATCTTCTTCTCCTAAAATGGAGGAAATGAAAAATATTCTGAGAAACTTTTCTAATGAGATAGTAAATCTTAAAAGGAATCAAGCCACTTATCCAAGACAAAATTATCAAAATTATCAAGACACCACAATACCGAGAATACCCGAGAGATCACATCCTACTCATTCATCTAACCAGCTAGTTCTTGTATAAACAGCGCTCCAAATTGTTCCACCTAATAGCGGAAGAGATATGGTACCTAGAAAAAACCATTTGGCTGAAGACCGCAACGCGTGGTTCTTCCCCTATGATAATTCCCACATTCCAAGAGAATTTCCCCAAGGGAACTTGTAAAAAATGGTGGCGAACAATGATCAAGATAATGCTATGATGTGAATACATCCAGACCTTATCGATCCGCGGGAGTCCAAGATGTTGTTTTTGTTGCATAGATTCAAGAGATGTTCCTGGAACAAGAAGCGAAGATCACACCGAGCATGCTCTTTTCTCTTGGGTAGAAGGAGAATAATTTGTATTTATAAATGAAGAATTTGTTTCAAAACCTATTCAGTTTAATTACAACACTCGCTTTAAGAAAAGGATCATAGAGGTTGACGCTCTAATCCCAAGCATGACTGGCAAGATGCAAAAAGATCCTTCAACCATTATAGCCCCATCACCACCTATCGCCATAAAATAAGTTCCAAGAGGAACTATTCAAAATCAAGATGTCTCCCACCCCGTTGGTGAAGGAACAAAACACCATTTATCGTCTAAATTATTGTCGCCTGGACCAATTAATGTGGTCCAACAACTCAAGAAATCGCTAGCTAATGCATCCTTGTGGGATCTTCTGAGCATCCCGAGTAGAAGGAGTTTCTCCAAGAAGCGCTCAAACCAAATGATGATCCAACCACCTCCGTGCAAGGGGAAGGAATGGGTAAAAGCCACCCTAGTCTCAACAGAGGTAGTACTATTGAATCAAAAAGGGAGGTTAGTAAACCAAGGCCAAATCATTTTTTCATGACTCTTATCATAGGCAGGAAATTACTGCATAATTCTATGATAGACTCCAGTGCTAGCACTACCGTCATGCCTAAAGTGATTGCAGATGCCTTGGGCATTAAATATGAACCCTTAAAAAGAGGAGTCATGTAATTAGATGGACGGTCTGTTCAAACCATTGGAACTATCAAGGGACTCCCATTACAGATCTATTCCTACTCAAACATAACCATCCCGTAGGATATCGTGGTAATTGACGTCCCACCCGTATTTGGACTTTTCCTCTCTCATGATTTCATAGCTAATATTGGAGGCTATATGTCTCTAGATTGGTCTCATCTGATTTTACGAACCAAATACGAGTCTAAAATGAAGGTCTTGTCATAACCCCTTGCCAAGGAGAACATATAATAGACCAAGTGATTTCAAGATTCGAAGCTTCCCATGCTATGATCACAAGAGAAGAGGAATCATACATGAAGGATGAATACCATCAAAGTGATGGTCATCTATCCAACCTTCCCCGGGTGATCCTTTTGGGAAATTTGATTCCACTAGTTTGGGAACTTATGTCATTTTCAATGAGGACTCTATGATCCCTAACATGGAAAAAGGATATGATAAAAAGAAATGGAATCCCCCCAAATATTCCCAAATATGGACCCTACATTTCGATGGGGCCAAAAGTAAGAATGGCTCAGAGCCGGAGTGTGCTTGTTATCCCCTGGTGGAAGAAATATACTCTAGTCATTCCATTTCCAGTTCTCTTGTACTAGTAATGAGGCAGAATATGAGGCCTTGGTGCATGGTTTGACTACGGCCCGAAAAGAAGGCATCAAATAGTTGAGAGTCTTTGGTGACTCAGAACTGGTAGTAACACAAGTAAGAAACACTTCCACCACAAAGAATCCTAGGATGAGATCCTATTGGCATCGGGTGTGGGATCTCATAGATGATTTTGAAGCCTTCAATATCAAAGTGATTCCCCTGAAACCAAAATATGGAGGCTGATAGGATGGCCTTGATCGGGTCACAATTTGACCCAATTCAGGATTTGATAGCAAATGAGAACACCATAAAACTGATCATTCGTCCTTCTATCCCTGACAACTTTGATCATTGGCAAGTCTTCAATAGCAACTGACAAATTATACACTTCCTTTAGTAGTCCAATAAATTTGTGAACCAACTCCACCAAGATCAAGGAAGCATATGGATATCAGATTATCCAATTGAAGACGAATAAACTTCCAAAAGGGTTAATAACCCTAGAGATTATTTTTTATTCAAACGATGCTAGTTCCAACCGAAGGAAGTTTACAGCAATAAAGGAGGACTATATCAAACTAGAAGTAACTAAGGAGAGAAGACTAAAATTTGAGAGATCGGTGACTCAAAAGGAAAGAGAGAGACTCGTGGCTCTATGTCATAAGTATGATAAGGTGATGGCTTAGACATATGATGATCTACATGGTTACAATAAAGACATCATTCAGCACACCATCAACCTTGAAGAAGGGGCTAAGCTGGTACGGTAGAAGCAAAGGCCTATGAATCCTAAAATTTAATCTCTCATGGCCAAGGAATTGAGAAAACTCCTAGAATCCAATATAATCTTTCCTATCAAGCACACAACGTGGGTCTCCAATCTAGTTCAGGTAAGAAAGAAGAACGGCAAAATTTGGCTCTGTGTGGATTTTAGAGACATAAATAGAGCTTCCTTGAAGGATTGTTGCCCCTTTCTCTCTATGGAACAAATATTACAGATGGTCACAGGCTCGAGATGTTTTCTCTATTGGATGGTTTTTTGGGCTATAATCAAATATGGCTCATAGAAAGGGATCAACATAAGATGACGTTCACAACCAAATGGGGAACTTTTGCTTACGAAAAATTCCTTTTGGACTCACAAACACTAGGGATACCTTTCAAAGGGCCATGGATTATGTATTTGGATCACTGATAAACAAAGTGATCCTTATATATCTCAACGATCTCATGGTGTTCACCAAAATAGCGGAGGAACACTTCGACACCTTAGAGGTTGTATTCAAAAAATGCCAAGAATTTAGAATCTCCCTAAACCCAAAGAAATGTGTCTTGAGTGCCCTAAGGAAAACTCCTAGGACATATTTTGTCAAAGGAAGGAATCTCCATTGATCCTAAGAGAATTAAGGCCATTATGGAGCTACCCTTGCCAATTAATAAAAAAGTGGTCCAATCTTTCCTAGGAAAAATCAACTTTGTCAGCAAGTTCATTTCGGACTTTATCGGGACAATCCACCCAATAACTCTCATGTTGAAAAAGTACTCCAGTTTTAAGTGGACCTCTAAAGGTCGTATGGTCTTCAAGGTGATAAAATAGATTGTTGTATTTGCCCCAGTGTTGTGCAATCTGGACTTTTCAAAGTATTTCATTATGTATGTATACAGGGGTAAGCATAGTGTAGCATATATACTGACACGAAAGGAGATTCACAAGGAGAGGAACATCCGATCACCTTCTTTTCAAAGACCCTCCATGACTATGAAACAAGGTACAATTTTATAGAAAGATAGGCTTATGCCATAGTTAAAGGCCTGAAGAAATTTTGACACCTTGTCACTCATAATAGAATCCAAGTCATGGTGGCTCACTCCAACATCAAAGAATACATAATGGAGGGTGAGATAACCAATAAAAGATCCAATTGGATTACTAAGATCCTTGAGTATGACATTGAGGTAAAGCCCACAAATCTTGTAAGGGGTAGGGGTCTGTGTCAATATTTAACACAGGACTCCATGCCCCTAATTGAAGATGAACACAAGGAGATACTATATCTCTAGGAAAGTGATTCAAATAGTTGGGTCTCAGACAGGGTCCATTTTATGTAGACTGGGAAGTATCCAAGCCATCTCTATATGAAAAATATTATAGGCAACAAGGGGCCAATTTTACTATGATTAAAAATTTCCTTTTTAAGAGGAATTTTAATGGAATCCTTCTAGAGATGCCTAGACAATGAAGAAGCTAAAAGAGTCTTATGAGAATTACATCACGGGAGCTTGGGAGGCCACTTTTTCACCCAGACTACAGCCATGAAAATCCTACAAGCAGGATACTTTTGGCCAAGCCTATTCACTGACAATCAAGTAGAGGTAAACAGATGCAAGGTTTTACAAGTTTACACTAGTTTTTGGAGAAACAAGGCCTTACATATCAACCCCATTCTAGTTGAGGAACCCTTTGCATAATGGGGTATGGACTTCATCAAAATGGTTAATCTAACTTCAAGCATCAGCCACAAAAGGATCCTCACAAAGAATCCGATTACTTCACCCGATGGGCCGGAGGCCCCTTAAAGAGGTTGTTAGTGTAAATCAGCAGCACCCTAGATGTTTTCTCGATTTCTAGTTTGATAATGGGAATCCAGTGTGATTGCACAACATGGAATCTTTTCCCCAAGTGTGGGACTTGCAAAAATGGGAAAAAAACTCTCCATATTAAAGGTTGGTTCCTCTACTCCTCTGATCAGATGTATGCATGAAATTTTAGAGATGTTTAACTCAAAATCCTACTCTAATTCTGCCAAGGAGACAAGGATAAAGAGAGAAAAGAAGATAAAACTAAACTAACAAGGTGATACACCAAAGGAGTGGTGAACATCTATTTCTGCAAATTGACACAGATTATAAAAATGCAACACAAATCATGCACAAATTGCTAAAATTGTAATGAAGGATCAAGATAGAGAAAACAACACAAGAAAGGATTGAAAACTCATTCACAGAGCTTGCATTGTCATTTCCATTTTTAAATACAGTGCATTACAACAAAAAGGAGGTAGAAAACATGTTGTAGTCCTAAAAAGGTCTGATATTCCACAAATCCACTTGCCAAGGTGAAGGAGGGAGCCTGCAAATCATAAAAATGTCCAACCCTTTACAAATGAGCCAAATTTGGCTTTTAACAATGAAAACCCGAGTTCAAGAAGGAGAAACGTGGGAAAATGAAATGAATGATTCAACCACCAACCAAATCCATCAAAATAGCATGGGTACCCTTAAAATTTCATTCCCAAGATTTTTGACCATGCTGGAGAAGAATGGAAGCCATACTACATTAAAAATGGTGGTTGAATGTCGGTTATACTCTTTTCCCCATGCCAAAGGCGGTTTTCTCATTTTTCTCTTACTAAACTCCACCAAAAACAAAATTGAAGATTCCATCAGTGTAGAGGACTTCAATATCTTTCCAATGACACCAAAATTGAGAAAAATTGAGCTCTGGATCGAAAGATATGCCCCTTTGAAGATTTAGGGCAAAACGGGGCAAAAATCGGGTCGACGGGCCGAAACCTAAAATTTTTCCCTTTTTTGAATTTGGGAAAATTCATCAAAAATCTCCATGCCCCACTACTCCGCTAACACATGGCACTTTCCCATTGGTTCGTGGGTTCAAACGGCCATTTTACGCTTTTTTGAATTTTGGAAAAATTCCAAAATTCCTCCGCGCCTCGCCGCTCCGAGACACGTGTCATCCTTTGATTTGCGCCGGCCTGAATCAATTCTCTTCCTTTATGGGCCCATGGGAAAAATTTTCCTTTGTGCCATTTTTAACACTTTGAAAAAATGCCAAATTCTTTCCACCTCTAACCTCCACCGCGAACTGGACATGTTTCATCCTTTGATTTGGCGTGGAGATGCGCTCCAAAATCCCATTTCTCTCTGGCATGGGCCTACGGGCCAATTCTTTCCTTTTCACCATTTTACTATTTTGGAAAAAAGCCAAAATTTACTCTATCCCTTTAATCCCTACCGGTTTGATGGACACATGGCACATTCTTATTGGTTGCGGGGCTTCTGGGCCAAAAATTTCATTGCGCCATTTTTTGAAATTTTCTTAACTTACCCCCACCGGTCCGACCTCCACCACCACGTGGCACCTCCTCATTCGCGTGGGCCTCAAGCCATTTCTTTTTCCTTTGTGGGCCCGTGGGAAAAATTTTTTTTCTTTACACCCCACCCATTCCTTAGTGATTTTTTCAAACTACCTCCACCGACCCGCCATTCCGCCGCCACGTGGCGCATCCTCATTATTGGGTTGCGGGACCTTCCCAGGAAAATTTCCCTCAAAACTCCGCCGAGCCATAACTTGCAAAATATAAGGAGTTAGAAGGAAAATTTTACCTTTCTGGAAAGGTGAGAAAATTCTCTATCTGATGAAGCCATTTCTAAAAAATTTTGAGTGCCTAAAAAGTGAAAAAATTGACTGAGGCACAAGGAAGGAAGGAATGAAAGAAGTTAGTCAAAAATAAGCAAGGGGCTTATTTTGGATAACAATTTTGGTGACTCAGAGGGGTCATCTACCTACTGGATGAATGATCAGTGGCCTTTGAAGCAATCCATTGGGCATGGAGTCATCAACTTAACTGCTTGGTACTCTCAACTCATTAGAAAATTTCTAGAAAGAAGATTGTGAGAGTAGAACATCACTTGATCTAGAACATGGCCTGCAAAGATGCATCCTTGGGACAACAAAGCTTGTGCCAAAGCACTTAGGGAAATGTAAAACTAAGCTACAACAAAACAATGTGCACAAGCACTTGGAGGAATGAAAATCTAAGCTAATATGTACAAGGTGAGGAGTTTCCCTTCTAGTAGTAATGCTTTAGATGGATTCCATTAACTGGAATCTGTAGTTCTTCACCATCCAATGTAGACAATTGGAAGGCATTGTTGTTCTTACATTTTGTGACCATGTAGGGGCCACTCCAAATGGCATCAAACTTTGAATGCCTTCCTGGCTTTGCTCGGTTTGCATCCCATTTCAACACTAAATCTCCAACTTGGAAGGTTCTAGCCTTAGCTTTCCTATCAAAGGTTCTCTTGATCAAGGCTTGGTCCTCCATTATTTGGGCTGCATGCTCTCTGATTTCTTGGAGTTCCATCAATTCTACATATCTAACCTCCATGGGTTCAAACTCCAACAATTCCAATTGCTTCATGAGTTCCAATGTTGGCAACTCAAGTGACATAGGCAAGATTGCCTCTCTTCCATAAACAAGTCTGAATGGAGAGTTACCGGTGGATCTCTTGGGAGTTATCCTATCAGCCCATAAGGCTGATTTAAGTTTAGTGTGCCAAGTCTTTTGATTTTCATCAAGAGTCCTCTTGATGATCTTTAATAGGTTCTTGTTGGTAGACTCAGCTTGGCCATTACCTTGAGGGTAATAATTTGATGAAGTGCTCAGATAGATCCCATTCTTAACAGCCCATTCAGTTACCTTTGATCCTATGAATGCCAATGCATTATCTGATATTATAGTGGTAGGTATACCAAATCTGGTTACTATCCCCTCATAGAAGTCTAGAATGCTAGATTCATTTGCCTCTTTGAGTGCCACCGCCTCAGTCCATTTGGTGAAGTAGTTTGTTGCTGTTAGAATCCACTTGTGTCCTTGGCTTGAGTTTGGGTTAATGACTCCAATGAAGTCCAAACCCCATTGCATGAATGGCTGGTCAACTAAAATTGGGTGCAATGGAAGGGTTGTTAATCTTTCCTTTCCTGTGAAGAATGCACAATTTTTGCACCTCTTGATCCATGCATAACAATCACTAAACACCTTGGGCCAATAATAGCCAACCTTCATAATCTTGAGGGTTGTCACTCTTGGAGAAAAATGACCCCCAGCTGATCCACCATGGAACTCTTCTAACATTCTCTTAATTTGATTTGTCCCAATGCATCTCAGCAACACTCCATTTATATCCTTTTTGAACAAGACACCATCAACAAGTGCATATGGAATAGCCTGCAATCTGAAGTGTCTTCTCTTGGTTTTGTTCATCTCTGGAGGGCATAGGCCTATTTGTAAGAAGTGCATTATGTCTTGGGTCCAAGCAAGGAGTGAGCATACCACCATTCTCTTCTTGAACACCTCTTTGTTCTTGGTTGTCTTGCAACACCAAAACAACATCCTTCCCATTGCTTGCTTCCATTGATTTTCTCAAGACCAGCTACTCACACAATCCTTTTCCTCGGACCAGCTTGGTGACTTTGATCTCAATGTCATACTCCATGACACGAGTAATCCACCCTGCACATTTTTCATTTAGGTCTTTGTTGAGGAGGAAGTCCTTAACTCCCACATGAGAAACCAGCAGTTGAACCTTGTTGTTTGAAACTAGATGCTTAAATTTCTTCAAGCTCCTAATCACTGCAAGAACATGCTTCTCAATGAAGGAATACCTCACCTCATAGTCCTCCAAGCTTTGGCTAAAGAAGGAAATTGGTTGCTCTGCATTTTCTTTGTTCTGTTGTACTAAAATTGTAGAAATTGTATCATCACCTCCAAATGCATAAAGGATAAAATCCTTAGAGAAATCTGGGTTAATGAGAGTTGGAGCTTGTGAGATAGCCTCTTTGATTGCCTCAAAACTTGCCTTACCTTCAGTTGTCCATTTGAAAGCCATACTTTTCTTCAACATCATAGTTATTGGCTTGACAAGGGCTGCAAAGTCTAGAACAAACCTTCGAACAAAATTGATTCTTCCCAAGAAACTTTGAAGGGCCTTCTTGTGACTTGGTAATGGTAGTGCTTTTATTGCTTCAACCCTCTCTGGATCAATTGCTAATCCCTCTTTGGAAACAATGTGGCCTAGGAGCTTTCCTTCATGAGCTAGGAAAATACATTTTTTGGGATTCAAGGATACCCCAAATCTTCTACATCTTTGGAACACTTGTCTCAAATGAAAGAGATGATCTGCTACACTTTTAGAAAATACAAGTAATATCATCTAGGTATATCAAGCACTATTTTGTTGATCAATCCCTTGAACACCATATCCATTGCCCTTGGAAGGTAGCTTTGCATTAGACAACCCAAATGGCATTTTCCTATATGCATAGGTTCCCCATTTGGTGGTGAAGGCTATTTTGAACTGATCATCCTCCTTTACCATGATCTGATTATACCCTGAATAACCATCTAGCAATGAAAACCTCTCAGAGCCAGCAACAACTTGCAAAATCTGCTCCATAGAAGGAAGTGGGTAATGATCCTTGAGGGATGCTCTATTCAAATCTCTAAAGTCTACACACAATCTGATTTCTCCACTCTTCTTTCTAACTGGAACCAATTTTTCAACCCAACTTGAATGCTTGATGGGAAATATGATACTTGCCTCTATTAACTTATTCAATTCCTTCTTCATGAGAGGCTCCATGTGTGGATTGACTGGCCTTTGTTTTTTGCCTGATGGGTTTAGCACTTGGATCTAATTCAATTGTGTGTTGAGCTAGCTTGGGATTAAAACCCTCAAGTCTTCATAGCTCCAAGAAAATATATCTGGGAACTCTTGGCAAAGTTGCATGAACTCATACCTTTCTTGCTTGGTTGCCACTTTACCAATTTGAAGTGATTTGCCTTCTCCCACCGAGATGGGCACTAAATCTTCTCCCTTGACTTGGATGTTTGTTTCTCCTTCCTAAATTGATCATTAGGATTAAATATGGACTCCAAAGTGACAAGTCCTTTTGGTAGTTTGTTGGTTCTCAGCTGTACCACTTGATCACCATATTGTTGTTCTAACTTTTCCTAATTTTTGGCTGAGAACTCAGCTTCTTCTTGCAAGAAATTGATGATTTGTTGGTCACTTTCAAACACTTGCCAACTTACATTATTGTTCTGGCACTGATGGCCTTACAATCACATGAATGTTTGGCTGCACTTTATCTTCCTTGATACTCTCCACAACATCAAAGGCTGCTCCAACTGCTGCAAGTCTATCAACAACTTGGTTTTCTTTCCTAGGGATGGAGTTGATGCCAAAGCCTTCAAAATCCTCAATGAGGTCCCACACCCTATTCTTATAACACTTGAGGAGATCATTTTTGGCAGCATGTTGTACCCTTTAACTTGATTAACAATCAACTCACTGTCACCAAAGACTTGTAAGTTTTTTATACCTCTCTTTCTTGACCAATGCAATCCTTGTATCAAAGCTTCATATTCAGCAGTGTTGTTAGAACATGCAAACTAAAATCTAAAAGCTGAATAATACTTAATGCCTTGAGGTGAAACAAGCATATCTCCCCCGCACCTTGTCTACTTCTTGATCCATCAAAGAACAACTGCCATACCTCATTGTCATCTTTATGGTCTGGCTTGGTGATGCTAGGAATAGGCTGATTTTCTTCATGCATGTAATAAAATCCTAGTTCAAGATTCCTCTATTTCCTTGTAGGGATCAAAAGCATGTACCTTTCTTTCCCATTCATCAAGAGTCAAATATGGGATGCTTCCAACTTTGGTGTCAGCTTCATCTGTGCCTGGATAATCCTCTTGATCAAATGCTGAACAATTGGCATTGATTGGGCTTGGAGTATGAGGCTCAATGTGAAAGTTTGCAATAGGTTCAGACCTGATTGTGGCCTTAGTTCCATATCTGGTCTAAACAACATGTGTGACCAATCAGCAGATAAATAGCCTCCAATTCTAGCTGTGAAATCCCTTGACAAACATAGGGCAAAAAGTGGTGGTAAATCTATCACTGACACATCTTGCAAAATAGTGACATTGGGGCATGCATGCAAAGTGAGGCTCAAATATTTAATTACCCCAACTATTTGTTACTGTTGTCCCATCTAGTTGCACCACCCCTTTGGATATGACTTCATATTGGAGGCCCAATTTGATCAACTATTTGCTTGGGCATCACAAAACTACTTGCCCTGAATCAATCATACAATTGTGTACTAGTTTATCCCCAATGATCAATGAAACATAGAATGGAGGGGGCTTCAAAATTTACCTTGTTGTCCTCCAAGCTTCCCCTCAGGTTGAGCAACATTTGTGAGTACCTTCTCTTGCATATGAGCTTGCTGATTTGAAGTTGACCAATTCTTCATGGCAGCTTGTAGTAGATCCCTTTGGCCTGGGATGGATAGTGATTCCCACATAGATATATTCACATTTGTCTTCTTCATTTGTTCAATGATGTTAAATGGGGATGAAACATCTCTTTGTTGCCCCTTAGCCTACACATTCTTTTCTTGTACATGGGCTGCAACAACTGGCATTTGAGCTGGTCTAGAAGGTGGCTTGGGCTGTCCTTGCACATTTGGAACTACATTTTTCTTGCCAACACTTTGTGGAGTGATGGAAGGTTGTGGATCACCTAGAGCTAATGATTTCCCTTCACCAATATTCCTCTTCTTTGACCATGTGTGTTAGCTGCTACATTTTGAGAAATTGTTTGATTCATACCACAAAAATCTTCAGCCTGCCAATTCACAAGTGTAGTCTCATTTGGAGTTGTATTTTGCTGAGATGTTCCTTGTTGTTGGTTTGTTTCTTGACTCACCTCACTCTCTACGCCAGTTGTTGTCACCATCAAAGCTTGGTTCAAAGCACCATTGAAGCACATAGACTAGTTGTGAGGTTCATTACATGGGAAACACCAATCATACTCTTGAGCTATATTATTTTACACTAGCACTAAGGCTTTAGAGGTAGATGCAAAGCATTGGGGTTATAGGGCTGAAATGGTCTATTGGCAAGAGGCCTTACTTGATTTTGATTTGCAGCTAGATTGGGTGGCCTATTAGGTTGATATGGTTGCCTATTAGGCTGAGTTTGAGACTGATAAGAAGGTCTAAAACTTTGGGCTTGCTGCCTCTTGAGTGTAACCAGCTCATTGCCTAAATTTTGTAATTGTTTCATGACTTCTTGAAGTTCATTTGAGGCACTAGAGGATGAAGTAGAAGTTTCATTTGAACTCTGATTTCTAGGAGTGGGAATAGGAGCTAAAGTAGGTGCTTGACTAGTGCTTGGGATTTCCAAGTTTGGATATAAGGGCATGGGAGGCCTAGGAGCCAGTTTACTAGCTTGGATCAAACAATTCTCAGCCCTAATGGCAATGCTATAAGCTGCAGGTATATTTGCACCTCCCATGGATTGGATTAACATAGAAATATCATAATTTAAAGCTTTGAGATAGTATAAGAAAGCACCTTCAGCTGTTGGCCTTATTATCACTGGGATTCTATCCCATGTCCTTTGAAATCTGAAATTGAAGTCTGTTAGTTGCTCATTGGGAGCTCTCTTGATAGTTGTCAGTTGTTCCAATAGAGACAAATTATCTCCCTTTTCTCCAAACTACTCATGGAGAGCTATACACAACTAGTTCCAATTTTGGATAGAGCCTTGCCCCAAGGCTCCTGAACCATTGCAAGGCTTTCCCTTTGAATGAAGATGCCAATAATTTGACAACAATTTACATCTCAACAATCTCATGGATTGCACAAACATTAGCAATGTCTTTGACATGATCACCAGGAGTGGTCTGATTTTCCCCAGTAAAGTATGGGATGTTCTTCAATGCTGCAACTGGAACTAGGTTTTGTGCATTGAGAGCAAGTGGGCTGCTGCTGCCAGTGAAGTTGACATAAGGGTTGTGTTGTGCCATTCTGATTGGCCTGAGAACCCTTGTTGATTGGGTGAAAGGTCTACCAGGTGGAGGAGTTGATAGAGTTCTATTTGGTGGAGATGGAGACCTTTGAATTCTTCTTCCTCTCTCTTCTTCCTAGGGATAACTACAGATACTCAGACAATCCCTCTTCTCTGGCCCTTGACCTTGTTTGGATCCTTCTCATGAATCTTCAGACTTGGACTGCTGAAACCAGTTGATTTTATCTCTTTGGAGTCAGCCAGATGTGTAAATCAGGGCTCTTTTAAGCAAGAAACTTACAACAAATGCACATCAACTTTGTTGTAATGAAGATGAAGACCTCTAAGGTCCCACTGGGTGTGCCAAAACTATTAGTGCAAATTCATCAGCACCCCTGGATGTTTTCTCATATTTCTAGTTTGATAATGGGCATCCAGTGTGATTACACAACATGGAATCTTTTCCCCAAGTGTGGGACTTGCAAAAATGGAAAAAAATCTCCAGATTAAAGGTTGGTTCCTCTACTCCTCTGATCAGATGTATGCATGAAATTTGTAGAGGTTTAACTCAAAATCCTACTCTAATTCTACCAAGGAGACAAGGATAGAAGAGAGAAAAGAAGATAAAACTAAACTAACAAGGTGATACACCAAAGGAGTGGTGAACATCTATTTTTGAAAATTGACACAGATTATAAAAATGCAACACAAATCATGCACAAATTGCTAAAATTGTAATGAAGGATCAGGATAGAGCAAACAACACAAGAAAGGATTGAAAACTCATTCACAGAGCTTGCATTTTCATTTCCATTTTTAAATACAGTGCATTACAACAGCAAGGAGGTAGAAAACATGTTGCAATCCTAAAAAAGGTCTGATATTCCACAAATCCACTTGCCAAGGTGAAGGAGGGAGCCTGTAGATCATAAAAATGTCCAACCCTTTACAAATGAGCCAAATTTGGCTTTTAACAATGAAAACCCGAGTTCAAGAAGGAGAAACGCGGGAAAAATGAAATGAATGATTCAACCACCAACCAAATCCATCAAAATAGCATGGGTACCCTTAAAAGTTCATTCCCCAAGATTTTCGACCATGCTGGAGAAGAATGGAAGCCATACTACATTAAAAATGGTGGTTGAATGTCGGTTCTACTCTTTTCCCCATGCCAAAGGCATTTTTCTCATTTTCTCTCACTAAAATCCACCAAAAACAAAATTGAAGATTCCATCATGTAGAGGACTTCAATAGCTTTCCAATGACACCAAAATCAAGAAAAATTGAGCTCTGGATCGAAAGATATGCCCCTCTAAAGATTTAGGGCAAAACTGGGGCAAAAATTGGGTCGGGCCGAAACCTAAAAATTTTCCCCTTTTTTGAATTTGGGAAAATTCCCCAAAAATCTCCACACCCCACTACTCCACTGACACGTGGCACTTTCCCATTGGTTTGTGAGTTCAAACGGCCATTTATGCCTTTTTGAATTTTGGAAAAAATTCCAAAATTCTCTATGCGCCCCGCCGCTCCGAGACACATGTCATCCTTTGATTTGGTGCAGGCTTGAATCAATTCTCTTCCCTCTATAAGCCCATGGGAAAAAATTTCCTTTGCACCATTTTTAACACTTTGGCAAAAATGCCAAATTCTTTCGTGCCCCCGACCTCTCTGCCGAAGAACTGGACATGTGTCATCCTTTGATTTGGCGCGGAGATGCGCTCCAAAATCCATTTCCTCCTTAGCGGGCCTGCGAGCCAATTTTTTCCTTTGTGTCATTTTACTATTTTGGCAAAAATCCAAATTTTCTCCACCCCCTCTCGATCCTCACCGGTTTGATGGACACGCGGCACATTCTTATTGGTTGCGGGGCTTCTGGGCCAAAATTTTCATTGCGCCATTTTTGGAAATTTTCTTAACTTACCCCCCCGTCGGTCCGACCTTTGCCGCCACATGGCACCTTCTCATTCATGCGGGCCTCAAGCCATTTCTTTCCTTTGTGGGCCCACGGGAAAAAAATTTTCTTTGTGCCCCACCCATTCCTTAGTGATTTTTTCCAACTTACCTCCACCAACCCGCCATTCCGCCGCCACGTGGCATCCTCATTGGTTGCGGACCTTCCCAGGGAAAATTTCCCTCAAAAACTCCATCGAGCCATAACTTGCAAAATACAAGGAGTTAGAAGGAAAATTTTACCTTTCTGGAAAGGTGAGAAAATTCTCTATCTGATGAAGCCATTTTCTGAAAAGTGAAAATTTTGAGGCACAAGGAAGGAAGGAATGAAGGAAGTTAGTCAAAAATAAAAATTTTGGATAACTGAGGCCACTAAGAATGTAACAAGGAAGGAAGGCCCCCACACTATCATATTAGATCATGTTGAGGCCTTTGTAGGATCCAAGTATCTAAATTTGCGGTAACACATGGGATCTACTTGTTGGGACTATGGTTCTAAAATGGGACGTAAGGGCTTCAATCCAGGAAACCATGAAAATTTTGACTGTTATAGACAAGACCCTTTAGAATCGGTGCATGCAAGTAGTATAATGTGTTTGAGCTTGAAACTATGGAAGGAGATCCCTTAGCAATTCTGGTGAATGGAATTCACTTGAAACCTTTTTGTAAGTCCCTTCGTAAAAGGGTTGTATCATATGTATATTTTTCTTTTCTTTTTTCTTTGCTTTATCTATTTTGTCCCTTTTTAATAAGTGTCTCGAACACATGTCCTTCATGGATCCCCATTCCCTATTTTTAATATTTTTGAGGGATTGTACCTCTATTTATCCCCAAAATTAATGACCCAAAAACTTCCTTGACACTTAAGAGAAAAGATTTTGAATTGGTACAAAATCTCTCGAAGAACACAAAATTCAGCACGTAAGATCATTAATTAGAAAGGGGTCATTGTGTGAAGTGACCTTGTTTACATGCAAGCCATTACTCTCCAAGTAAGGGTAGATATTTAATAAATTTGGAGTGTTCAACAAGCTCATTACAAACACCATAGTCTTCGAATCAATTGTCAGTGGCAAAACTAAAGGAATCCTAGCCTTCTCCAAATTTAGAGAAAATGCCATGGCAACCTCTAGCTCTACACCAAAGAACAAAATCTTATGCGAGACAACCCATTCCCCCTCGTCCTCTCGCAACCAAAGTTTAGGTTTCATGATAGAAGGTCTAGATTCATTAATCCTACTTTTGTGATTTCGACCCTGCTGATGACATCTTCGACCCGGTCCTCAACAAGAAGCCCAAGGCTTTAAGAGAGGCAACCTTTGCCAAGTTTCTCAACCTAGGAAATTCTAAATAATTTATCTCTAAAATTTGGAGTACGATGCTCACCCAATACATGGTGCCTCTCATGCACCTTTACTCGGAACTCACTCTGAGATGTGGGCGGACTCTTTAGATTCAAGAACCCATACCATCTAGGGTAGAAAATTAATGGTGGTGATTACACCACAAGCTATCTAGGACATGTTGGCTCTAACTCATGACCCAATGGCTAGTTTCTATGATATGGCTAAACTCCAAAGTTTCAGGAGCAATTCCATAATAAAGCTTTGTTCCTTAATAGGGAGCTCAAACAGGCAGATATGGGTGGTTCGGGGACCACGGGATTTCCCATTCCATTGAAATCACTTTTAGTAGATTCTTAGGATGCCTATTCCATGTTGGAATTCATCTTTGGGAAAGATTCAGACAAAGGCATTGAGGATTGGCAGATGGTAGCCTTATTTTGAATGAGGTATGTCACCAAAGAGTAGACCTACCACTTTATTTCACTTGAATTCATTACAAAAACTATTTGCAAACAACTTGACCAATTCTTGGTAACCTTAACTTTCAGATATTCATACTATTTGTTCCATCTCATTCTATATCAGAATACCCAATATTTTGACTCTCTGACTCTATGGGATGCAGAGGTGGATCCTCAAAAAATCATTCCAGTGTCCATATGGACCCATATACTATCCCACTCATCGAGACGTATATGAATTCTTTAATTCTTATATGGAGCCCCTCTTGCTCGAGATTGATCTTGAAGGGATCATCAATAGGATGAACAACTTAGTTTAATCTATCCTCGTAGACCCCCTGCACCCCTGCAATTACTTCTTCACCAGAGGACATTCCATGATTCACCTAAATGGTTTCAAATAAGAATCCTTTATACTCCCCAAGGTCCTCACGGGTCGCATGGTGGGCCTCGAAATAGCCAGGAAGCTAGTGCTCCTGGACGTTGAGTTTGGCTCAGGCTGAAAGAAGAAGGCACTTTTTGATATCCCCTTGAGCAAGGGAGGAATCACTGTGCTTAAGAGAAAGGTGGAGCATAGCCTTACAAAGATTTGGCTTCCTACGGGTTTTCCTTAATTCGAGACTCATGGAGGTATGACCTAAACAGGATAATGGTCACAACTCTATTTCGTAACAAGGTCTCGACTCCTGCAAGCATGATCCGGGAATTTTGAAGTGAGGCATAACCCCTGGGAAGAGTCACCGACATATTTTTTGACCTCAAAGACATATCGACCCTGAGCTAGGAGGCATTCCACTAGGTCAAGTACAAATATGACCCCACTCTCACCATGACTAAGGGACTGTGAGCAGCCCTGAAGAAGAGAGGTTGGAGCACAAATAAAATTGAAGCCTATTAGAAATATAGGCAGGAGATTGGACATACCACCCTAAATTTTGAGGTCATCTCTAGTGATGAGTAGAGGGAAGAGTTCTGGGATGCATATCATGCGTCCGATGTGGAGAGTGAGGATACAATCATAATCATTTTGGATCGGTCCGCAAAATTGATCGTAGGATCTTCCGGTCACCCACAATATAAATTACATATTCCACCTCGCCTTCCATTTCTCAGCAAGATCTTCTAGTCCAGGATCCCACGTCACAACCTACAATCATCCCCTCGAGTGAGAAACCTATGGAGGAATCAGCCTCAAGCCCACCACACAAGAAGTTAAAATCAGTCACGGCTCCTATTTCTCCTCCACCTCTCCCTCCTCTCGGGGCTCCATTACAATCTCCTCCTTTCACTCCATTTTCCCCTTCTGGAATTATTCCCTTGTCTATAACTCCATCATAGAATCTCCCTCCGCTTGGTACCCCTATTTTCTCAACTTCCCTCCACCATCCCAACCTTCTCCCCCGCATGGTGACAAGTCCTTCTTCAGCCCTAGTAACTTCAATTCCATAACCACAAGTTACAATTCCTTATGGCCTGCTACCTAGGTTCCCATTTGCGGGAGGAATGATTACGTCTTCCTCTAAATTTTTGAGTCAAGCCAAGTCTACCAAGGCTACCTGAGACAGTAGAAGGGAAAAACAAAAGAAGAAGGAAATGGTGGTAGGAGCAACAAAGCAAATGCGGTCATTATATGACCATCATCAGAGCTCCTTAACAATCACTTGACTCGTCCCTCAAGCATCCAAACCCGCTGAACAGATGCAGCTAGATGATTATTCTATCAGTGTTGTTGTGGTCGACCTTTCTGAGTTTTGGCCTTAGGATAAGGTCAAATTAATGAATGAAATGAAGGTGGTAGTCACTACAGACTACCTAAAGCTCAACAATCAGCTGAAGAAGGCACAATCTAGCCTTCGAAGGGCAGAGGTCACTTGTAGCTAACCATGAGGCTGAGATAAATGCCAAAGGAAGAGAAATTGACCAGCTCTGCAAGGAGTTGAAGGGAGCCCCATCACAAGAGGCCCTTGTGGCTTCTCAGGTGGAGGCTAAGACTCTAGCAGCCAAAATCGCCACATTCGAGGCCTCATCCAATTCACTAGTGCAAGAAAAGGGATCCCTCCAACAACATGTCGATTAAAGAAATGCGGAGGTGGTGACAATCCAAGCCAAGTTATGTGTCGTCGAGGTAGAAAAGGGTAGCCTCCAAACAAAGCTTAAATCATCTAAGGACGTGGTCAAAGACTTGACCCAAAAATTGGGACAACAATCCCAGAAGGGGGGAATTGTAACATTAGTACAGGAGCTATATGCTTCTGTTGTGATTGAATTTCCACTAAGGCAATGGATTTAGCCCCCACACTTGGATTTATATATGATGCTCAAGGATTGTGCTCTAATGTGGAAACTGTAGCTTCCACCATCACCAAGTGTCCACCAAGGTCCCTAAATCAAAACTCTTGATTCAGAAACTTTATGATGCTTGGACTCTGTTCTTGAGGGGTAGGGATTCGACAGGAAGTTGATCGCTGCAAAAATCAATGAGATTCTGAGTTGCAACAAGGCCTCTATCAAATTCCAGAATCTCTTAGCGCAGCTCCACCAGGGAATCAAGGAGAGGAAGTAGAGAATCAATGAATTAGTTTAGTTAGGCTTCCCTTCCCCCTTCCCCGATGATTCTATAGTCCTCTTGAAGGACCAAATTTAACGACTTGTGATTACCAAATGCAAAGACAATACTTTCTTTTCAAAGTATTTAAAGGAGATCTCTAGTGTTGCCAAGGTGGAAGCTATTCTAAACCCCATCATGCAGTTAGAGTTCCACTTACACGTAGTAGTGCAGAACCTCCAAAATTTCTCACATAAGGAGATAATTGATCTAGATCGAGCTTTCAGGCCTTGCAAAGAAGGACTTACCCAATAGAGGTGGAATGGCTTGGGTATCAGGTTGTGTTGCAGAAGCTCTAAGTGGCATTTTGTGAGGCCACATTTTGATTTTTTAAGGCTGATGAGATAGTCGGATTCTTACATGACTGACACAAAGTCCCTTGGTGAGTCACCATAACTGTTGAGTTCTTTTTATATAAAAATATTTCATTGATCCCCATCTTTTTTTCACCCCGGCCCTTATTTCTTTTTTCAGTCAAGCTTAAAATCGACTAAGTATGAAGTGAATGTGGAAGGTGTCCACATGTCTTGTTGGCATGATCGGAGAATGGAGAAAAAGAAGAAATACTCTTAAACTTACGTCATGTTTTCCATGTGTCCCAGGCCCGATAAAGGTTACCTTGGTAGGTTGAAAATTCAAAAGCATAGAAAAGATGCAACAGGGCCTCCACGTGTCACCCGAGTGCACTTTGAAGTAAAGAAAAGAGGAAGGTCCCCCAAACTAGCGCACACCCACCACATGTCTTTCAAGCGCAATTTAGAGGATCACTTATCTATTATCTACACATTGTCATGTGTTTCATATCCTTAGACTACGATAAATATAAGGAACTTCTAAAATATATGGATCATGTTATAATTCTCTTCAAAATATTTTAGATAGTCTCACGGGTATCTCTCTGTCCCTTTAGGATCTATTCGGGCGCATCGCCTTAGTTGGTTCTACGTTTCTTTCAAGATTTTTCTAACCCTATCTCACACCACGAGAGAAGATACTGATTCTTTAAAATATAGAGGTTACCTTAGATTTCATGTCCCACCAACCTAAGGCATCTAACGACTCTAACGGTTCATCTGCAAAGATCATCGTCAACAATTCATCTTTTACTTTTTTTTCACAAGCTCTCTCGACTAGCCCTATTTATATACAAGTCTCTATGACTAGGAGAATCTACAAACTTTCAAGCAAAAATAAAGAGTGTTCTGTATACCCATTTTCCTCCTACTTCATGCAAAATTTCATGATCTAACTCCACCTACAACTCCTTCAACACCAACTTTCTCCTTTCAATTAGGTCACATAAAGTCTTGTTAGGGTTTCTAAGCATTTTCTAGGGTATTTTTGTTTCTACATGTTCCAACTTCCTAAACACATCAAACCCCTCCTATTACTCTTGTTCAAGCTATTACCAACACTCTTTCACTTCCCTCTCACTATCTTACTCAATTTTCCACTGTTGGCCTGCTTGGCTTCTTAGGTTCTCACAAGTGTCTCACCATCCCTAACTCTATTTTGGTATTTATTAGGCTTACTTGACTCCCTTATCACTCCTTTCTCCATTTCTCCTTAGATCACATATCACCTTCTCACTCATAAAAACACTATTCTTATTTAAATCTCCTTCCACAAGTTTCTTTGTACTCTCTCTCAAACTTTTCCTCTATGACTGTCACAAGGTAGTCATATCATTTCAATAACTATCCTACCAATAATCCTTAGTCCTTCAAAAGGTTTCAATTACACCCTAAAACCTTCTTAAACAAGTGTAAACACCTCCATTTTTAGGTACTTCTTCACAAGGTGTTGGTAATGCTATCTTGGCTAAGATCTGTCACATCTTCACAAGTAGGACTGTGCACACTTTTTAAAGCTTTTATCACTTTCCTTCTTGTTGGTGAGAAAAATCGTCGACATGGAAAATTAGGTGTCTCCACCAAATTTCACGGGACTAATACCTTTGCATTGAATAGTACAACTGCCATTATTGAATGTAATTAATCTAATCCTAAACTAAATGTTGTGGGTTGGCCAAATAGGTCAGGGATCACACAGGGACACTCCATTGAACCTATGGCAAAGCACTTATATGCGGGTACAAGGGAGGAAATTACATTGATATAGGGAGAAGGAGGGAAATTAGAAAGGGAAGCTACTGTCATGAGTAGACTAATTGCAAAGTTCGCACCAAGAAACCAGGAGTAGTTCAAACATTCAATATAGAAAAATGATAACCTTGTTCTGAGACATCAAGACAAGATAAGATCATGAACACAAAGTTTCAAAATCCCCTTATCAATAAAAGAGATAAATTATTATCCTATTTATTGACATTCACAAATTTTTATAAAGAGAGAGATAGAAGAAAATATGAGAAAGGGAAATAGAAGAAATACAGATCTTATTTCTTATGCATTAACACAAATTTCAACAACTAAAATTACTACAAAATGAAAGTTTTCAAAAATATCGAATCCTTTCGAATGGAGAGGCCATCCCAATTTATAATAATGTTGATTTTTTCTCACATCCCTCACATGACTCTTTGCATTCATGTTCAACTAGTGACCTTTCATTTTTCATTAAATTAAGTATTTCTCTTATAATTTTGTGAAAATACTTTTACAATTTAAAAATAGGTCATTTAAGTGGATATGGAAAAATATAATGATGAAGCCCAATGAATAATTAGAAAGGAGAGAGAAAAAGAGGGAGAAAGAGAGGAGCGAGGGGATGAAGGAAATCCACTCCTCATGATGATCCAATTGAATGCCTTGATGGAGTCATGAACTTTGAGTGAAGTACTCTGACACTCATGAATATTACTCCTCTAAATACCTTTAAACACTTTGCCCCTTTCCGATGATGATTCATGATTTCTTCTTTGTACAATACATAGACACCCTAAATTGAGTGTTTAGAAACACTTTTGAATGATAATTTGGATGATCACAGGACGTTGTCCATGAATATCCACTCGGAGAATGAAAATATGGAAACCAACCTTTTTGATGACTATATGCAACACTATCATTCTACTTCAGTGATTAGAAATCTCTAATGAAGTGCATTCAAACATTGAAGAATGCTCATTGCACAAAATGAAACAATCACTCTGAACCATGAAGGGCCATCATTCCTTCATTCTTCGTTTATACACCTAGATGATAAAATAGAACAATTTCTCAAACAGTAGAGTTATGAAAATTTGGTCATCCCAAGGACACAAACGACCATAATTTTGAGTTAACCTACTCATGAAAACTTAGTCATCTATCTTGGATCTCTCTCAAGTCACTTTACATTCAATCCTTTAGATTCTTTGAAGTCACTTTGAGTAACATTTTTATCCCCCAGACCTTGAATACTCTAGGAAAGAGCATGAACTAGTTTCACACTCGTAGACTTGAACATCATGGGTTTTGGAACACTTTCTACACCCAAAAGTGGGATTTACTATTTTTAGTAAATTGGAATTTCTCACCCCTTCCGACTTTGGTCACTTTGTTTCTCCTTCTAGTTGATCATTGTGCACACCGTCTTCACAAGAAGCGCTTCTTATGATACCTTATATAAAATAGTAAGTGCATGTGTAGGAGGCTTACTATTTTTAAAAATTGGATTTCTATGTGTCGATTTTAATGAAAGTGGTTTTTTTATATGGGTTTTTCTTTCCTATTGCACCTCCGAAATTTCAAATCAAAGCTGGTTTCAGGAACAAGAGATTAATTTTCAAAGTTTTTGTGTGGGAGGCTGGGGTTTAACCATGGAAAAATATTCAATCTTGCATGTAAAATCTGACACATGGGTTTTTTCAGCCTCTCACAATGGAGAAGAATGCAACAAGTTTCGTTTTGATCCGTGCACTATTTTTTTAGATATTGTATTTTTTATTTTCCTATGCACTACTTCATTACGGACAAAAATGGGGATTTAAGCATGGATTTTTCTAGTTTTACTTACAAAATAATGGTGCTGAGATCTAATGGAGATATTGGGATTAAGGATAATGATAAAAATGGAGAAGGAATTTGGGAAAAAATTTCCAAAGTTCTAGGTGCAAATGGAGAGATGTGGGGAAATGGAGAGAAAATGAAAAGTGTTGAATATATAGCGTGAATGGCCAAGATGAGGGGGTAGGGTGAATTTTTTTCCTCATCATCCCTTTGGAAATGGATAATAGGTGCACAAAATTTTCCTAATCCCTATGGTGACACTTGTCACACATGCGTTTAGTAAGAGGAATGGAGGAGGGGGCTAGAAATATGCACTTGGAGGCTTCTGACGGTTATATGATGAACCATGGGAAAATAGGGAGGAAAAAAACAATTCCCCATTTCCCCCTTTGAAATGGACAATGGGTACACAAAAATTTCCTTATCCCTTTCTTGACAAGTGGCATGTGGGAGTCGGTGAAGGAGGAAGTTAACTTGGTGAGCCTAAAGTGAGTCGTCATGGTCATATGAGTGACCAAAAGGTTAAAAGGGTGGAGGGAAATATTTTTGAACCTCTTTTCCCTTTGGTAAGGTGAAATGAGGACATGAAAATTCATCTCATCTTGGTGATGCCACATGTCCCTTTGTAAAATTCATAACTAGGAGAGTTGTCTTGGAAAGTTCATAACTTGAGCTCCTATATGAGTTTTTAGGTGCTTATTTATATGATTTTACATGGAAAAGAAATTTAGAGAAGTATGGGATGGTTATAATGCCTTTATTATTCTTTAAATTCCTCCAAAATCCTCATTTTTCCTCGAGATTACCTATTGTACATGGAAAGAATGAGTTTTCCTTAAAAATGCATGGTGATTTTGGTAGATCTGATTTCACCACCATGTGGGGGATTTAAAATTATTTCCAATTATATATTATTTGGCTCATAACTCATTATGTAGATCCTGAAATCACTCCTTGAAGTTCATGTACTTTTTACGGTGTAGGTTCCTTCACCCTCCAAAACCCGCTTTTAATGAATTTGCTCCTAAACCTCATAAGCTTCTCTGAATATTCCTAAATATGTTGCACAATGATTATGTCTCTTGGATACACCTCCATGATGAATATATACCTTTGAAATTTCTCTAGTGATCATGCACTTGGCTTAGAAAGGATGATGAAATCCCTTTCTAAGCTTGCTTGAAAACTTTCCTTGAGAAATACCGCTCCAAAGTCACTTGAATGATTTTATGTTTTCCTAAATAACCTATGGATACTAATGACATTCACAAATGGACCACTAAAAGATAAGGTTGGACGACACTCGAGTGGTAGGTCGATCGTGGAGTGTCTTGGAAAGGTATGGCATAGAAAACATTTCAACACTAGGGTATGGTTGACCTATTTTCAAGTGAATTTCTCCCATACAAAAACACAGGACATCAATTGGCTCTAACTTAGGGACATGTTTTGGATCAAGTACAGTGAGGACATAACATGAGAATCCTATAATCTCAGTTTGTTTTGTGGACTAGTGCCTTATTCATTGGGCTTTAGAGAGTTACTAGAAATATATACTACACAACCTTTTTATTGAGAACACACACACACACAACAAAATAACAAAAAAACCAAGGGAAACACAAAATAGGAAGGAAAAACATAAAAAAACAAGGAAATAACCTAAATCACCTATGTACATGTGGGAGAAAACTTGCTTTCATTGAAGTGCAAATTTGAATTGAGTTCTTACCCGTAAATCGGTGTCTTTGAATGCCATTCTTCGCAAATTCATTGATGAGTTCATGAAATATGAACCTAATCTCAAAGCATCTTGAGAAATCTAGTTTGATTGTTATTGTAATTGATGATTTTCTTATTCATTTCACCACCTTTATTATTTTGACACATTTTTCTTGGTTTCTCATTGCTCCTCAAAGTCATTCCACGTGTCGATTTTTGCCACTTCCATGAATATATTTTGTGATTGTACTTGACTTATCATTTTCATTACAAGACATTTTTCTTTGTTGCACATCTTCTTCATGACCACCACTTTCATGGGTTAATTCTCGGTAGATGTCTCAGGAACTTTG
The DNA here is from genome assembly GCA_018340775.1 of Taxus wallichiana var. yunnanensis. Lineage (NCBI taxonomy): Eukaryota > Viridiplantae > Streptophyta > Pinopsida > Cupressales > Taxaceae > Taxus > Taxus wallichiana. The sequence continues at coordinate 138,075,443 of CM031234.1, forward strand.
GCATCATTCTCCACCTCTTGATGTTATATGTTTTTCAATTGTTCCAAGAAGTCATTTTTCTCGTGCTCCAAGTCTTTTGACATATATTTCCCTATATAGTGTGTCACATGCATTGCATCCTCCTCTTGGAAAGAGAATGAACTCCAAATTAGGCACAAAATATGGAAATTATCATCTTCTTTCTTTCCTTGTCCATTTTGGGCTTCATCCTTTATTTCTATGTTGAGGGCATCAATCTCTTGAGTGGGGTGAGCACTAAAAGGTTGAAGTATATTGAGAAGGTTTCCATTTTGAGAAAAATTAGCCTTAGGACCAAGAAACAATTTGTTTCTCCATTTTTCATTGAGAATGTTTCCATCCTTGCGAAAAGGAAATGAGCACAACATTGGAGCTGAAATGTCATCATCATCATCTTCCCGTTCTTGATCGCCGAGAACTGAGAAGTCCATTTCCACAATGAAATCATCTTCTTCTTGGGTATGCCCCATTTCAAGAGGTGGGGGCATGTTATAATTATTTATTTTCTTTCCTTCTTCTTCTAGTGAGAAAGAGAAAATTTCAAGCTCAATAACATACTCATCATATGGAAACTCATTCTGATTCTCGGGAACATGATCAAAAACATTGAAGTTATCTGTTAAGAAGGTGTTGAGCATTATTCCTTTTCTTGATCTATATCTCTCATCACTTCAAGATTTCTTTATTTCAAGTCAAGCCTTTCATCGCCAACATTAGTATCAACAGGATCAACTTCGTTTATACCCTCATCCCATGAAAATTATACCTTTTCAAACTCAAATTTCATCAACTCTTCATTGTGCTCTTTGATTGGCTATGTGATGCTTGGACATTCCTCCACCAACAAGGGAAGCTCAAGATCCTCCTCGAAGGTCATGAAGAAGTTTCCAAATTTGAAATTTTGTCACAGGATGTTTTCCATTGGGTCATTTGGTCATTGAAAAGTATACTTTATTTTTATAATGGTAAGTAGCTTCTTTTTTACTATTGATCGGGATGGTGGCATGTGACCAATTCAAATGTATATCTCCTCCAACATCTCGACAGAAACTTTGGCCCACTAACATGTCGCATGAGGTGGGCATGTCTACTATAAGAATTCTCATTTTGATTTCCTTGTCAGGAAAATCTACCAATGTTACCTTGACATCTTTGACTTGTCTAATGAGAAGCACTTGTTTCATTTCCATGTAGAGACATTTACAGAGGTAGGGGAAAGGGAGAGACCAAGAGCTTTAATAACTTTTGTGGGAATGACATTTTCTGAGGCATCATAGTCAATGATGCAATTGTTTAGTTTATATCCATTAAAAAGAAAGGATATGTAGAAAGGTTCTACCTTCCTAGAGGTGGAGGGTGTGGAAGCAAGAAATTTCATGGATGGAGTGGATTGAGATGCACGTGGTGGTTCTTTGGTGGAGGCATCTTTAGAAACATGGCTACTTCCTTTGACATGTTGAATGAGTCTCTCCAATTGTTTGGGATGAGTTCTTAAGTATTCAAATGCATACATTTGGATCTTGGATTTTTAAATGGTCAATGATGTCTAAGGAAAAAGATGTGGTGGGAAAATCATGGGTTATGGAAGCATTGACATGGATGTTTTTAGAAACTAATTTTTCAAGAGAAGCAGAAAAGGACTTACTTGAAGAGGCAGAAGGATTATTGGTTGGGGTGGCCTCATGCTTCTTCTCAGCTGACCTTGTTGAAGAGGATTTCAATGATCCTCCTTTCATTTTTTTTTCTTGGAGTCACCATTTAAGGATTCAATTTCTTAACTTGGGTAGTGGAAGAAGAGCCTTCTTTCTCCTTTTGGGATTGGGTGAATACCGCATATGAATAATTGTCAGTGGATTCTTCATCATCAAGATGTGCATTCACAAAACCCAACCTTAGCACATTCACCTTCTCCTTCATCCTCATATTAAAAACTTCCTTCTTCCTCGTCTTCATATTTCTCACACATTGCATTGATTGGCAGAGCCTCTAAGGAAAGCTTTCGGGGTGCTCTGTGATCTAAGAGAGTTGTTTCTTCATGGAAATCATATCACTATCCATTTTTGAATCATTGGATCAGTGGATATTGAGCCCAAAATTTGAATTTTTGTTTACCATTGGGATTATTTACTTTACCAAACAAGATTAGATCATCTTCTGTTTCAATAGCATAATCTTATGCTTCTTTAAAATCTCTAGGTTGTGATCTTTTGAGGAAGAATCCAACTTTAGGTTGTAAAGCATTGATAAAGAATATCTTCATGTTATTGGCCAAATGCAAGGCATCTTCTGGGATTCTTCTGATTAATCGGTTGTATTTAGCTATGAAGTCTCTCATAGCTTTCCTAGAATCCTTCTTCATTTGTACCAATTGAACTAAGAGATCCTGATAGTATTCTATAGATTTAAATTTGGCTTCAAATTTGGTTCTTATATCCTCCCAAATAAGTGATAGACCTTACGGTAAGAGATAAAACCATTTGGCTTCCTTTTCTTGCAATGAATCGTGACAAATCTAATAGATATGTCTTCATGTTTGAAATCCAACACACCACATGTGGTAATAAAATATTCTACATGTTGTTTAGGAGTTGGGAACTATCTCCCTAAAATTAGGAAATTTATTCCTTGATCCTCATGGTAGCTCATAGAGTGGTTGTGGCGGGCAGTGCAAGTGGGCAAGTATTCTTGCCCCATGGAATAATGGGTTAGGGTTTTCTCTTTCTTCATCCGCCATTGTTTCTTGACTTCAACTTCTTAGTCAACTCTTAAAAAGTGTTTATTTCTCAATTAGGATTGCAAAGAGGCCTTTGATCATTCGAACCATACTCTTTTATTTTTTTTTTTTTTTTTAGGGTAGAGATCTTTTTCGGTGCTCTTAGGAAAATCTTTCCCTAGTAGAGTTGCCAAAAACTGTTGGTGAGAAATTTTTTTGATATGGTAAATTAGGTTTCTCCACCAACATTCACGGGACTACGCGCCTCTGTGTTGAATGACATAACTCCCAATATTGAATGTAACTAATATAATCCTAAACTAAATGTTGTGGGTTCTGGGGACACTCCATTGAACCTATGGCAAAGTGATTGTATGAGGGGGTAAGAGGGAGGAAAGTACAACGATTTAGGGAGAAAGAGGGAAAGTAGGAAAGGAAAGTTAATGTCATGAGTAGACTAATTGCAAAGTTCACACCCAGAGAACTAGAGTAGTTCAAAATTCAATATAGAAGAACAACAACCTTATTCTGGACATCAAGACTAGATAAGATCATGAACAAAAAATTTCATCAATCTTCTTGTCAATAAAAGTGGTAAAGTCTTTTCCTATTTATTGACATTCACAAAGTTGTATACAGAGAGAGATAGAATAAAATATGATAAAGGGAAATAGAAGAAATGTAACTCTTATTTCTTATACATTGACGCAAAGTTCAACAACAATCCATAATTACTACAGAATGGAAGTATTTAAAAGTATTGAATCCTTTGGAATGGAGAGGTCATCCCAATTCATAACAATGTGAATTGTCTTCTCACCTCCCTCACATGAATCTTCACATTCATATTCAACTGATGATCTTCGTTTTTCATTAAATTAAGTATTTCTCTTATAATTTTGAGAAAATAATTTTTCAATTTTAAAATAGGTCACTTAAGTGAATAGGATGAGAAACAATGATGAATCCCAGTGAATAATTAGAAAGGAGAGAGAAAATGAGGGAGAAAGAGAGAAGGAGGGAGGGGATGAAGGAAATCCACTCCTCACGATGATCTAATTGAATGTCTTAATGCAGTCATGAACTTTGAGTGAATTACTCTACCACCGATGAATATTACTCCTCTGAATACCTTTGAACAATTTTCCCCTTGTTGACGATCATTCATGATTTCTTCTTTTATGCGGTATAAAGACACCCTGAATTGAGTGTTTAGAAACACTGTTGAAAGATACATCGGATGACCGCAGACGTTATCCATGAAGATCCACTCTAAAGAAGGAAAAGATGGAAACCAATCTTTACGATGACTCTCTACAACGCTTCCGTGCTACTACAAGTGATTGGGAAGCTCTAATGAAGTGTATTCAAACAATGAAGAATGCTCATTTCGTAATATGAAAAAATCACTCCGAACCATGAAGTGTCATCATTCCTTCGTTCTTTTGGTTATGCACTTGTATGATAAAATGGAAAAATTTCTCAGAAAATGGAGATATGAAAATTCTTTCATCCCAAGGACATGGACGAACATAATTTGGATTGAACCTATTACTTAAAACTTCATCCTCTATTGTATCTCTCTCGGGTCACTGGACATTTGATCCTTTAGATTCTTTGAAGTATCTCGTTAGTAACATTGTTATCCCTCACACCTTGAATACTGCGGGAAAGAGCATGAACTAGTTTCACACTGTAGAATTGAACATCATGTATTTTGGAACACTTTCGCACCCAAAAGAGGGATTTACTATTTTTCATAAATTATAATTCTCGCCCCTTCCGAATTTGGTCACTTTGTTTCTCCTTCTGGTTGATCACCTTTGTGTACACCTTTGCCTTCTTTGGAAATGCTTCTTATGATACCTTACCAAAAATAGTTTGTGCCTGTGTAGGAGGCTTACTATTTTTAGAAATTGGGTTTTGGGTGTCATATTTTGATGAAAGTGGTTTTTTTGATATGGGTTTTTCTTTCTTATTACACCTCAGAAGTTTCAAATCAAACCGATTTTAGGAACAAGAGATATTAATTTTCAAAGTTTTTGTTTGGGGAAACTGGGGTTTAATCACGGGAAAAAATATTCGATCTTGTGTGTAAAATCCATCACATGGGTTTTGTTGGCCTCTCGACATGATGGATAATAATGCAGCAAGTTTCATTTCGATCGAGGTGCACTAGTTTTTTAGATATTACATTTTTTATTTTCTTGTGCATTGCTTCATTCTGGACAAAAATGGGGTTTTGAGCATGGATTTTTCTGTTTTTTCTTGCAAAATAATGGTGTTGAGATCCAAGGGATATGGTGGGATGAAGGATAATGAGAAAAATGGTGAAGGAAGTTTGGAAAAAATCTGCGCGAGTTAGGGTGTAAATGGAGAGATGTGGGGGATATGGAGAAAAAATGACAAATGCTAAATATATAGTGTGAAGGAAAAGATGAGGGGGTGGGGCACATTTTTTGTTACCATTTTCCTTTTGGAAAGGTAAAATAGGTGTAAAATTTTTTCCTTATCCCTATGTTTATACTTGTCACGCATGCATTCAAAGTGAGAGGAATGAAAGAGGGGGCTGGAAATAAGCACCTGAAGGCTTCCTAGCGGTCATATGATGAACCATGGGAAAATAAGAAGAGGGGGAATTTTTTTTTCCCCGTTTTCATATTTTAAAGGGAAAATGAGTGCAAAAAATTTCCACAGACCCTTTCTTGACAAGTGGCATTCATGCGGGAGTAGGTGAAGGAGGAAGTCAACTTGGTCAAAGGAGCTTAAAGTGAGTTCATTGAGGTCATATGAGTGACCAAAAGGTTAAAAGGGTGGAGGGTGAAATTTTTACACCTCTTGTACCTTTGGTAAGGTGTAATGGGGACATGAAAATGTGTCTCGGTCTGGTGATGCCATGTGTCCTTTTTAAAATTGGTTAAGTACCAAAGAGTGTACCTTTAGAGTCAACTTGGAAAGGTCATAACTTGAGCTTCTGGATGAGTTTTCGGTGTTTATTTATATGATTTTTAATGGAAAAGATATTTTTATAATTATGGGATAGATACCACTCCAAAAGCACTTGATTGATTTTCTTTTTCCTAAATCACCTAGGGAGTGATGAAATTCACAAATGAACCACTCAAGTATAAGTTTGGACACGAAAATGAGGGGTAGGTTGATCCGGGGTTTCTTGGAAAGGTATGACATAGAAAACTTTTCAACACTAGGGTATGGTTGTCATGTTTTCAAGTGAATTTTTCCCATACAAAAACACAGGATAACACTTAATTTTTATTCCTTTTAGAGAGAATCCTATACCTTTTCGATTCTTCCTACAACTACCTGACTCCATAAGGTTTCCAAGACATGAGTTATAGCCTTCATATAAAATGCCCCGCCTTTCAATTTTAAGACTATGTAATCACCGATAAGATTGCACTTTTTACTTTTTTCCATCCATATTCAATACCCCGAGGTTTTTAATGGATTAAGTGTATTTTTACCCTTTTGGACCCTCTAAAACTAGACATATGACTCCACAATACTTTATGAACATGGTATAAGGCCTTCATAGTGAAAACATTTCTTTCTAAACCCTCAAACTGTGCACTACCCAAAGTCATATCTAAGGATATCAAGTATTGGAATATTAATCTATCCCTTCACTTTCATACCCTTCATTAATATTAATAAAAATACTATAAGTTCCTTTCTCACTTTGTTTAAGACTCGAGTTTAATGGATTTCTCGTCAACATTAGTCAATTTGTGTCTCTAAACCCTCTAAAACAAGGGAACTCAAGCCGAGGGAGGGTTTATTCATTAAGTTTACATCATTTGCACAATATAAAGTATCTTGAATGATTAAATATATTCTAAAGACCCTAATATCCCTATGTTGAAATTCCATTCAAGTTAATATGTATAAACAATGACTATGCAATCTCAAAACCCTTGTTAAAGTTGTTAAACTAGTCACACACAATTTTTAAGTTTTGAATTCAATTTTCAATTACAAGATTATTGATTGCTACCCATCTTGATCACAATACCACTTAATGATTCTTATGCAACTATCATCCTATTTCTTACATTCATAATTACTTCACAATCATACCTTAGCATACAATGTTTCAAACTTGCAAAGTACTATTTTTATGACATTTTCACCATATTAAAATATTCCTCCGATCCTCCAAGGTCCGTACAAACCTTCCACACCTATAGAATCAATCACAAAACATTTTCACTAGAATTTAATCATCATTCCATAATAATTCATCACACAATTCGACATTAAAACCCTTAAACACAATTTGTACTCTTCAAAGAAGATTCTTCTTGAAAATTCATGAAATTGCAAAGCTTCAAGATCCAATAGGGTCAAAGACAGAGATTCTACCTTCAAAACTAACTTCCCTTCACTCTACTACTCCCTCTTAATTTGAATACCCTTTACAAAATAAGAAGGAATGAGATGGTTAGGGTTTCCTCATGATTGACTTACACAAGTTAAAGCTAAACCATGTGAGGTTACACCCTAGTTGGGTTAAATAAGTATGAATAGGTGAGAACAAGTATCAAGGCCCTCCATTACATCATTTATTGAATCTTCACAACCACTAATATTATAACAACCTATGACTATTTTTAAATATTCAAATTTTAGAATTTGGAGGGAAACTCCTTATTCTTGCCTATGAATTCCAAATAGTCTAGTGCAAGATATAACCATCTCAAGTGGACCCAATACACCTCTAAAATCCAAAGAAATCCAAAATTGGTTATTTACAAGATGCTCTGCATCATACTCCCAAAGGGGAGAAAATTGAGCTCATGGTTTTTTCTTCTTCTTCATAGTCTTCCAATTCCTTTTCACTCTTGACTTCACTCTCTTCTTCCTTTACTAAGCTCTTGTTTTATTGATTTGTCTCTCTTTTCTTTTTCTCTTTATTCTTTGTTTGTTTTCTTGATCTTCACCTTCTTTGATTTTGTCTTCATTCTTTCTTTTCTTTATCTATTTCACTCTCATTGCCATAAGAAATTGGGTTCTTAAATGTATCATTCATCCCATATCTTGTTGAAATATGATTTATCTAGTTCTTCATAGTCTTTTTTTTCTTCTTCTTCTTCTTCGTCATGTAGTATTTGTTATCCAATTTTACACCCCTTACAAATTGGCCAACATGACAAATCTAGACTCAAGAAATATGATGAAACCTTTGAGAAGAAATTGGAGAAAACAAGTAAATTTCATGTTTTGGGGCACTTGCATTTCTTCTAGGCATCCCTCTCCTTCTCTGCAGGCTTTAAAAATCCAAAAATTGAAAATTTTGTCAAAATGGGAAAAATAGTGTATCATGGATTTTACGGGTGTGGGAGGAATAGATATAACAGCTTCTCATGTTCCTCGTGTTCCCTAATTTGTTGATCTAACCACAAAAGGAGAAGTTAGTAGTGCATTGCAGGGTATTGTGGACCTTTCGCGAATAGGAGGAAAAAGTTCTTTGGTTCGTTGGTTCCCAGGAGGTGATTCGACCGACAAACGAAATTCGGGACAATGTGGTGTAGCGAGGGGAATAAAGTGGGGAATGAGGAAGTATTCCAAACAAAGGGAGAGCAAGTATGAACAAAGCCGATGGGTGGAACTGTTCCTCAGCGGTTCCACCACGGATCCAATAACCCACCACACACAATACACATGATCCTTGCGAAAAATTGGGCCCAGAGGGAAAAGGGAGAACAATTCCACGGTTCCTCAAGTTATCCAGGTTATCCGATCAAACCGCAACAAATAACAAATTCATTAAATACAGATGTAGCATCGCGCTGAGAACCTCATGTTCCTCTCGAGCCCCATAAATCCACATGGCCATAATTTTTTCCTAGAAGCTCCAAATTTAACAAAATTGGTAATGCTTTGTTGGAAAGGTCTTATCATTCTTTGCACCATGGAAATTGGAAATCTTGAATTAGGTGAGGGTAGGTGGGTGAAAAAGATGAAATATTCTCAACATTAACGAACAAGTTCTAGGTTGATCAACCACCACATTTGATGAAGTATGGTTCCCATTCCTTCTCCCACGAGGAAAGTATCATTGGGGAATGGTATTGTAAGAGTTTCCATACCTATTCTCAGATATTTAATACATGTTATTAGTGGTTGAATGGAAGAATATGAGTTCCTTCTATTTTCCCTCCTCTCTCTCTCCCATCTTCTATAAATTGTAAAATGATGTTTATTTGTAATGTGGGAAACTCCTATGTTGGATACTCTTAGAATTAAAGGGCATCGTTTCAAAATGTTGCCACAAGTGTTCTTGAGTTGCAAGCCTTAGATTTGGATATCTACATGGTGATCATTACCTTTTTCCTTCATAGTAATGGATTTTGTATCTATTTGAAGCAATAAAATTCATGTTTTGTGGTTGTTATATGCCCTAACTTGTGTTTTATTACATTATCTTGCCTTTCATTGCATCTGCGCAGTATATTTTGCATGTTTTATTCTCCTGCAGAGGTTTGAATCATTGTTTGTTGTGCTACATGGAAATGGTAGTTTGAATGTTGCTCGGGACCGTGGCTATCAAATTTTCCCTCTCCTCCTTCATTTTATTCCATTTTCCCTAGTTTGAGAGCATATTTCCCCTTATTCTTGGTGTTATCACCTCCCCTTAGTTTAGGATTTTAGTTTTATGCATTTCCCTCTCTCCCTAGTCCCTTGGTTTTATAAAGTAAAGTTAGATAGTTGTATTTACCTTCTTAGGAGTAGTTTTAGAAGTAGGAATAAGTAGAGGAATCGGCCTTCTCTGGAGGTTTTTCTCAGTGCAAGTCCCACAACTTGGAGACAGTCCCATGTTTCTTCAAAGCCCTAGATCATTCTGATTTGGGATGGGTACAATTTTGAGATCCAACAATATCTTCATAAGTTCTTCCTTTGCTCTCTTATAGGCTTCCTCATCCTCAATCAGGTTTGATTCCTCTACCTCCATCATGATTTGTTGCCATATGAGTTCTTCATCGTAATTTGCACTTTGCTTATCCTCTTCTTCTCTTCTTTCATTTTCAAGTTCTTTACCTTATATGTCTTGATTGATGTCAATTTTTTTATCTATTCATTTTCATCACCTGTATTCATGCATTCAAAGGAAATATTAGAACAAAAATAAGGAGGTCTTATTGCCTCATAAGAAGCTCCATTAATGAGCTTTTCTTCATCTTCACTTGGTTGATCCTCTTCATCACTTTCTTTCTCTTACTTAAGACAAAATAGAAAGATTGAAATCACTTCTTCTTCATCCAATTTATGAGTTTCATCATAAATCACTTATTTGACCACTTCTTCCTCTTGTTTTCTCATCCTCTTCTCTACTTGCTTCAACTTCCTCTCTTCCTTTCTTATCACTTCTCTCAGCTGAATTCTTTGTTTCCTCTTCACAAGTAGCTCTATAGGCCACTTAACTTTCTTCTTAACCACTATTCCAACTTGTTTCTCTTCTTCTCACATGTTTTCCATCATTTCTACTAGTTTCTCCACATCTCTTCTCAACTCTTGTATATGTAATTCTCTTTTCCTTACTAATTATTTCATCTTTTATTATGTTCTCTCCTTTCTCTTTCCTCTTTCTCTTTCTTCTTATGGCACATTAGCTTCATCAATACCTTCATCATCTCTATTTCTTATTCTTCCATATTATCTCTTCTCAAAAAGTATTTTTCACCTTGTTCAAGTCTCACTTAGGTTCTTTTACACACCTAATTTTTGACTTTTCCTCTCTTTTATTCTCTTCTCTTTTTCTTCTTTCAAGGGATCACTTCCGCTTTGCTTCTTCTAAGGACCTCACAAGGACTTATACCTATTTTTGGCACCACTTTATCTTTTTCTTAACCCCCAAGTTTGTTCCACCTTGGAGCACTCTCCTTTCTTCTTTATCTTCTCCTTCAAGCCTTCACAAGGCTATGTTTTCTTCACTATATTTACTATCTTCTCGTTCTTTTTTAATGAACTTCTTCTTTCCAAGAGTTAAAAACCTACTCGATACCAAATGATACTGAGATATCAACAAAAAACACAACCAATATCAATTGTTAGCACAATAATTAAGCCAAAACACCAAAATCATGCACATTTACCTTACCTCAAGTAGCTTTGAAACAACTACCAACATCCAAAATGTACTAAATAATTGTTTCAAGAGCTCAAATCTTTTTAAACCTACTAGATATCACTAACCAAATATGTTAGACCACTTCTTAAAGTTTCACTACACCATTCATCACCCTTTCATTTGTAGACCTTAATTTCTCCTTGTAGCCCTCCTAAAGCACAAATTCCAATGAAATTGACAAAATATTAAGAGTTATTCTTCACTAGTAATATTTTTAGACACCCATTATCCATCTCTAATTGTTCACAAATTTTTATGCTTCAATTTTGAGCCAATGAGTTATTATTCCTTCTTTTACCATTTTTCACTAGGTCTCTCAATTTAGCCTTATTTGCATACAAGTCTCTCTCGATTGGGAGAATCTACCAACTTTCAAGAAAAAATAAAGAGTGTTATGGATACCCATTTTCCTCCTCCTGCTTCATGCAAAATTTCATGACCTAAGTCCACCCACAACTCCTTCAACACCAACTTTCTCCTTTCAATTAGGTCACTTAAGGTCTTACTATGGTTTCTAAGGTATTTTTAGTTTCCACTGTTCCAACTTCCTAAACATCTCAAACCCGTCCTATTACTCTTGTTCAAGCTATTACCAACACTATTTCACTTCCTCTCACTATCTTACTCAATTTTCCCCTTTTGGTCTTCTTTGCTTCTTAGCTTCTCACAAGTGTCTCACCATCTCGCAACTCTATTTTGGTCTTTATTAGGCATACTTGACTCCTTGCCACTCCTTTATCCATTGCTCATTAACTCTCATATCACCTTCTCACTCATAACAATCGATATTCTTATTTAAATCTCCTTACACAAGTTTCTTTGTACTCTCTCTCAAAAATTTCTCTATGACTGTCACATCCTTTTAATAATTAGGATCCTACCAAGACTCCTTAGTCCTTCAAAATGTTTCAATTACACCCTACAACCTTCTTAAACAAGTTTAAACACCTCCTTTTTTAGGTGCTTCTTCACAAAGTGTTGGTAACGTTGTCTTGGCTAAGACTGTCACATCTTCACAAGTAGGAATGTGTACACTTGTTAAGCATTTATCACTTTCCTTATTGTTGGTGAGAAAAATTGTCGATATGGAAAATTAGGTGTCTCCACCAATGTTCATGGGGCTACGCCTCTGCATTGAATGGTGCAACTCCCATTATTAAATGTAACTAATCTAATCCTAAATTAAATGTTGTGGGTTGGCCAAATAGGTCGGGGATCACACATGGACACTCCATTGAACTGTGGCAAAGTGCTTGTATTGGGGTACAAGGGAGGAAATTACAGCAATGTAGGGAGAAGGAGGGAAATTAGAAAGGAAATTTACTGCCATGAGTAGACTAATTGCAGAGTTCACACCCAAGTAACCAAAGTAGTTCAAACATTCAATATAGAAGAATAACAACCTTGTTACAAACATCAAGACAAGATGAGACCATGAACACAAAGTTTCAGAAATCTCCTTATCAAGAAAAACAACAAAGTATTTTCCTATTTATTGACATTCACAAAGTTGTATAATGAGAGAAATAGAAGAAAATATGAGAAAGGGAAATAGAAGAAATGTAGCTCTTATTTCTTGTGCATTGACACAAAGTTCAACAACTACAATCCACAATTGCTACAGAGTGGAAGTTTTCAAAATCTAAAATCCTTTGGAATGGAGAGGCCATCCCAATTTATAACAATGTGAATTGTCTTCTCACCTCCCTCACATGACTCTTTGCATTCCTATTCCACTTGTGACCTTTCATTTTTCATTAAATTAAGTATTTCTCTTATAATTTTGAGAAAATACTTTTACAATTTTAAAATAGGTCACTTAAGTGAATAGGACGAAATACAATGATCTAGCCCAACGAATAATTCGAAATGAGAGAGAAAAAGAGGGAGAAAGAGAGAATGAGGGAGGGGATGAAGGAAATCCACTCCTCGTGATGATCCAATTAAATGCCTTGATGCAATCATGAACTTTGAGTGAAGTACTCTAACATTGATGAAGATTAATCTTCTAAATACCTTTGAACACTTCACCCTCCGATGATGATTCATGATTTCTTCTTCGTACAATACACAAACACCCTGAATTGAGTGTTTAGAAAAACTATTGAAAGATACTTCGGATGACCACAAGTTTTATCCATGAAGATCTTTCTAGAGAAGGCGAATATGGAAACCAAACTTTGTGATGACACTCTACAACGATTTCGTGCTAGTGTGGTGATTGGAAAGCTCTAATGAAGTGCATTCAAACATTGAAGAATGTTTATTCCAAATATGAAACAATCACTCTAAATCATGAAGTGACATCATTCCTTCGTTCGTTTGGTTATACGCTTGGATGATAAGCTGGAACAATTTCTCGAGATAATGGATTCATGACAATTATGTCATCCCAAGGACACAAATGACCATAATTTGGAGTTAACTTGCTTGTGAAAAATTCCGTCCTCTCTTTGGATCTCTCTCGGGTCACCAAACATTCGATCCTTGATTCTTTGAACCCCGTGAGTAATATTGTTATCCCCCACACCTTGAATACTCCATGGAAAGAGCGTGAATTGGTTTCACACCTGTAGACTTGAACATCATGGCTTTTGGAACAATTTCTGCACCCAAAAGAGGGATTTACTATTTTTATTAAATTGGAATTTCTTGCCCCTTCCAAATTTGGTCACTCTGTATCTCTTTCGGTTGATCATTGTACACACCACCTTCGCTAGAACTACTTCTTATGAGACCTTACCAAAAATAGTAAGTTCTTGTATATGAGGCTTACTATTTTTAGAAATTGGATTTGAGGGTGTGAGATTTTGACAAAATTAGTTTTCTTGATATGGGTTTTTCTTTCTTATGGCACCTTTTAAGTTTCAAATCAAATCGGTTTTAGGAACAAGAGATATTAATTTTCAAAGTTTTTATTTGGGGAAACTAGGGTTTAATCACACAATCACTTAAATTTCTTGCTAGGATTTCTAAGCATTATCTATGGTGTTTTTAGTTTCCACCTATTCCAACTTCTTCAACACCTCAAATCCCTTATATTACTCTTGTTCAAGCTATTACCAACACTCTTTCACTTCCCTCTCACTATCTTACTAATTTTTCCACTTTTGGCCTTCTTGGCTTCTCACAAGTGTCTCACCATCTCCAACTTTGTTTTGGTCTTTATTAGGCTTACTTGACTCCCTTGTCACTCCTTTATCCATTTCTCTTTAACTCTCATATCACCTTCTCACTCATACCAATCACTATTCTTATTTAAATCTCCTTCCACAAGTTTCTTTATACTCTCTCTCAAGACTTTCCTCTATGATTGTCATAGGGAAGTCACATCCTTTCAATAACTAGGATCCTAACAAGGCTCCTCAGTCCTTCACAAGGTTTAAATTACACCCTACAACCTTTGTAAACAAGTTTAAACACGTCCCTTCTTAGGTACTTCTTCACAAGGTGTTGGTAACACTATCTTGGCTAAGACTGTCACATCTTCACAAGTAGAATTTGTGCATGATTTTTAAGCTTTTATCACTTTCCATAACTTTGATTCCTTCTAGAGAGAATCCTCTACCTTTTCAATCCTTCCTACAGCTACCACAACTCCACAAGGTTTCCAAAACATGAGTTATAGCCTTCATATAAAATGACTTGCCTTTCAACTTTTAAGACTGTGTAATCATTGATAAGATTGCACTTTTTACTTTCTTGCCATCCATAGTCAATAGCCTAAGTTTGTTTTATGGATTAAGTGTATTCTTACCCCCTTAGAACCTCTACAAACTAGACATATGACTCCACAAGCTTTTACAAACATGGCATAAGGGCTTCATAGTGAAAATATTCCTTTTTAAGCCCTCAAATTCGCACTACCCAATCATATATGAAGATATCAAGATTTGGAGTATTAATATCTCCCTTCATTGTCATATCCTTCATTAATATCAGGAAAAATACTAGAAGTTCCTTTCTCATGTTGTTTAGGAAATCGTTTAATGGATTTTCATCAACATTAGTCAATTTTTGTCTCCAAACCCTCAGTAAACAGGGGAACTTAGACCGAGGGTGGGTTTCTTCATCAAGTTTACATCATTTTCACAATATAATGTATCTTGAATTATCAAATCTCCTCTAAATACCCCAATATCCCCTCGTTAAACTTCCATTTAAGTTAATATGTATAAAAATGACTATGCAATCTCAAAACCCTTCTTAAAGATGTCAAACCAGTCACACACAATTGTTTTAGTTTCTCATTCAATTTTTCAATTACAAAATTATTGATTGTTACCGTCTTGATCACAATACCACTTAATGATTCTTATGCAACTATCACCCTCCCTCTTACATTCATAATTACTTCACAATCATACCTTAGCATACAATGGTTCACAATTGCAAAGTACTACTTTTATGACATTTTCACCACATTGTAATCTTCCTTTGATCCTCCAAGTTACGCATGGACCTTCCACACCGTAGAATCAATCATAAAGCGTATTGATAGCATCTAATCATCATTCAATAATCATGTTAGGATTATACCCGTTTTTCTGAGATAAACAAGCATGCAATGAGTAATACTGTAAAGCGTAAAAGTAAAAGAATGCAATAAAATAGAGATACAAATTTAACGTGGTTCACCAAAATGGGCTACGTCCACCGTAAACAACCAATCCTTTTATTCGAGTCAACAAAATCTCTTTCACAAAGTGTCGCCACCGATACAATGAGCCTCATACATAACGACCCCTTAAAGATATTAGGATTTTTATCATTTCAGGGAAACATAGAAAAGCACCCGTTAGATCTCGTGACCTAATAAGGAACGGTCTAGATTTCACAATGCATAAATACATATAAAATGTGGCTTACGGGAGTGCGCCCGAACCTCCACTGGGTCGCACGGCCCTTGGGACCCTGTAAGGGGGGCGAAGCCCCCGCAACCCCCACCGCTATCAGGCTCCATAACCAACAAATCATTCATTATACAATTTTACATTAAAACCCTTAAACACAATTTGTACTCTTCAAAGAAGCTTCTTCTTGAAAATTCATGAAAGTACAAAGCTTCAAGAGCCGATGGGATCGATACATGAGATTCCACCTTCAAAACTAACTTCCCTTCACTATACTACTCCCTCTTAATTCGAATACCATTTACAAAATAAGAAGGAATGAGGTGGTTAGGGTTTCCTCACAACTAACTTACACAAGTTAAAGCTAAACCATGTGAGGTTACACCCTAGCTGTGTCAAATAAGTATGAATACATAGAGAACAATTATCAAGGCCCCCATTATATCATTTATTGAATCTTCACAACCACCTAATACTATAACCTATGACTAATTTCAAATATTCAAATTTTACAATTTGGAGGGAAACTCCTTATTCTTTCCTATAAAGTCCAAATGATCTAGTACAAGTTATGACCATCTCAAGTGAACCCAAGACACTTCTAAACTCCTAAGAAAGCCAAAATTGGTTAGTTACAAGATGCTCATACATCATAGATTGGTCTCTGTTGGGGCCTTTCTTGTTGTTATTGTTTAGTTTTGTGACTGTTGTAACACTTTATTATTAATAGAAGCATTCTCAATTTAAAAAACACTGAAACTACTTTGTTTTCTTGTTCAATATTTGGCAAAGTTCATTAGTCTTCTTAGTGCTAGAATGTCAAGTGAGTGAAATAAAGATAATTTATTACTTTTGTTGGAGAGAAAATTCGACAAAGGACATTCACCAAATTAGTTTTAAGAATTAAATAAATAACATTGGATTCACCATTCGATCTGCAACTATTTTTATTTTTATGTTTTTACCATTTTCACCACTAAATTGAGGTCCTTCTTTACTAGATTCACCAAAACTACAAAATTGGTTACAAGGACATTCACCACGATTTCTACAAGTTTTTTTCGCAGGTTCCTTAATTTATTCCCGGATTGTTTCTCTTAATAATCGGCTTGAGTTGTAATTAATTGGAAGAGCTTGCTCTCCTAACCTTATTGTAGTATTGCACACCTCTATACTCTTTCCTTGTATTCTTTTAATGAATAAAAGTTACATTTTCTACAAAATAGACTTTTGTTTGTTTAATGTGTGCACTCTTTATAATTGTTGTATGATTGCTCGGGAATGCAAATGAACCGACTTTTCACTATTTATTATTGAAAACTATATCCAAATTTGTGAAAAATCAAATATTACCTATATAAATTTGATATTGTAGAAATAATTAAAAGAATGAAATGAAATATTTAAGGTTTTAAAGTAAATGGTTGTAGATAAGTGGAGAGTCTTAGTGAACGTGCATTTGACTTGATTGTGTTTGGTAAGGAGAAAATTAGACGAGACCGGGTAAAAGTAGCAAAGAAAATAAATAGTTTCCTCTCCTGTCCATACCTAGATAGTTGCTACCTAGGTGTTTCCTCCAATTTAATTTTTTAGTAGTGAGAAAAAGAAAGTTGTGGGGTGGGATCAGGATGCCGTGTTGACTGGGAAGGGCAGTCTACGGAAGCATCCTCATTTTCACACTTACTTACCGATGTGGGTCACACAGCAGGAAGCGAGTCGCGACCATGGAAGCAGCGCACGAAGGGGTCTGCACAGAAAATAAGGTACAGTGCCCCGTCCCCTCGTTCTCCCATATCTTCTTCTGCTTTAAATCTTCTTGTTTGTGAGAAAAGACTTGAAAATTGCAGGGGAGGAGGAGGAGGAGAGGGATTTAGGGAAGTATAGGTAGGTAGGTGTTCGACTCCTTCAAAGTGATAGCCATGGCTGCCAACAACATTGGCATGCTGAGTTTGGTGGTGCTCCTCCTATGCTCAATTCCATGCCACAGCGCACCTCCCAAGCCTCAGTTTGAAGAAGATGACATCAAATGCCTGTCGGAGACTAAAAGGAATTGAAAGACCCGAACGATTCCCTCTTCACGTGGCGGTTTGCGAATAGCAGCACAGGCTTCATCTGCAACTTTGTGGGAATTCAGTGCTGGCACAACGACGACGGCAAAGTGTTGAGCATCAAGCTCCCTGGAATGACTGTGGAAGGAGGATTCCCAGCGGCTTGAAGTACTGCGGGAGCATGACTTATTTGGATCTCTCTGGTAATAGTCTTTCAGGCCAAATCCCAAAAGATCTTTGCACATGGCTTCCTTATCTTGTGCAACTAGATCTTTCTGATAACCAGTTTTCAGGACCCATTCCCAAAGAGCTCGCTAATTGCACCTATCTGAATATGCTCCATCTGAATGGCAACAAATTCATTGGGACTATCCCGTGGGAATTGACACGGCTGGAACGCCTCAACGACATCAATTTTGCAAATAATGAGCTTACAGGGCAAATACCCTCCAAGTGGGCCTACAACAGCACCGATCTTTTTCAGGGTAACCCTGGCCTATGCGGGAAACCCGTCAACAGGGGATGCTTTGGAAGCAAGTCTTCTAATATGGGCATCGCTATTGGGAGCAGCTGCAGGGATATTGGTGGTTTGCTTGCTTGGTTTCGCCTTTTGGTGGTATTTTATCAGACTCACCCCGGAAAAATTGGCTGCACTCAAGGACGAGAACAAGTGGGCAAAGAGGATTAAGGGTCCCAAGTCCATCCAGCTTCACATGTTTGAGAAACCCATTGTCAAAATCAGGCTTGCCGATCTGATGACTGCCACAAATGATTTCAGTCCAGACAACATCATAGGTGCGGGCAGGACAGGGACCGTTTACAAGGCTACCCTGCCGGATGGATCTGTTTTGGCAATAAAAAGGCTCAAACTCTCTGCACAGACCGATAAACAATTCAAGTCGGAAATGAATACTTTGGCCCACTTGAGGCACAGGAATCTTGTTCCTCTTCTAGGCTACTGCATTGCTGGACAGGAGAAGCTGTTGGTGTACAAACACATGCCCAATGGGAACTTGTGGGAGTGCTTGCACAACGAGTACAGCTTGGATTGGACCACCAGGCTCAAAGTCGGAATTGGTGCAGCTAGAGGTCTGGCATGGCTTCACCACAGTTGCAACCCTCGTGTTATACACCGCAACATAAGTTCAAACAGTATCCTTCTGGATGAAGAATATGAGCCCAGAATAACAGATTTCGGATTGGCAAGGCTTATGAATCCTGTAGATACTCATCTTAGCACTTTTATCAATGGGGATTTCGGCGATTTGGGGTATGTAGCTCCCGAATACATGCGCACTTTGGTTGCTACTTTGAAAGGAGATGTTTTCAGCTTTGGAGTGGTTCTTCTGGAGTTAGTTACAGGGCAGAAGCCTATAGATGTTGAAACTGGAGAGGGTGGCTTCAAGGGTAATCTAGTGGATTGGATTACTCAGCTTTCAAATAATGGCCATGTCAAGGAAGCCATTGACAAATCTCTTCTCGGTAATGAACATGATGATGAGCTTCTGCAATTCTTGAGGGTAGCCTGTGCTTGTGTGCTTTCTGGGCCTAAGGAGAGGCCTTCAATGTACGAGGTCTATCAGTTACTTAGAGCTATTGGCGAGAAGTACAATTTTTCAGATCAGAATGACGAGATTCCATTGACATCAGGAACAGCTGATGCTGACTATTCAGACGAGCTTATTGTGGCAAGGGATAACATATGAAGGATCTCATACGCAATCAAACATTATTTATGGGAAAGTCTCTGCTAGCAGTGGCTAACAAGAGCAGAAACAGAGGAAATCCCTCTCACAGTACATAAGAGTAAGAATCATGTGTGTTTCTGATTCCTAGAGGTAGCCACCTATATTTACTTTGTTTTAGTCAATTAGATCTTCATGTAAAACACCTTCTACCGGGCTAGATATTTTAAAGGTTAATTCTGTATTTCGACAATGTTATCCACTCAAGGTTATACCCGTAATCCTGTATGTATTTTATCATTTCTTATGGAGTGTGTTGTAGACATCTTAAGGTCCATGGATAACATTGAACCTACCGATGAAAAGCCATTCCAGATGGGGCCTGCATTATACCATTATTATTGTTTTAACTGCAAGCTATCTCAATATTTTTCCTTTTTTCTTTTTGGTGGCCTTGAGGATTGTGCGAGGTGGCCCATAGCATTCAGGTAAGATCTCAAAAATCACTTTTAATGTTGGGTTTTATTGCTCACTTTCGAATGACATGATTACTAATTGTCTTTTGCAATACCTTTGACAAGCCTAGCATAGTTTCAGCATAGGAAGCAAAGCTACTAAATGACAAGCTATGATATCTCACTTGCATGTATATGCCTTATTAAATATGTGATTGTGGCAGTTGTGGCCGTTGTTTGCTCGCTGCATTTATCTTTCCGAATTATCAATCATACATTTTCTATTGTGTCAGCAAAAATACCCTTCATTTTTGTGAAATATGATAGTCGTGCATTACCATTTTTGCATAGAAATGAGGTTATTGTGACATGGGTGCTCCATCAGCAGTTAAGAGTCTAATCTGTAGAGACCATCTGAAGCTGTGATTATGATTAAGCACATCACCTCTTACAAAAGTCGCCCATGGAAGATCAAATTGCTAGCAGGTTAGGCTGCTGGAGTAATGAGTTCATGGCGCATAGTTTGTAGAGTGCTTTTGAATTTTTATGCCTGGTTTCTTCAAATTATAATATTCATCAGCAAAAAGTGCCGATTTGAGTAATTGCATAGCTTACAGTAATGATGTTATTAGATTGTTTTTGTCACTACCAACATAATTGTGTCTTTTGAAGTGCAGGTGGTCAAATTAGTACAATATACATGTTTGAACTTCTAGTCTTTACCATAGATCTGCATTGCATAAATACAATCATAGATGCCATGAACAGAGGTTAGTCAACTTGATTAGTTTATTTATTATTCTTCAACACGGCGGATTCACTTGTTACGACTACTGAACATTCAAACCAAAAGCAACACCAAAGCTTGACTTTCTAGAAGAATGAAACAATTTAATACGCGTTTTGACTTTTTAAACTGTTTCTAAAACTAAACCATGACCCTTGAATCTCGCTCTTGATGGTAAATGATTTTATAGGAAGGATCTGCTCTTGAAGTTTCATCGGCATCCTCATAAATTTTAGGACAGGTAGAAATTGGATCACCTACAGAAAATGTGCTTTGGTGGGAGGGAATTTTGGTTGTATATATCTTTTATTGTTCAGTTGTCTTAGATGTTTGTCTTCTTTGATTAGGGACTATTAACTGCGGTCTCATGTAAGGAGGCAAATTAAATTCTTTGTATAATGTTTTTATTATTAATATGGTTTTATAAATACATTTTTAAAGTTTTGTAATGTAGAGGAAAAATAGGAGACTTTATGTGAATGGGAAATAAAATATTAGAGGGAAAAATTTACAGCCAATCATATGGACATTATTTGTATGTCCTGGTTACTCTATGCTCCCCTGAAGGGGGCTCTTAAAATATCTTCGAAGTGGCTGTTGAGAAAATTTAGGGATATTTTAGCACTCATATGGTCTTATGTTTCTTCTAAATTTCCTCAGAAAAAAACACTAATAGTAGGTGAAAACTTCCAGCCCTCTTTCCTAATAACTGGTTTAAATCAGCCAATAATTTTGGGGCTACTATTTTTTAGGATAAGATTTTATTTATTCCTGTAGTAAACTTGAAAATTAATAATGGAACCTATTGCTGTCAAAAATGAAGGGAAAAACCTCCATGAAACCATTTCTGAAACATGTGCTGCTCAAAATTTGGAGGAATTTGTTTTTCTTTAAACCACACCAACACATTATTATTTTCATAGGGGACCCTCCTGACGTTGAGTGTTCCTCTTCCTTTGTTGGCTTGATAAGATACTTTCTTTAAGCTGCTTCTCATAAATCAGTTTATCAAGTATGAAATTATAGTAGGTCCAAAAAATATCTTGACTTGGTTTACATGTTTAAGAGAAAACCGTTGTTTACGGCACAAATAGAACTCTTCCTAAAAGGCGTTGCCGACGCAATAAATGTGTACCTTAGAAGAAAGTTCTTGGGTGATATACGAGTGAAACAAAGAAAAAAATGGGTAAAACAAAATATCTCAGTTTCTTTTCCTTTCACCAAATTGAATGGAGGACTTTCCTAGGAATATAAGTATTGGATGAGTCTAACTCATATTATAGTCGTGCCGTAGGATAATAATTTCATTATTATACTATGTTAGTGTGAGAATATATTGGATAAGTCTAACCCCTTATTTCTAGATGATCACTATTGCAAGGTATTAATAATCTGCATAAAGAATCAATATTTTACTTACAATGTGAAACTCCTCACTCTCCATTGGCTCTTTCTACCCTAAAAAATGTCAAAGGTGAATATAGTGTTGGCTTAAGTTTATAACATGCTTATTATCAACATAGGTTTGAATATTGGATGTCTTTATGACGTCTTTAAGGTGAAGGTAACGTTTGTGGGAATGAAACATGATATTAATGTTGTAATAGAAAGATATACATCTTCCTAGAAGTATCAAGTTTTTTTCTTTTGATTTATATTTATTGAATATATGACTATGTGTGTGGAACAACCCTATACTAGATACAATTGCAAAGGTTAAGGAAACCACGTGCATGTAAACTTACAATAATAAAACATAACATACAATGATCAAGCAAAGTTCTATTTGTGGGAACACAACTTCTACTTATTAGTGAAGAATAGGAAATAAGTATAGAGGGGTACAATGTTACAACAATATTGGGAGAGCAGATTCGTATGATTAGAAGGGGAAACACTTCCTCTTATTTTTGCGTTGACTAAATGTGCATATACATATGCATATGAGAAACAATGGATACTCGGAAATGCCAATAACCACTATTTGTAACTCTCAAGGATGTTGACCCTTGAGAAGATGAGTAAGTTACATGTTTATACTACAAATATAAGAAGGCAAATACAATTGAAGACAGATTACTGCAACAAGAAATGCTTACAAGTCATTTCATCTTCCAACTGTGTGATGGTTGAACTTATTCCAAGTTGTTGGCATCCAAAATTTTGAGACATCATATGGCTTGTGCACATAGCTTTGGCAACTTGACAAGATGCAGACTTGGACGACGTGTGGCTTGACATGTTAGGCTAGCTAATATGTCTGGGGTAGTAGACAACTATGAGGATCATGAGTTGAACGAGGCTTGCAAATCCCCTAATTTCGCAACACGAATCCCCTACCCCCTTCGGGATGACTTACACACTTATGATGCAAGACCACCTTCCTCATTAATGACAACCTCTTGTGCTTAGGCAAGTAAGGCTCTCATTATGACCATGAAATTAATGTATAAATGCATGCACAAGGCCTAAAGAGAAGGCTATTTTTGTCGTTGTGTTTTACTATTTTTATTGCTAATATAATGCAACCGGTGGTCTAGTTCCACTCTGTTGTTTAATCCGCCATTGTCAAAGTTGTATTGTGAGCTTTGTAATGGAAAATTAGGGCGATGATGAGTCGTGCATTGTTAGCATTTTGTTTTAGAATATATGAATTAATGTTTCTTTATCTACTGAGCGTTAACGTGTGATGACCAACATATCTACATGTGTTAGTTATGTGTTTATTGAATGATGCAAATGAGTTACCTTTGTTAGCTAATAGGTAAGTAGGTGTGGACCCTGAAACCTAAATGCGCTTCTAGTGAGTGTGGCGAAACTCTTCGTATGATATGCTAATGTGCATAGCGGGCAAAGAGGGCTTGTGCACTTGGGGTCACAATCCCCTCTAGACAACCGGGAAGGGTAGCTTAGGATAAAACACCCCAACATTTTGGTTTTGTTGTTGGGACCATGCTCATTGTGAGAATGGAAAATGTCCGACAAAATCTCTTAAGCGCGTTGACAAGTGGTTGAAAGAACAAGAAGAGGACTACACACACAAGCATCTAGTTGTGGAGATTGATACCCATGAGAATGGGAAGAAGAACTCAATGATCCCTTACATTTAATAATCTTCTATGAGGTTCCTTACTACCTACATGCATGGATTGGGGGACTATTCCTAGATAGATCAAGAAACTTGAGAAGAAAGCACTCTTAGATGGAAGAGTGCATTGTATAACTAAAACATCGATGAAGTGTGGATGTGCGGTGTGATGGTGATATAGGTAGTTACCTCTCATAGTTCATTGTTACTGACGTACTTGTGTGCAAATGAGGTAGAGTACTGTTCTTGTGCGTGTTAATGGGCACATATATCCGTTCAATTCCACTTAGGATC
The DNA here is from genome assembly GCA_018340775.1 of Taxus wallichiana var. yunnanensis. Taxonomy (NCBI): domain Eukaryota; kingdom Viridiplantae; phylum Streptophyta; class Pinopsida; order Cupressales; family Taxaceae; genus Taxus; species Taxus wallichiana. The sequence continues at coordinate 138,099,533 of CM031234.1, forward strand.
AAGATGATGTTTATTGACTAGGGAATTGAAACTCTACCCATGAGGATTTAAAACATTGTTCGTGTTGTTAGTGGATGGTGTGTGGAGAAAGTGGGCCTAGAAAATCGCCAAAAGAAGCTAAGGATGGACGAATTAGGCGTGAGAGAGCTTATGAAACACATAAATAACTAGAGGAGCGGCTTGTTGTTAGTTGTCATGAGGGCCCATAAAGAATGTGAGGATGCCACGATGACCTCGGTAGATGGAGTGAGGCACACGATCATTAGTGGTGTTGAATGAACTTTACACAACCCGAAGAGATGACTTGTGACCCTCTCGAGCATGAATAACTATAGAGGAAGAGGAAGGGCACTACTAACGAAACCACTTGATGCCAATGGTTGTGCGATCTTGATTCAAATGGTACGAAGGATACATCCACATGGTGGACTATTGATAGAAGCACAAACCATTGCATTAGGAGTAGGTACCAACTTCCTCTTACAACATATTATCCCATACATATCGTTACTAGGAACTATAGTAGATCATATTGTTGGAAGAATGATGCTAGTTGCATTTGGAAGTGTGGGTGGATCGCAAAATATTCCACCAACTCAATACCAACACCACCACTTGTGAATCAACCACCCCTTGTTGTGAACCAACCCCCTCTAGTTCAAAACCCGTGCCTTATGCCAACACAACCGCATTGCTAAAACCAATCAATGGAGCTCCTAGAGTATATAGGAGTTAAGAATGCAATAGATCATGTGCATTCCTATGAGACCATATGGAGGACCAAGGAAACTTTGGCCCCGAGAGGACAAAAAGCTAGTTTGTTATAATGCATCTAGACCCATGCATACGTGAGTAATGAAGTATGACCTCTTATAATAGGTGGTCGAATGTGACTTGTTAAAGAAGTTCTTGAAGGAGTTTGAAATCCTTGAGTTTGAGCAACAAAGTGGGCATTACTAAAGGAGATCAAACAGGGTGCAATGGAGAGCGTGCACACTTATGACGTAAGGTTTGAAATGCAACATTTTCCCTTGACAAAATATCCAGTAGTGCCCACTTTTTCTAGCCTCTATGATCTGCTGAATTCTTAAACCACAGTTATGGATTTTGGATATGTTGGTTTGCTTTCATGAACACGTATGGTGATTTGGAGCGCGTAGCGCTAATTTAACTAGATTAGTAGGTTGACACCTTTTATTTGATATTGTGGACACTAACACTTTTCTATGTGATTTAGGTCAAATTGATACATGTTGGATAATTAGTTTAGTCACATACCTTGATTTTGTAACGTATTCGTTTTGCTGATAAGGATACATGATGACATGGTGATATGACATGATATGTATTGTAATACCTAACATACGACGAATTGTGTGAGATTGTGCATTCCACATTGATGATGGTGATATCATTAATTTACATGTTTGAATCTATTCGCTTAGTGAGCAGCTAGTTTACTCTTGTATTGGACAGGTGCGGTTAATGTGTGCAATGAGTGTGCAGGTGACAGGTCATAGGAGAACGTGGGATTCAGGCCAGCTACACAATCTTTGCACAAGCAACCCACGCAGGTGAGTCCTAGCCATGTTCATTGTGTGAAGCCCTAGTGTAGGAGATTATTATTTTGGGCACCATGAGTGACCCCAATTTTTGTAATGTATTGTGCCTTGATTTATTAATTTTGTTTTGGGTAATTAGTTATGTTGTAAAACTGGTTTTGGGAGTTAATAATCCCACTTTCATTAAATTTTTATTTTGTTTTATGAGACACTTAATCTCAAGGGTTTAGGGTCACATGTGAGACCCTTGGGTGGTCCCCACACCCTCTACCCTTGTGCCAAAAATGCAAAACCCGAAATTAGGATATTTTGGGCATTTTTGGGGACCCCTTTTTAGCTTGGGAGTTCCCCTAACATAAAAATGAGCCCTTGGACCCTACCTAATGGGTAGGGGGGCTTATTTTCAAGGCTAGAGGGAGTTTTCCCTCCCTTTTTACCTCTTGATTGGTCACATCCTTGTAAGGGGTGTGGATTGGAGTGCTTATTAAAAGTTTCACTAATTTTGTCTTGCTAACATTTAGGGAATTGGGAGAAGAGGGCAAAAAGACAAATTTACCCTTTCTCTCTTTTGTTTTGGCATCTTTGACCTTGAAGAAGGAGAGGGGTGACACATGTCACCCCCTCATTTGTGAGGATGCTTGCTTGCTCCTCTTCAAATTCCCATCCATGGGAAAAGAGAGGGACTTTTTTTTTTTGGGAGCTTTGGCTTGGTGCTTGAGAAATTTGGAGCTTGAGGATTGCTTGAGGAAGAAAGTTGCAAAATCTTGTTTTGGAGAGCTATTAGAGGTAACCTCTTGAGCTCATTTATGTGGTATGTTTCTTTACTAAATCTTAGCTTGCTCATAGTTGATTTATTTGTTTAGTTGCTTGTATGGTTTGTTGCTTGAGTATATTTGTTGTATTGCTTTTTACTCCATCCATCATATGGTTTGATGGATGTTTGAGTTATTTGGGGGGAAGAGAGAGGGATTTTCCCTCTCAAACCTCATGGCTTGATGGGCAAGCCATGTCGGTTTCTTTACTCCCCTCATATGGTTTGAGGTGGGTAAAGGGGTTCATTTGGTTTGAACCCCTTTCCCATTCTTGGAGAGGAAACCCAATGGGTTTGAAAATCCTCCCAAGAAGGATTTTTGGTGAATGGGTGGAGTAATAAGGAGGATCTTGTTGACACTTTGGAGAAATAAGGTGGAGAAGAAAATTTGTTGTGTGCATTCTTTTGTTAGATCACACCTTATGACACTTTCGGGTATCTCATCTACTCTTCCCCAAATTTAGAGGATGAATATGGTTTCTCCTCTTTTCTTTTATTGCTCAATGTTGTATTTTTCCTTCGTGCATGGTTTGGTCTTGTTTGTGAGTGTATTGTGGTGTTTGTCTCCCTAAAGATCTTGTGCTCAAAGTTGTGGAAGCTAGCTCTCTCTCCCATGGGCTTGGGGGAGGCTAGCATGTCTTCCAACCCTTGGAAAGGCATGTAATGATGCCTGAAGGTTGGGAGGTTAAACAAGCCTCGTTCTCTTGAAGTTGAATCCTTGTAAAGCATTCGAAGTTGGAGCCTTGTCCTTGAGGTGTGCTGGAGTATCTTTGGTGGCATGGTCCTTTATGACCCTCTCTTGTTTAGAAATTTGTAGCTCTTGATAAACTTATGTTCCTTGTAAAATATTGCAGTGAGCTCTTTTGCAAGTCTTCCATGTGGAATATATGTATAGTTCGTGGAAGCACGTGTGTTCTCAAAGTTGTATTTATTCCACTCTTGAATATGGTTGAAAGTTGAATGTCTTTGTAAAACTTGTTACTTTCCATAAGCGGATGAGTCTTGTTGGATTAAGAAGTGATGCCGTCATGGTTGTTTGAAAAGAAAATATAGTTTTAGATTTCAGCCTTTTAAATGTGAAATGGGTGATTAGAAATTCTTTGATAAAATGAAAGGTTTTCCTTCATGAAGTAGATCTTACCTGGTAAAGAAACTTGTAATGGGATTCCTTGAGTTGAATTATTCCTTGGAAATATATTGCATAGTTAGTTAAGCTTCGTGAAAATGAAATGTAGTAATAAATGTTCTTTTTATATAATATGAACTTGTTGTAATTTCCTTGAAGGAAAGTTGATAAATCAGAATATTGTTGATCTCCTTCTTGTTCAAATTGTAAATTTATTTTATTTAAAAGTAAAGTACCATTTTGAAATACATCACTCTTTATATATTTTGCAATTTAGTGAATAAAATACATCTAGGTTGTTCTGCAAATAAAATGTATACATTGGAAAGAAGTTGGTGTTTTCATACCACATATCAATGCCTAATCCTATCTTGAGTGAATGCAGCTTTGGATAGTTTTTGTTATCATGTATGTGAATCATTTACATCTAGATTAATAAAAAAATTACCTGTGTATAAAATAGAGTTGACTTTTATAAATCTGACCATGACAAAATTAGAATATAAACATGTTGTTCTGTTCATTATTACAGCAGCAGTTACTTGTTTTCAATTGTGTTTTCATCACAAAATGTATTATAACTGGTAGATTTTAGTCTAGATGAATTTAGTATATATTATATAAAATAAATGTATTATGATTGTGTATCAAATATAATATAATGTCCATTGTATCCTATAACTGTGATTTTTAAATCTACATATTGTAATATAAATATATTATATTATATAGGTATCTATATAATATAATACATATAATTTTAGATCTTTGTGTTTAAAATATAAATAAATAAAAAAATAAAAAAATAAGAAGGGTTCTGTTTTTAAAATATAAATAAATTAAAAAATAAAATAAGAAGGGTTCGGGGGAGGGCCGAACCCCCTCCCCATTCCCCACGGCCCCACTGGCTGCTGCACTGCGCTCTCCTGCAACCTCCCGGCCTCGGCGCCACCTCCTCCGCGCACCCTACCCCCATCTCCCGCAGTGCCATCTCCTGCCCGTGTCGCCTGTCCCCCTGTCCATCGGCCTCCACTCAAAGCGCCCACCCTTCACCGCGGCCACTCTCATGTCGCCCCATCTCACACAGCCCCTCTTCGAATCCGCCTCATCTTCCACCTTCACAACAAATCTAAACGCCTTCTTTTCACTCCCTAAAACCCTATAAATATATATATATACACTTGCAATTTTAAATCCGGCCCAACCAGTTTTGAAAGGGGCAAATGCAATGAAGAAAATCCATGTCCAGCCCCTCCAAAACCTGCACATCCAAAGGGCAAAGCTGAAACAATAGAAGAAGAAAATAAAACTACTGGTATGTTCAAACAAGAAAGGAAGAGAAACAAAATGAAAATCAAATGGAGAGAGAGGAGATAAAGATGTGCAAGGAAAGTTTAGGGCAAAACTTAGATCTAAGGCTGAGATCCTTTTGATCCTAGGGTCAAAAATTAACCCTACATCCCTTGAGTCATGGGTAGTTTTAATGGGAATGGGAATGGGAAATAAAATATTAGGTTGTGTGTGTGTGGATAATTTAAATAAAAAGGGGGGAACTGATTAAATTTTTGTAAAGGGGTTGGTATCTTCCTAGGGTGTTCCTAGTGGTCTTTATGGAAATCAAATAAATAAATTTGGTTGGGGATAGTGGTTGAGCATTTAAGTAAAATGATTTAGTTAAATTAATTAATATCGGGAAACGTAATTGTATTGTTAGGCATTCACTTTCAAAAAAAATTACCCTAAATTTTAGTGTGTTTTGAGTCTGCTTTTCCGATGTCCTGTATGGGGCACGACAATATCTTATTCTTGAATACTTATACACTTTTTATATTTTAATACTATTTGATTGAGAGCTAAGTCGAGTTACAACTATATTAATATAGCTTAAGATAAATTTACAAATCTTCGGGCTACGGCTAAACGTGATTAATTAATGCTTTAAACCGGTGCGGCAAGAGACACGTGTCGAGATTCCGTGGGGTTTTCCAATAATTCTACCTCACGGACGCTAGGCACGTGGAATTAACCAAAAACCAAACAATTTTCGGGTTCGGATGGCCTTGAAGAAGATCAAAGGACAAAGACAGGTGACAATATCACAACGACAAAGGATAAGTAGAGTCTGACATTGCAAAATCTGTATGTACGTGGTGTTTTGTTATTGGTTCGCACTTCGCAGTGCAACATATATAATTGAAGATCATTTAATAGCAAAACGATTTGTTAAAACCATACATACGTGGAGTCTTCTTAATGGCTCGCTTTTCACACTCTGACATGGTTCCAACAAAGGAAAACAACATGCGAAAGAACGTGGACAAGTCTTATTGGCTCGCATCTAGCTATTTCTGACAAAGTCTTAATGTAAAAACAAAGTAGCGGGATGGAGGACTATTCTTATTGGTTAACAACCGATAAGGTTAACAAAAGACTGACATTGCAAATTGCAAAGTGACTTGGAGTTTTTCTATTGGATCGTGTTTCACATTGGTCAGATACAAGTTATCAAAAGTCTGATATTGCGAAGAGCGTGGAGTGTCCTCATTGGCTCGCACTTCGCAACGGTCAATAGGGTCTATTAAAGTTCTGACACGGTGAAGTTACATGGATCTTTCTTATTGGCTAGAACTTTGCAATGTTACACTGCACCGATGAACTTAGAACCAAAGAGTTAACCGTATTCAAGGAAAGCTTTCGGCCCATAACAAAAAGACAGAAAACACGAATGCGAAAGATAGAGACAGACACAAGCAGATTGTATAATATTAACGGTTACATATATCAATTCTTATTCTGCAATTACTTTATACAAATCTTCTTAGAATAATAGACATACATATCTAAAATCCTGTAATTCACTTTGTTTTTGATAAAAATAATTACATATTTCAAAATATACATAACAAAATAAATATAATACATTCACTTGCACATTTATCTGAATAAATATAAGTTTTAACTTCTTTCTATTATTTGTCAACATGTATTACATAGTTTTACAGAGAGAGAACTTATCTGAGACAATGATCAAGAATTCTAATACAAAATTCCAATGCACACTCAGGTAACAGACACCAGACTATGGCCACACTTTTGAGAGGAAATGTTATACACCCAGTGTATTTTCACCTTGCCCTAGCCAGGAACCATCCGAGGTTGTATGTTGTACCCTTGGTTAGGACACCTCTGGTGCCCCTCTCTCTTGCCCACTGCTTGTCTGTACCTTTGTCAACTTTGGAATACTCCACAGATTAAATTTACAAAGTTATCAAGACTCTCTTGTAATTATTTCTCTCTCAGAATAATTCATTCCTGTTCTTCTCAAAATAATGCATATGCCTTTATAATATTTCATGGCAGTTATGAATCAGAATGGTTTCCACACCTTTTCATTTTAATTAATTCCCTTTAATACTAGCAATCGCACGTCAGGTGTGCAATGTTAACGCCGAAAGTGAGGTACAAGAGATGGGAGAAATTTGCCTATAGCATGATTTTTTGGTGTATGTGGAGAAGAACATTTCAAGAGACAATTTTTTGGAAAGCATGGTTTTTAGGTCGATGCGGAGAAGAACTTTGTGTTACAATGGATAGACATCAGCACACATGGTGTGTTGAGGAATGGATCTGGAAACGGGAGAGTTAAGGGATTGTAATATTTGAAGGTCGTGGTTTTCCACCAGGTTGTTTGTACCAAAAATATGGAGAGCTTGTTCGAGCTCAATGATTTCTTGTTCACAAAGGCAAGATTTTGTTCTTGACATCAGGACCTCGCAATCTTGAAATAGAGGGCCAACATTATGAATGTTGATGCACAAGTTACAAAAATGAAGGATGTGCGGGAGTGGAACCTTGTCGCCGGAAAATAGAACTGAAGGAGATGCATTCGATGAAGTCTTTCCACAGACCATTGTCATAGGAGTTGTTGCCATATAGGGGAATGCTCATGATAGGTAGTGGTTGGTCGAGGTCGTCAACAAGGGTGACATATTTGTTTCCAGATTTATATGTTTTGGAGTGGGGAAGCTTCACGAAGGTGGTAGTCAATTTTACTGAGCAACTTAGGGCTAATGAAACTCATTTCATCGATTAGAATATATTGGATATGCTTAAGGGAGTCTTAAAAGATGACAAATGTTGGACTTCCAAGGGTTGGAGTTCTCTAACGGGAATGCATAGGGTTTCAAATTCACGGAGACCTAACATATGTAGGATGTTAAGGCGTGATTTGCGGCCGAGCCGAGGTGGGACATAAGATGTCATTCATTCAACTAGTTGGGAGGGTGTGTGGTGTTGGTGTCAGTGTTAGGTCCACCATCGAACCTCGTGCTTCACTTGTTTCAGATTGGGCAATATGGTATGGATGATATCTACTCTTGAAAAGACTCCATGGAAATATGATTTCTTGGGGTGGAACAAAAGACGTGATGAGGACATTTAGCCTAATGGCTGAACAAAAAGGTTGTGGAAACCGAAAGGTGAAAAAGGAGGGAACTCTTGATACAGCTATGAAGGTAAGCCCTTGTTTTTCCGAGCCTTCAATGTCAATAGTGGTTCTCTACAAAGTAAGCCCTTGAGGTTTGTGGATTGAAAATGTCGAAACCATTTTAAGTGGTAACTGCGTTCAATGACCTCTGGAAATAGGTGGAATTGGAACATGGAAAGGGTTGTTGACATCCCAAAGATTCCCCTATATCGATCGAATTTGATGACAACAAATAAAGGAAAATGAGGTGGACCAGAGGAATAATTGTAAACATTGTCGACGATAGAGTTGATAAGCACCATTTACAAGACCTATTTCAACACACAAATTTGTGAAAAGCATGATTCTCTGGTCAATGGAGAGAAGAACTTTGTGTTATAATTGATCGTCACCAGTACACATGGTGTGTTGAGCAATGGATATGTCAATGGGAGAGTTAAGGGATTTCAATATTTGAACGTTGTGGTTGTCCACCAAGATGTTATTAGCAAAAAGATGGAGAGTTTCTTTGAAATCAATGATCTCTTGTTCAGTAAGGCAAGAATTTGTTCTTGACATCAAGACCTCCCAATCCAGAAATAGAGGGACAACATTATGAATGTTGAGAAGCAAGTTGTGAAATGAATCCTATGCAGGAGTGGAACCTTGTTTCCTAAAAGTAGAATTGAAGGAGATACATTCGGTGAAGTCTTTCCACAAAGAGTGTCGTAGGAGTTTTTGGCATATAGGGGAATGTTCATGACATGCAAAGTAGTTGGCCGAGGTCCCCAATAAGGATGATAGATCTATTTCCAAATTAAGATGTTTTAGAGTGGGGAAAAGCTTCACTAAGGCAGCAGTTGATTTATTTAAGGATTTGTTTCAAATAATTTGTGTACCTTCTATTTCGAAAAGTTTTTCTTGAGGTATAATGTGAAACAACTCATAAGTTTTAATCATATTAACACTAAGGAAGCTTTCATGTCAGCAATTATATAAAAAGTTGGGGTCAGATAATTCATTCAATAGCATTATAATATTCAGATTTAAGTATTGCAAATTAAACTAAAAAATTATAAATAGGTACCATAGTCTCCCTTGCAACTTTAGCTTTAAATTGCTTCTAAATAGTATAACCTGATAACAAAATATTTATAGTTCTCATTTTTTTTTCTTTTTGGTTTTCTTTAAATTAAATTATAAATTTTGTCACAACCATGATTTTTTGTTAAATGAAAAATTCCTCTCCTAAAGTCCTATTTGATAATCTTATCGATAATTCATCATCAAAATAAGAATGAATTGATTGTTCATTACAGACCTACAATGATGAATCACGAGAGTGTAGTTTTAAATGTTGATCCAAAAAGCATCGATATTGATCATCCATCATCAAATCAAGAAGGAACTGATAGTTCAATATAAACCTAAAATGATGAATCGTGGAGTGTAATTTGAAATGTTGATGTAAAATTCATTGATATTGTTTTATCCAGCTACATTCGCTTAATTTCATAGATGGTGGATGTGCCTTGTTCTTTTACTTATTAACTTAGATCAGTAATTGTTTTTTACCAAGAATAGTGGAAATGATTCATCTACCAGTTCTAATATGAACGGTAGTATTTAGTTTTGATTGAAGAGTTACTGTGTATTTTAATGGGTGGATCACAGGGAGATTCAAGTGAACACAACTCCATGGTAAAGGCCATGCAAAGCATGGATGTTGTTATTTCAATTTTATGGGGCTCTCAAGTTTCAAATTAGCATTTGATGGTTCAACATTTATTTGGGTTAATTCTAGAAATAATGTTTGGGGGGATCTCAAATTTCAAAAATAATGTTTTTTTATTTGGGTCAATTCCATGCACAAATCAGAGGCGACCATACGAGTAGTAGGGGAAACCATACACTGCCACAGAGCAGTGGAAACCATACTTGTTCTTTGGCCGAGGGTACGAGGAGGAAAGTCGGTCTAAAACCCAAATGAAAACAAGGTGTACGAGGAGGATTGTTACTCTGAAAATCGAGTATTTCTAGATGTTTGAATCTGCAAATGTCAACTGTTGTATAAATCTCATGAAAATTTAGAACCAGATCAACTACGACTTAACATGTTGCTTTGGGGGGAGACTGCGTAGAAAAGTTCCTATCTTAAAGTCCTATTTGATAATCTTATCGATAATTCATCATCAAAATAAGAATGAATTGATTGTTCATTACAGACCTACAACGATGAATCGCGGAGTGTAGTTTTAAATGTTGATTTGAAAAATAAACGATATTGATCATCCATCATCAAATCATGAATGAACAGATAGTTCAATATAAACCTAAAATGATGAATCACGGAGTGTAATTTGAAATTTTGATGTAAAAGTCATTGATATTGTTTTATCTAGCTACATTCACCTAATTTCATAGATGGTGGATCTGCCTTGTTCTTTTACTTGTTAACTTAGATCAATAATCATTTTTTACCAAGAATATTGGAAATGATTCATCTACCAGTTCTGATATGAACAATAGTATTTAGTTTTGATTGAAGAGTTATTGTGTATTTTAATGGGTGGATCACAGGGAGATTCAAGTGAACACAACTCCATGGTAAAGGTCGTGCAAAGCATGGATTTTTTTATTTCAATTGTAGGGGGCTCTCAAGTTTCAAATTAGCATTTGATGGTTCAACATTTATTTGGGTTAATTCCAAAAACAATGATTAGGTTGGGGGGGGGAGGGGGTGGGCTCTCAAGTTTCATAAATAATGTTTTTTTTATTTGGGTCAATTCCATTCACAAATCAAAGGTGACCATATAGAGTAGGAGCAACCGTACACTACCACAAAGCAGTGGCAACCATACACACTTGTTCTTTGGCCAGAGGGTATGAGAAGGAAAGTCAGTCTAAAACCCAAATGAAAACACGGTGTACGAGGAGGATTGTTCCTCTGAAAATCTAGTATTTGCAGATGTTTGAATATGCAAATGGCAAGTGTTGTATAAAGCTCATGCAAATTCAGAACCAAATCAACTACGACTTAACATGTTGCTTTGGGGGTAGAGTGCGTGTATACACCAATTTATTATTTATTATTTACGTGCCTTTTATCCAAATAAATTATGAGTGTTAAAAATAGAAAAGTCAAAAAGGGAGATATACATAAAAAGTGACTGGAATAATAATGATTAACGACAGTGGAAAGGAAAGGCCACCGGCACGGTTTAAGCTCCACCGACAAGATTTTTCAGTTAACTCCCCGCCAAATAATTTACTTGCAAAATAGCTAAACTTAGTTAATCGCATCTCAACAAGACTCAATAGTGGAACTTACCCTAAAACCATGACATATACCCTAAAACCAGGACATGTGTCGTTCATGTTTTTACACTCTCTATACATGCATTATAATGGATCTCTGAACAACACGCAAGAATTTATAGTCCTTTTATATCCTGAACAATGGTAAAACTACATACCCAGAAACTCAAATATATCTTATCAAAAAAATGGAAAGAATGTAAAATGACTTAAACTAACAAGTTCGAAATGATATTTGTTAAAAAACCTTAAACAAAATCAATTACCTAAGTGTAGACTTTTTCGCCATTTATATTGATGTAAGTCATGATATACATTGTTGGTGAATATGTTTCCTGTGAAACACAAAACATTGTGCTTCAATATAGTTGCTCAGCTAGAGGATGAAAGATTAGCTTTATTAGGACATGTTTTTCTTCCATAAGGCTAGATTTAATAAGTGGATAAATTTTTATAAACCAGGACAAATGGGTTAAGAGAGGAATGCAAGCTAACCTTTGCGCACAGTCCAATAGTTTTCCCCTTCGCACAATGCTTTTAATATATGCAGTACTTTAAATGTTTTCTGATACACTGCCACATCAGGGGCGGCCATACCCACACATAAAAACTCACCTCATATCCTGCTAAAATCCTTGAACCCATTCTGGTAATCTCCTTCCAACAAGGCTTTGACTTGGATTCTCTTCAAAATCCCATTCCTACTCCCACATGGCCAAACTCTCGCCATCTTCTGTCACAAGCAAAAATGATGATTTCCACGAAAGAATCTTGGTATTTTGTGGCACAGTAGTGGCTGCCGAAGGAACATGTGGGCATACAATTTCCAATTTGCAATCTTCTCTCATGGCGAAACCCATTATGACAATTGAAAAAAGGTGGAATACCATAAACAAGAAGAAATCCCTGAAAAAGACTATGTTTTGCGGCACAGTGATATCCTGTACTACAGCAGGGGCGGCCATACACTTTCTATGATTTGAATATCTTGTTCTTATCTTCATGATGGCCGCATGTACCTACCTCCAACGGAAATGCCATATCCATTCCCAGACACGTGAATGCTCCAAAACATTCGTGCATCGTCGACCAATGTATTATGATCGTTGATTGCTCTGTCACTTGTCAGAAGGCGTCGGGCTTTCTCACATAGAACACGCCTTTCGGAGTAAAAATGCTTGGAATTTTTCACGCCTACTTTATTTTACAATAATCATTACAACAATTTTGTTACAAAGTATCTCAAAAACAAGTCTTTAGTGATTAAAGCTTCAGGGATTTAGTCACATAACATAACTAGAAATGAAATGATCATTTTATAATGTGCTTCTATGTGAAAGTAATGAATATATATTCTTGTGTGCTTTACAAAATACTTGGGAAACTCAGAAGAAAAGAACCAAATCAAAAGGATGACCTTAGAATAAACGCAGGTGTGGGTTCCCCTTATGCGTGATAACCTTCATAACATATAAAATTAAAATTTAAAGGACGAGCCTAGTTGTTTTTATACTTTTTGGCACCTCCTAGCTTGGAGGAGATAAGATCACCAATTTTGGTTATCATTTGAGCATGTATGCTTATCGACAAAAGAAACAAAACCATCATATATGGGAGTGGTTATGGATTAACCAATTTTAGGATGTTACTTTAAAAGTTATCGAATGACCCTAATCTAATGACCCTTGGGATTGTTACCCTTGAGCATTGTGTTAGTCATGTGTTGTTCAAATTAATAGGTTTTACGCGAGGTTTCGATCTCTAAATGGTTCACAAGGGGATTGTCTTCCAAATAGGTGATTGCGTTTTATAAACCACCTATTTTCTCAAGATATGTCATGAAATCAACCTTCTCATGTAGTCCTAGAGGCTTAGTAGTACTATTTAAGCATGTGTAAAAGGGTTTTTCGTACATGTGGAAGTGTGTATGTTGTAATAGTTAAAAGGTATAGTGTCACTTTTGAGATGTAAGGGATATGATGTCTAATGTAATGTAATTGTATGGTTGTCTTAGAAACTAGGTTTTAATGGAATAAATTAACAATGTAAGTTCTTAGGATCATGAGGGTAATTAGGAAATGAAATTTGTACAACCTTGAAAGGTGACCAAACAAGCTTGAGTGAACCGTGAAGTGAGGTGATGCCTCACATTAGTACCTCAAGGGAATCCTGATCTAATTCAAATGCAAACTATTTAATGCTAGTACATGAGAGTTTATGATATTTTAGGGAGACTCGGATAGGTGTGGTTTTATTTAAAATATCTCTTAGAAGGTTTAGTTGCTGATGAGATTTACATTTAGATCCAACTGTCAAAGTTGTGTTCTTTATTGTGACATTAAGAGTTCAAATGTGGATGAAATTGTTAATAACCTTTAGATTTTAAATTGTATTCATGAGGTGTTGGTTTTGAAAGAAAGTAAAACTTGGGGTTTTGTGAGATAAAGATGTTTGAACACTCTAAAATTGACTTTTAGTAGGACGTAGAGTCCTTGAGTGCAAATGGAATTAAATTAAAACCTAGGACCTCTTAATATGTTATTGGTGTTTGAAACCTATAGTAAACCTGTCTATCAAAATTGTGTCCCTAAGATGTTGATCTTTTGAGTAAAACAAAATATGGAATCCATTCTCTTTAAACCAATGTTAAATCTTTTTGTGTGATAATGATAGGATGCATTTCCCCTGCGATAATGTGTATGTTGAAATCATGAGCTCTTGTCTTGATACACAAACTTTAGGTGACTCGTGCATATTTTATAATTACTCCCAACCAATTGTATCTTCTTGACGTCACAGTAAATATAAGGCAAAACTTGGAATCATTCCCCCTTTAGTGTATAGTTAAGTGGAAATCATGATCATTTACCTTGCTTGATGCAAGCGCACTCATTTTGTTAATACAAAGTGAAACGAGTTGCTCCATGTGTAACATAATTTCAAAAATTACGGATCTTAATTGGGAACAAGTTGTTTGTGACTCATTAACATATCACGAATGATACATCTAAATAGCTAATTGCATAGTTGTCGTAATAATACATTAAATGAATGAAGTGTATTCTTTTTGTTAAATGTTGTCAAAAATATGGAAAATGGGAATATGCCATTCTTTTAAACTAATATGCTTTTCCTTATCTTTCTGTGAATTTTTCCCTTTGCAATGAAGGTTAAGAAAAAATTAAACTAAGCATATTTTCCAAGAAACAAACCTTTAGCGTAAGAACATGTATTAGAAGATTCATATGTTTTTAAAATGATTTTAACTAACAAATGAGCTATGGATAATTAATGAAAATTGAGGAATAAACCAGATAATGTTCATTTTAAGATAAGTGTTATGACAAGTATATGAAGTTTTGAGAAAAAGGAATTTATGCCCTTACATGTTTAATGCTCTTTAAACCTATAAGGCTATACAATGAGAATTTAATTATAATAAAGATGTAAACCATGAAAATGATCGGGTTGTGGAACATGCTTATGTTGACTTCATAGTTTTGTATTCGTTTGTTTGAGTAAGTTCTACATTGATGTACATGTGGTGTTATCTTGTTGTATGTGTGGGTCCATGTGGGTGTAAGCATCTAGTGTGATGTCGTGTTATTCTAAGTGAGCCCAAGTGGTGTCTTGTAACAATAAGTGAGACAACAACAAAATTATCCTGGTTTATTTGGTCTTGTGTTCTAGTCCTTCATGTGTGGGCACTACAAGAATGTACCCAACGTAGTAGTAGTGTGATGTGGTGTGCCTTATCTACATGACCTAACCTTTTTTCCCTTAAAACCCTTAAATAATGCTTCAAATGAATTTACTCTTGTTAAGACACGACTCTATGACATTTGGATGCTTAAAATAGAAGGAAAATAAATTCTTTAACTTGATTGAATTCTTTAAATATGTAGTAAGGATTGTTCCAATTGATGTGCAATTAATTTGGGTATATTTAGGGAACACTTGAGTGCTTTTGGAATGATATTTACAATAGTTTCTTGTAAGAGTTTCAAGTGAGTTATAAAGTGATAATGACTTGCTCATATAACCTTATGTAGGTGAAAAATTCTAATAAGGCTGGCCCTAGAAAGATGAATGACCCAAAGAAGATATTCAAATTGTAAATAGATTGGAAGAACTTAAATATCTAGGGCCATACAAGTCAGACAAGACTAGACCCCACAACCTAACCCACTTGTACAATCATAGATAGAGGAGAGGAAAAGTAAAATAGGAAGTTGTGATATGAATTATAGAGGTTGGTTACTAATTTAATTAGATAATATTTCCATAATTGATGATAGGGTGGAGTGTATAGATAATCAATTCATGGAAGAGCTAGAGATATGAACTGATTGGATTCAAAATGTAAGCATTTGTCTTAGAACACATCATAGTCCAACTTGGAATTTCAAAAACAAAACCAAAAAACATTAGTGTCTATAGTTACATAATAGAATAGCACATCTAAACCATGATCACAAGTATCACCTTTATAAAAATCCATCTTGTAGTTGAAGTGAGGAAATGAGAAAAAATTATCATCGAGCGCTTTACCTCCAACCAAGAGCCTCATATTTATTTTTGTCAAATAAGCACTCGTGCTTCATCTGGAAAAATTGCTTCAAATATTAGTCTTGGGTGGCCTCAAATTCTTCCAACTTGTTTAGCTTGTTGCCTTCTAACTTTTCCAAGAAAATAAAAAAGGACTTAGCTATTTCTTGTCTTGTTGTGGCCATGGGATGAGAAAATATGCCTTACACTAGAAAATCTACATTACACTAGAAAATATGCATTACACTAGAAATTTCACCTTACAGTAGAAAATATGTATTATAGTAGAATGTCCACCTTACACTAGAAAGTCTACCTTACACTATAAAATATGCATTACACTATAAAGTCCACCTTACACTACAAAGTTTGTATTACATTAGAAACTCCACCTCACACTAGAAAATCCACATTACACTAGAAAGTCCACATTACACTAGAAATTCCACCTACGGTAGAAAATCAGAATTACACTAGAAAATCCACCTTACACTAGAAAATTTTCATTACACAAGAAAATCCACCTTACACTAGAAAATTTTCATTACACAAGAAAATCCACCTTACACTAGAAAATTTGCCTTATACTAGAAAGTTCACCTTACACTAGAAAGTTTGCCTTAGGGTGAAGGATTACTGTAGAATAAAAAGGGAGAATCCAAATCCAATGAGGAGTTAAAATGTGGTAAGGGTGACCTTGTAGTTAAATTTGACGGCCTTATGACCGTCAACCGTGCGGAATAGCATGGGTACCTTCAAATACACATATCTTTTGATCCATGTCACTAAATAAGAAAAAAGTAGTATTGTTGGAAAGGTCTTGAGGATAACTACATGTTATAAGTAGTTTTAGGTCATGAAAAATGTAATTTTTGGGTCTAAAACGTGGACAAAGGGCCCATAACCATTTCAAATATGGGTTCTAACACATTTTGGGGATCAATTTTTAGCTCGTATCTTTGAATCCGAATGTACATTTCACTTGCACGTGGTCTTGTTGTAAATGGAATGAAATGAGTTTTGTTTTGGGAATAATTTCATATATAATGATTAAGAATTTGGGGAAAACTTAGTGATAGGTTTTCCAGGTCTTTTTAGTCAGTTTTCTCAATTAAGTGGCAGATCGGTTATAAATGTTGAGTAGCTCCAACAAACAACATTAAGCTTTGTCCTATGCAGCCATCTTCTCAAATGATATGAATTTGTATAATCCAAGAAATCCTTGGTGCCCATGCTTGGTCCGCACATTTGACTGTTCTTTGGTCCTTAGTGGTTGAATAAATGGGTGATCCTCTTAATTTTAGATTTCATCTCTCCCCTCTTCTTCTTCTATAAATGTAACTTAGTTTTAATTAAAAAGGATCCTCTTATGAATGTAGGGTTATGTTTCCATTTTTTTGGCCAAGCATTCTGAGTTGCATACTTCAATGTTGGTTTTATACAATGCACTCAATGCCTTCACTATTATTGTTATAGCTTGTGCATATTCCAATTAATGACATATTATTACCTGTGGCTCTCATTCTACTCTTTAAATTGTGTTATTGTGTTCTTGCCTTCCTATTCTATTATGGTATGATGTGTGTGAGCTATATTTGCATGATTTCAATCTTTTTGTCATTTGTGTAGAGAATCAAAGTTTGAAAAAATTTACGAGTTGAAATTAGTTTGTTTCTTCCCTCTTGGATTTACATTTTATCCTTCTCATTATTCATCTTAGGAGATAATCCATTTTCAATTTTCTGCATATCCTCATCTTTTATTTAATATTTTATCTTTTTGAACTTTGTTTCCTTGGAAACCTTAGGTTAGGACTAGTTAGTAGTAGATTATAGTGTTGGTTAGATCAATTGCGAGTAAGCTAAAGTTGAAGGAACCAACATTTCCTCGGATACCGACCTCACATGATCCATTGTCCCACACTTTGAAGGTCACTCAATGTTTCACTGAGGTGTTGATCCTAGCTTCAACAAGGGTGTAATCTCAATTGACAATATTTCCCCACACACCTATCATAAAATGAGAGTGTCCCTACACTTTGTGAGAAGGAAGATACAAGAAATCCATAAGGTAAGGGAGAGAAACTATATGTAGTGCATTCACCTGGGAAATAGTGCCAAATATTGGTAGACTGTGAACATGGAAGGATGGAAAAATAACACATCCTATAAATTCAATAAAAAACATGCTTCCAAATGAAATACTAAGATAACACAAAGTACCCCTAATGAAATCCAACAATGTACCAGTACATGAAATAATCCTACTTGAAAATACATGAGGACATACTTTAGTAATATCGTAGTCAAACCATTACCCCTAGTACTTTTCATGTGTGAAAGCTGTATTAAGATACCCTCCTATCTCTATAGATCACTTCATGTCTCATATACACATTTATGTTAGTATCACATTCCCATTTACAACTCATAAAAAAAACATCTCTATCTCACTCAACAAAAAAAGCTTACTAAAAAAACAATTATAAACTAGGGATTGGACATGAGTAATTATAAACCCTCATGGATGTCCCATACAAACCAAGAACATTGTCATTACAATGATTGATAATGCAACCCCATTTCTGGGAAGAGCCAAAGGCTCAAATGTGTAGAAGCAAGAATTAATCAACCATCTTCCATTATTATTCCACAAGACATATTACATAGATATAGGACTAAATCTCTAACACCTTTAACAACTCCACAAACCTCTCACACTAATTCTAGGTAGGTTTCTCAACAACCTTTATTCTCTCCCCTAAAATATCTCTCACCTAAAAACCCTACATGAGTTGTTTTTAACAACTCACTTACAATATTCCACACATAATAACAATTATATAAATATACTAACCTCCATGATAATAATGTTGCTCACCTACTAATGTGAACACTAACTTATGTTTTCCTAACAATGATCTTAACCCAATTTTTCCAATTCAACATAAGGGAACTATAGTGTCCCATACAAAATCTTAGATATATAAGGTAGTTTACATGTTTCAATTTCAAACTATTGGCTATATCATCATCCAAACACATTCTAAATCGTAATCCAATTCACAATTTAATATGATTGTAGACACCAATTTTTAGTATCACTACCCCTCATCCCACGTTTGTTCCCTTTTATTATATTTATTCACATGCATATCTCTCTTCCTATTCAAATTCCCCTTTCCCTCCATAAATTCCATTTATTCGAATTTACCACTTTCCTATATTACCCCATAATTTATTTTAATTCACCCTTAATCCCATTTAATTAATCCCTAATCATATTTATTATCCTAATCACATCCCATTTATTATCCCTAGACCCTCATTTAATATTTTCCTACAATTTTCTCCTCCCTATATGATCCATATTATCCTCCCTAGGCCCTCATTTAATAATTTCATCTCCCCTTAGCCTTTATTTAATATTTTCCTTCCTCTCAACCACCTTTCATCCATCCCTAGGTTCTCACCCACCTTCATTTAATATTTTC
This sequence comes from Taxus wallichiana var. yunnanensis, assembly GCA_018340775.1. Lineage (NCBI taxonomy): Eukaryota > Viridiplantae > Streptophyta > Pinopsida > Cupressales > Taxaceae > Taxus > Taxus wallichiana. Next base: position 138,118,856 of record CM031234.1, read on the forward strand.
ATCTCCCTTTTCCTTTATTTAATAATTTTACCTCCCACCTACCTTTATTAAATGTTTTCCTATCCCCCACATCCATCCACTCACCCTATAAATACACCCATACCCCCTCCTTCAAGAGATCAAGGGATGCAATTTTGGAATCTTGGAGTCTTCTTGGAGCTTTTGTGTGCATCAACTTTGGATATTTGGGGAGACTTCTTTCACCTTGGCATATCTTGTGTTTTTATTGTAATATATATATATATATATATATATATATATATATATTTGTCACTAACATCTTGTGCAGTTCAACTATCATCAGGAACTCTACTTCGGCCATCTCAGCCTTTTGTTTCATTTGTAGGTCTTCATTTTAGCTCATCCATTTTCATTCAAGCCCTAACCGCCTGGTCGCCATTTGTTGACCCTGTCTAATCGTAAATCAACCCAACCTCATCCATATCAGTTTCTTTGTTGTTTAGACCCTTTGTTTCTAGATATCTACTCTACACCCATCCACTTTCCAGATCTCACCATTACGCCTCTATGTCATCCCATATCTTTTTTTCTTAGACCCTAATCGCCATCGATCTCCTCTAGTTGCCGTCAAACAACCCTATTCTCATGCCATTTACCATCGGGTTGAGTAATTTTCTTGCATCCTTTTATACAAATCTAGATCCAGTCCATTTTTTAGGTTTATGTCTCCAGATCCTGATCCATCCAGATCCAACCGTAGAAGAGCTTGCCGGTCTGTTTTGCAAGTTCGTCTCATTTAGACTCGATCACCATTGGTGACCCTTTGTAGTCTTGGGTTCTGTCGACCCATGCATGTTTGATTTACTTTACATCTATTTTGATCAAATCTATACTTTCCTTATATTTATGCATTTCACTTCTCTTTATCTCAAATTCTACAGATTATTTAGACCCATTATTATCAATTTTATCCTATATTTATCTACAAGAGGGTTGACATCCATCATAGGAAGCTCACACTTCTCGGGACCGGCTTATGTCGAGCAACCCTCCATCCTATCTACTAATCCATTTTTCTTCTTAGTCTTCTTTGTTGTGTAGATTATCTAGCTCATAGTGAGGAGGAGTTCATCTTTGTGACTATTCACATAGTCATTCCATCTCAAGGTACCTTAAACCCTTGCATATTTATAATTTCTCACTTTCTCTAGTACTAGTTCACTAATATAAACAAGAACGAGGAAACTCGGTAAAAAATGATGTTTCAAGTAGTTGAATTGTGTACAATTCCCTAAAAATAGATTTTCCAAGTTTAATAAATACTTCACAACAATAAGTTTTCCTACATTGACAAAAACAATTCAAAAAATTGTCAACAAAGTTAAATATGTTACTCCATCAAATTGAGAGAATAATTCAAGTAATAATGCATCTTGTAATTTTACCATACCAATTATGAGATTCACAATTATAAGGGTTTTAAAATTGGTTTTCTCACATTTACACACTCCAAAGAAAGAGCATAATTCAAGTAATAATACCTCTCGTAATTTTTGCCTACTAATTACGAGAGTTATGATTCAAGGATTTAAAACTTAGTTTTCCAATAATCACAATTGGACTATAATTTCCTTAGATTTTAAAATGTTTCTCTTATTCACAACATTAAACTAACCTTAAAACCCTTATCTTGATCATATAAAGTGACCATTAACTTTCTTCACTAAGAATTAGAAATTACAATATGCAAAGGGTTTGAATCATGGTTGTACAGAAATAAAAGTGTTAATTACACCACATTTATTATTTAAGTGTAAGGTTAACTTTTCATGTATTTGGTATCTCCTAATGTTTTAATCTTAGTGGATGGTTAGTAACACATTATTTGACATCATGCATTGCTAAACTATGACCTATTAATTTTTTGAAAAATCATCTAAGAGAAAAGGGATGTTGTTATATATTATTCAGAAAACTCTATCAAGAGACATGGCTATACTACATTGGTTGCTAGATTCATTACAATATTTATTCTACTTATGAAACATTTATTATTAACTTCACTACATTCCTTAAGCATTTCTCCATCGTTAATAATAAATAAAGTAAAAAGGGTTCTTTTACGTTGTCCTCTTTCAAACCACATTGGTTAAAAATGTTGTTATCTAGGTTTGTAGATTTGATTCCCATCTTTCATTTGGGTCCATACCACATTAATAACTTCATTTTTATAGTCTATTCATTCCAAATTAATTTATATCTCATTTACCATATTTTTATGTCTCCATAGAGTGATCATAAGGGTCTCGTTTAATTCTTTTCCCTATAAACGTATTTAAGTATAAAAGTTTACAATATCTTGAATATAAAATTATAATCTCTTTTTATTTTTATTGAAGTGATTTAAGATTTGAAAAATTATAAACCCCTTTCAATGTTAGAAAATATTAGTGTACACATTATTATGTGGTTTAAGTAGTGTGTGAGTGTTATATCTTATCATATTGTAAGTGATTTGTTAATGTAGACACTCAAATTTGGAAATTTACTCTTTGACATTGTTGGTTTTGACAATGTACTTTTGATAAGATAAACATACCCTTTTATTCATGTTTAGTAAATCCCGAGGTATTTTTAGCTCTTTTATCCTTACACATTGATATGTCATCAACTTTTGAGAGTAAAATACACAAAATCCATATACTAAGTCAAACTAACATGATACAATCCTCATTTATCATTTTTTTCATCCCTAGTCAAGGCCGTACAGTTTAGTTAGGACATTATATCCAATCTTGACCTATTTTTATGGTTTTACATTGACATATCCTCTATCTCTACTTATAGTTTCACATTCTTTGATGGGTCATTTACTCCATATGGGTTGGAATTTCTTTGATAATTTACCTTCAAAACCCAATATAAGCAATTTAACACTATCGCATTTGCTAACCTAGAAATCCTATGACACTACATTGATACACTCACTTCCTACACTTGTAAAAGACACTCAATGCTCCTAAATCTCATGAAATATCATGTACAATCATTAGGAAAAAATCACTATAGGTGCTGGAGCTTCTTACTAGGTCAAGGAATCAATCTCTCTCATCTAAAAGCACTCAAACATACCTTCTCCAAGTATTTTAGCAAGAGTAAAACTCAACTCAAGCATTGTTAAAGAAATTTCCAAATCTAGTTACATTCATTCAGATATCACATGCTAAGTGGAGAACAACATGGGGTTTGAGGAGTAGTGATAACATCAACAATACACGAGGGTGTCCATAACCTAACTAATGTTTTTTACGGGTCTCCCACCCGTGGTTAGAGTTTGAGATCTTATTCATAATGTTTAGAGAGATTTTTTGCATGATCTAAAAACAAGTGTTTGCCAATGACAAACATTTATAGGTAGGTGAAACTTCAATAATGTTACAAATCTAGAACCCAAGTAGGTCCGAGAACATATAGATGCTTACGGTAGAGTTAGACAATCTGCCCCATGCTAGTTTCTAGTCATAGTTACGGGAATGAAACATATCGAGTCTCATATCTCTCAATTCCAGTGAGTCCGCACACTTTGGGAATTTCCCGCATCCATCTATAAATAGCTAAGTTCACTCATCCCCTTGTGTTTTCAAGTTCATTTCTTGTTTCATACATTATTTGTAAGCATTAATGCATTGTTCTGATATTGAATAATTAATGTTGGAAGTTAATAAATAAGAATAATCTCTTATAACTCCCCTTATATCCTTTAGTGTACTTAATTCACCAAATCTAGATTTCACATTATCTAATAAGAGTGCAAAAATTTTGGTGAACCCAACTCGTGGTTCGACCTTACCATCAACCCTAATTGACTTAGGGTTCTTATTTTCTCATCAGTATATATATTTTTTATTAGGGGTAAATAGTTTTGAAGGGACTATACCTTGTTACAAAAAGCTCAAAATCTAGAAAGTGCATCAAAATTATACCAAAGTATTAAAAGGACTAAGCCCTAACACAAGAAGGATCAAAAGCCAAAAAGAGAAGTAAAATCATCAAAAAGGATCGAGAATCCAACATAACCATGAAAACCAGCTATAACTTGAACAAAAACTATAAAGAGGGAGCAAAAAGAGTCAAATCTGCAACAAAGCATCCTGAACACAACAACTATACAACATCAAAACAAGAATCTGGAAGTAGTAACAATCCACATTACTTTCTTGACTTATCAATCTTAGCTTTTATCTTTTGTAGAGAGGTGAATAATGCCAGGGTTGTGACATGGGAGGGGTCCTTTTTATCCAGCTGAGAGAGAACTAGGTCCCTTGTTGAATCTGACTCCCAGATGGCAACAAGAATGTCACTAAGTATACAGGCACTTTTACATGTTGCTCCATGAAGTTGTATATTGCCTTGAGTACATAAACAATGAAGTCATGCCTACATTTTGTCAAACCCAGTCTATTGTCCATAGAATTAAGTTTTTTATAAATTTACAAAGTATGCTCATTATTCGTATCCGGGTCATCATTCATATTCCTTTTACCTTCTCTCTTAACCATCTGTTTGAGCTCTTCTTTCAGGTTTCTAACTTACTTTTCTAACCTGGAAATCTTGTTGAGAATTCCTTCCTCCTTTTCAATAGCAAAAGATTAAGTAGGGTTGCTACTATGGAGCAATTTTTTTGCCGATTCAATCACTTTACTATTGCGAAGGAACCTTTGGGAGGAGGGTTGGGTGATGGGGTAAAGAGGATTTTTGGTTCTAATTTTTCTACGCTCAGGAGTGGTGGTGGGGGTAGTGGAGTCAAGGAAAGGGGGGCAGGGGCAGTTGGGATTGTACGAAGCTAGGAGAGATAATGAAAATGCAACAGAAATGAGACCTTGATGAAGGGGGTGGCGCGGGTGTGGTTTTGAAACTCAAGGATAGAATGCTCCAAGGAATTTAAAAGATAATGTGGAAAAATAACCTGTAAATTCCTTCTAAAGTGATTCAGGAAAACCATATGTTTAAGAGGAACCATCACATATCTGCCTTCCAAAGTTACATACCTGAAAATCATCCTTGCAATTTCGTCGAAGGGTTCAGGAATGGAGGCCACTTTTACACCTACCATAACAAATTCAATATTTTCCCCTTCTACAAGGAATTTCTTGGCTTCAACATTCTTGTCAACCCTTTTACTGAAAAATATAGCCCCATCTAGGCTCAGACTCGTAACCTCCGTAATATGTTCTTGATAATTCGATGTTGATCTCCCCATATTCATCCATCCTCTATTTCCATCCAGCTGCAAATTTAACAGAGATGTCTTGATTGTGACCCTAAATTTTCTCAATCAGGTTGGAGACCCCGCCCATTATTTTATATTATCTCATATTATTTTAGATTGTATACTCTTTCTTTCTATTCCTTTCGCGTAGTGTTATGTTTACCAATTAACGTATTCAACATATTGAGCTTTCTCCTCCTACTTGAAAGGGTTTTATCCTCATGGACTCATCTTCATTGAATATTTCCATCAATCCATCTATGCTTGAACCTACTAATGAGGTCCCATTACATGACATTGAAACTCATAGTGAACATTTTTATTATTATAACCATGGTGACGATAACATCGTGGATCATGAACAAGTGGAACTTGTATCTCATTTCCATGAATAAATTCATCAAAATCCCCACCACATTTAGCCTATCATCAAAATAATTCTTGATTTTAATATTCCTCATGATAATAAATCTCTAAAATATTCCATTTTTAGTGGTCTCAACCCTCTTCCAATTTAGTGACCCATGTTATTCCTACATCTATGATGCCTACATCCTTGGGGGAACCTAATATTTCAATGTACAATGTTTGTAGGCCTCTTATTACAACCACTTTTATTCTTGCACATCCTATATATAATCATTATGATTGGTCCACTTCTTCATATATCGCATAAGCTCTTGAAACTCTTGCTCATACATTACAAGCTAAAATTCTATTATTATAACAAGGTGTATATGCTTCCTCTCATGTTATGGATTCTACCCACTTACTTCATACCTAAATTACATCTGAAGTGGTTTCTTATCCTTTACCTATTGGTTTTGTTGCTCCCAAACTCCCTATTTATGATGGTAGAGAAGATACCAATTAACATCTCTAATCATTTCATATGGATTTCTTTGATTATGTATCTCGGGACATATTACTCACCAATATCTTCCTAGAAGTCTTAATGAATTTTACTACAATAATTCGTATGGTGGGAAAAATGTTTCTAGACACTTTGTGTACTTTTTTCATCCATTTAACTAGGGTATTGAGGCAACGAGTGAGGGAGACACCAAGACCGGCACACAATGGATAAATTTTAATGGGGTAAAGGGATTGCTAAGATCGCATCCCCTAAGGGAAGTAACCCTTACACTAGGACAATCTAAGGTTTCCAAGGCCCTAAGTTAAAGAAGAAGAAGGAACCCTATGGAGGTATTGGCACTATGTGGGGGTAATGAAAGATAAAAAATCACATGAAAAGATTATCCTAATTGAAGTAAAGCATGTAACATGAAATAAAGAACTGAAATACAATATGCTAACCTAACATGTGCATAAAATAATAAGCTAACATAAAGTAAATAGCGAATGTAGGAGACTAATCTATACAAAATGAAAATTCAGGTTAGAGAACTTACATATTGGGGTGCGTTCGTTGATGCATCTATCTCCCAAAGGACCATATATAAAGAGAAAACAACTTTCAGGTGGAGAAGGGAAACAATCCAGTCTAGATCACTATAGGTGACCCAAAAGTGCAAGAAAACCAATCCAATCAAGAAGAATCTCCAAGACAAGAGTTAAGATGCAAGAAATCCAAAAGATGAGCGAGAAGATGTAAGTTGGCACAAGAGAGAAAAGCTAGTGGCGAGTTGATTTTTGAATTTGTGATGATGTCCTAATATGAAAATTTGAGTTGGGGTATTTATACGAACACCATTGCCCCAATGAAGGTGTCGACCAAAGTTTTGAAATAATGCCGACGTAATCACACTGTGGGTGATGGCATCATCTAGGAAAAAAATGCAAAGAGGTGAGTGAAATATGGCATGAGATACAAAGATAATGCAAGAAAAAAACAATTTGGCCATGAGGATGTAAGATTTGAGGAAGAATGTGGAAGAAAACAAGAAGTTAAGAGTCAAAAGAAAGACGTGAATAAGACCAATTTTTTTCTCTCTGTGTATCATACCTAACCCAATAGTTACATGAATAACCATACACGTATCCTAGAATGAGCCCCTTAAGGCATGTGTTCCAAGAAATAGATGCATTAGTGACATGTAATCTGAAAATAGAATTATTAGTAATAGGTATGAAAATAGAAAGTATAATAAAATTAGGTGTATGAATAATCCCAGATCATTGATTACCACATGTCGCAATAGTGAAAAATGGAGTAGTCAGTAGGAAGAACAAGATATAACGCCGAAATATACAGTAGATGCTAAAATTAAATAAAGGACTAGTTGAAATGAAATATACCCACCAATGCGTACTGATAGTGTCGGTTGTCCTACCATGTATGGGTGTAATCCATGCTGCTAGAACCATGGAGAAGAAAAATTGAAAGGAAACACTAGAGGATCATCAGTAAAATAAGACATAAATCACCTAGCTAGGGGCCCATGGGATGGATTTCATGTCATAGGATCATAGAGGTAAGGTGTCATAGTGTTAAAACCAAGCGGCGGGTAGCAACGCTGAAAAACACAAAAAACTGTATGGTAGAAGCTACAAAGAGGTACTGTCATAAAACCTGAAGGTGCAAATAAATAGAACATGGATGATTAGCCCAAAGGGTGAATAGAAATTCTGAAAAAGTGCAAAAACCATGAGGTGGATGTTATAATAATAAGAAATAAATAGATCCAAGAAAGACTATGATCTAAGCGAGGACATGTACACGACCACAATGATTCCATAGGAAAGGCCAATGTGAAAGAGTTGAGCATACTATTAGAGATGGTTGATGAAGTGGTGAGTTTGAAAAATATAATACAAGAGTTGGTAGTTGAGTACCAAAACTCATGAGTTCCATCATGCATGATTTTTTGAGAAATTGAGCATTTGTTGGTTCTTTGAAGATATGGCCTTCATTGGTTTGAAGGTGATATATATTAAGGTCGATGATATACTTGATGAGGTAAGGACCCCACCATTTTTAGCGTATTTTACTTCTTTGTCATGGGTGTAATCAAATTTGAGGACAAGGTCACCCAAATTGAAATAACACAAATGAACAAGTGTATTATTTGCACAACCATGCACTATTCTTACTTTTGAGTGTAGATATAGGTATGATCACATCATTCTTCAAGGATTTCAAGTTCATGAAAGCATACCTCATGGAGTTTCTCATCCAAAATGATGCCGCATGAGAGGGATATACGAGAGCGAGGAAGCTCCACCTAGAGTGGAATGATAACCTCGATCCATAAGTAAGAGAGAAAGGCATTTCCCCAATGGTCATATAGACATTGGTGTGATATGCCCATAGTGTAGGATATAGATTTGTATGCCAGTCCATATGTGACTCAAAAACTGTCTTTTGAAGGATCTTATTGATGATTTTATTTGTAGATTCAACTTGTCCATTGCATTGGGGATGATAGGGTGTTGAGAATCGATGCTTGATCTTGAACTTAGCACAAAGTTGCCTCATTTATTTGCATTTTAAACTCCCTCCATTATCAGATATGATGGTGTGGGGAATTCCAAAGTGAAAAATGATTTGATTGAGGAAAAATTTGAGGTAGCAAGGCCGGACATGTTGGTAAGGGGCACAACTTCAACCAACTTAGTAGAGTACTTGGTGGCTATGATGACGAAGATATGAACATCCTGAGATCGAGGGAGATTTCCGATGTAATCCAATTCCCATATGATGAAGGGACAAGGAATGAAAAATGAGTTATAGCTCAGCCGAAGGGGAATATATCAAATCGTCATGAAGTTGGAAAGGTCATCATTTCTTAGAAATGACATATGCATCATTGTTGAGTGTAATCCAATAGTATCCCATACGTAAGAATTTGTGGGTAGTAGCATAACCACTACAATGGCCATCGCAAGTGACCTCATGTGCTTCTTCTAAGACAAGGGGAACCTCCTCCTTATTAAATAATCAAGGTAGGGTACCTTTAAAGTTTTGATAATATAATACATCATCTTTGAGAAGATATTTGAGAGCAATTTTGTTTATGCACAATTATGTTCACGAGTGCGTGTCATCGAGTAAGTATGATGTTGGATGAATTGGTAAATGTTTGCATACCAAGTATCGGTGGCATGTACATCTAACTCAATTTGGCAGACATCATGGACACATTTGTGATTCAAGTTAGCAGGATCTTGGTGAATTATCACTAAGGGAGTGGTTTTATGAGAATTGGGTTATGGTTTGGAACTATGTGGTAGATATGGCCAAGGAGTCGAGATAAGGAATTTCGTTCACATGGGATCGACTCGATGGTAAATGATTTGAAGCATGGTTTTATCTCTTGAACTAGGTCTTAATATTTTTAATATTTTCTCTACGACATTGATATGCACCACTAACCTGTCGACACACCAAATGAGAATCACCCATGGCATGGAGACAAGAAATACCCCTATCGAGGGAATCTTGAATGCCCAAGATAAGAGCCTCATATTAGGCCATGTTATTGGTGACCTCAAATTCTAGTTGATAGGAAAGGGGATAATTTTGGTTGGAAGGATTAGAGAGCACACATCCTATGTAACACCCATTAAAACAACCCACTTGAGACCCAAGAACAACCTAGGATTAGTTAGGAAAATTATGGAATAATTTTTTTTTATTAAAAGAATATACAACCATGTTCTAAGACAACAACTATCACTAACAGGTTCCAAAACAATTTTAATCTATTAGGATATACTCTTCTTTTATTAGTAATTAAATAGAGGTTATAAGGTCCAAAATTTAGGGTTAGAAGTTTCAATTAGGTTCAGAGGAAAATTCCTCACCATTACCCCTCTCAAAAAGGCTTAAAGTTTCCACTTGATTTTTCGCACACTTAACACATTCAAAATTTCCCTAAATTACTCCCATTGGATAAGAAATTTCCTCACCTTTCCATTGATATTAAGAAGTCCTCCTAACTCCTCATATTTACAAAATTTTGGGCCGGCGGGCTTTAGGGTGAAAATTTTTCCCCCAAGAGTGGGCCTGCGAGGCCTAGGGGTGAAAATTTACCTAAAGGGCGGGTTGGCGAGCCGCGGGCTTGCAAGGAAATTTTCGCAAAATTTTTAACGCCAAATGAAGAAAACTTCAAAAGGCCATAAATTTTGATAGAGAGCTCAGTTTTGGGAAAACGAGGACTTTCAAGAAATCTCTCAACGTCCTCTTTGCATAGAGATCATTAATTTTTATTTTGATAAATTTTAAGGGGTAAAATTTAAGAAAAATCATGCGAGGATTTTACAAAGTGCGAATCTAGTAAATTTTAACTTGTTAGATCTATTCAATTTGATCTTCTTCCTCTCTCTACATGTCAAATAGACATGGAGGATTGTTCTAAATGGATTTAAGGAAGGATTCAAGGTTTAATTTGTTTGATTGATTTCCAATTCGAACATTTCCGTTTCTTGAGAGAAAATGACTATAAGCGGTTTGAGCCTAATTTTGTTAAGTTTTCTAAGAAATTTCTTGAGTATTAATGTCCAGATGAATTCGTTTAGATCTCATTATGTCCAATTTAATGTTTCATTTGTTATTTCTTTGTTGTAGGTTCGAACTATGCATTTTGGATAAAGTAATTGCCGGTTTGAAGTTTCAATAACATGGATCAAATTTTAAAGAATCTATTTTCCATTTTCATCTTCCAAGTATTAAAATTCATTCAATTCAAATTTAATACATATAGTTGATTCAAATCAAACTATTCTAAATCAAAATGCAATTCTGACTTCAAATTTTTCACATTTCAAAGAGAAAAAATACTGTATTTTTCTCACACGCATTTCTTCCTTTCAAACAAAGATTTCAATACATTGATATGATCAGATTGAATACAACAATGCAATTTGAGAAAAGCATTACATTCATTTATTGATTCCAAAAGACAACTTACAACTTCCTTTCCATTTGATTACAAAATATAGTATACCAAACACGTATTATTCTTTCACATTCTTTCTAAACAGAATACAGAGTATAACTCTTTTACATTTCAAATTTCACTTGCAAAATCTGTACAACATCTTTCCATTACAACATTTACAAGATCATCCACTTCAAGTGGGAAGGTTACAATGAGATTTCATTTCACAAGGGACTGTCAAACTATCTTTTCTCAGCTCCAAACAACAACATGCATTCTTCTCATTCATCCAATTTGATCACAACAGGAGTAGGGAAAGGCAACACTCTCCACCCAACCAAGACATCCAATGAAGAGGAGAAGCCATCCTTCTTCATTGGCCCCCGAGCCCCAACCACAATGCAATAAAAGGTGTGATCCAACTCATGACAACAATAGACTTCACAAAACATACACACAACATTTTCACAAAGAAACACACAATCCCAAAAAAAGAATGTAAATTAAAACTACATTAAAACATAACAAACAAACACAAAGGCTTCTTCAAACAAGAAAAAGGAGCAAAAGCTATGGGGATGCTTCTTATGCCTCCCAAAGGGGAAAATTGGGTATCACCACATGAGTACAACCCACATATATATATATATATATATATATATATATATATATATATATATATATATATATATATATAAATCATTTCAAACCCTGTCATGCCCTTATGCCTCCCTCAAGTACCCCTTATTCCTCACATTTTCTTATATCTCCCCAACCTCTTATGGAACCCCATAACGAGTAAAGAAATGCAAGCTATTTATTTGTAAGGTGGAACCCAAATCCCTAACTCCCTCCACCCTTATACCTCCCTAAAACCACTTGTGCCTCCCACAAAATAACCCCATAGTCTTCTCCTACACCATTCCTAGGCCATCTACCCAACAACCCACAATATATACCAAAACATTCACACAAGAACATTTATATAAATAAAATAAGAGCATTTCAAGAGCCAAGCTCTTACCTCTCCATGATGGAGTTGTTCCTAGTTTAAAATAGAAAGCTCCTTCCAATGCAAGCAATCCAAAAATCAACCCAACACAAGCATGCAACAATCTTCCAAAACTTCTCCAAGCAAGAGCTCCCAAAACAACAATAAAATTCACCCAAAATGAAGTCTCCCAAAAGTGAAGCAACCCAAAACAAGGCAAGAAATTCAAATTTTATAGAAGAGGGAAGAGAAGAGGATGAGGTGGATCCATGTAGGATGCCACATCACACATCCTCAACCCTAAACAAAAGTCAACTTCATTCTCCAATGCATAATAAATAGGTGGGTGAATAATATGATTTTTACTTACACACTCAAACAAGTCCATACCCCATAAGGACTGAAATTAAAACATGTAAGAAAAGTGCAATTAAAACCTACAATTTGTCTTCCCAAAATGCATTTAAAAGTCTAATTTTAACTCTTCAACTATAGGCAAGGTTGGTATGTAAAATTAAGAGGCATGAGACAAGTTTAACTTGTCCCACAAGCCTCCCAAATCAGCCTCCAAGGACAAATTCGAATTTTCAAGAAGGTGGAGTGTTTCACACTCAAAAGTTAACTTACACATCACTTACAAAGTTACTTACACATTACTTACACATTCTTACAACACTTTAAAACATGAAAAACAACTCTATTAATTACATTCTTATGACATCTTTTAATTAATTAACTAAACAATATGATTACTCACAATATTTACACCCATTAAATAAATAATGAAAGGGGTAAGTGCATCACAAAATAAACACATGCAAAAAATTAAACAAAAGGGACCAAAAATAAAATAAATACATAAAATCCCTTGGTCACATTTAAAGGTGATCCCCCATGGGAATCCCTAACACTAACAAACACACACACAAACAAAACTAGTTGCCATGGTGACCTTGTTGAATTCATCTAGAATTCCAATGTGGTTGGTCTCCAATCCCCCGATGTTTGTTGTGATATTTTAACTCAAAACACAAATACCTCCTTCAGCCTCGTGGCCATATCAAAAATGTCTAAAATAATATAAATATAATTAAATTTCTAAAATCATCTAGATATATGAATCACAACAACATCAAAGCAATCTAACAATATCATTATAGTTTTATCAACAACTATATCATCATCCAATAGTTTTCCATTTCTAGGTCTAATCAAAATATCCAAATATTACAAGTCTGAACAACATCCATCATATAACCATGTCCAACAGTATAACATCATCAACATATAAAGTGTCTCTAATAATCATCATGCATCATATAAGAATCAAAGTCAACAATAATCCATGATCAAATATCTAACATCATACTAAATCAAAACTATAATAATGTCCATAATATAGTCGACAGTGTCATGATAGTATCAAAAGGTGTCAAAGGGAAGTGGGCACTACATCCCCTCCCCTTAGACTCGACTTCCTCCTGGAAGTCACTGGAACAAATGTGGAAATTGAACTCGTAACAAAGTAGCATCCTCCCATGTAGTTGCGTAGTCTCATCATATCTGTCCCACTACACTCGAACTTGATCAACCTCTCTACCTCGAAGGCCCAGGGTCCTGCAATCTAGGATGCAAACAAGCTCCACCATCACCTGCCCCTGATCCTGAACCTACAATGATGTCCAATCTAACACATGAGAAGGATCTGCAACATATCTCCTAAGAACAGAAACATGAAACACATCATGTATGTGAGACAATCTAGGTGGCAATGCTAGATGGTAGGCTAAAGGGCCAATACACTCTAAGATCTCAAAAGGACCCACGAATCTAGGAGCTAACTTAGAACCTTTTCCATAATGGATAGGGCTCTTATGTTTCCTAACATGAAGGAACACCTTCATGCCCACATCAAAACTAAGTCGTTCTTATGCTGATCTGCATACTTCTTCTGTCTGTCCTGTGCCTCCTGTAGTCTCTGTCTGATCAAACCACCTGCTGCTCCATGTCCTGTAACAAAGCTGGTCCAAGAGAAACCATGTCCTCTAGCCTGTCCCAGCTAAGAGGTGTCTGCACTCTCTACCATACAAAGCCTGAAAAGGAGCCATGCCTATAGAACTCTGAAAACTATTATTGTAGGAAAACTCCACCAAGTACATGTACTCCTCCCATCTAGACTGTTGATCCATCACATACATCCTAAGCATGTCCTCTAAAATCTGATTCACCCACTCAGTCTATCCATTTGTCTCGGGGTGATATGTTGTGCTGAAATTGATTTTCATCCCGAGGGCATGCTACATGGTAGTCCAAAAATGGGAAGTGTACAAAGGATCGCGGTCACTAATGATCTTCCACGGAATCCGTGCAACCTGAAAATCTCATCCAAATATACCCATGCCATTGCACTAGTTGTATAAGTGGTCTTCACAGAGAAAAGTGAGCCACTTTTTTCAATTTATCAACCGTGACCATGATGGCGTCGTGGTGATATCTTGACATCGGTAGCCCAACAATGAAGTCCATGGAAATGGTGTCCCATTTCCACTCTGATATAGCATGAGGAAAATAAGGCCAACTGGATGTTGATGCTTGACCTTAACTCTCTGGCACTCTAAACATCATGACATGAACTGGGCCACGTCTCTACGAAGTCCTCTCCAATGATATAATTGTCTCAAGGTGGCGTGCATCTTCTTCACCCCGGGATGGGTTGAATAGGGTGCACGATGTGCCTCTACCAAGATGTCCTACCTCAAGCCTCCATCTTGGGAACATAAATCTAGCATCTGTGCCTGAGAAGACCATCTGTATCTAAGGAAAAACCATCAAACTTCCCCTCGAGGGGTCTTTGAGACTCGATCTCTGCTCAAACTGCAATGTAGAAGCTATCAAGAGGAAGCTGTTGAAGAATCCTGCTCCATAAATCTATGCTCACTGAGGTGGCCATAGCCACATGTCTTCATCTACTGAGAGTATCTACTACCACATTATCCTTACCTTCACATGCTCTATCTCCATATCATACTCACAAATCAACTCCATCCAACGCCGTTGATGAGCATTGAGATTGGGTTGTGTGAAGAGGTGGCAAAGACTTAGGTGATCTATCTCGAGTGTTAAATCTCGACCAAGAAGAAAATGTCTCCATCGAACCAAAGTGTGAATAAATTGTTGCAAGCTCAAGATCATGATTTAGATAATTAAGCTCATAATCCTTTATTTTTTGAGACTCAAAAGCCACTACTCTGCCCTCCTACATCAACACACCTCCAAGCCCTGCTAAAGAAGCATCCGTGCAAACAAAAAACTCACCTTGTGGATCCGCACTGTAAGAATAGGTGTTGTAGTGAGACATTCCTTCAGTGTATTGAAGGCCTACTCACACTGTCGACCAAACAAACTTCTTCCCTTTCCTCTAAAGGGAAGTGATGGGGTGTGCAATCCGAGAGAAGTCTTGAACAAATATTTAGTAGTATCCTGCTAATCCCATGAAGTGCACCTCAGTCATAGTAGTGGGTGTTGGCCAATCCATAATAGCTCTAATCTTGGAAGGATTGACGGTGATACCTTCCCTAGAAATGATATGACCCAAATATTGCACCTCCGTCTGAAATAATGCACACTTCTCCAAGTTCCCGTAAAAGCTGTTGCTCCCGAAGACACTAAAGAACCTAGTGAAGGTGCCCCTCATGCTCCTCACACGTATGTGAGTAAATCAAAATGTCATTAAGGAAGATGAGCACAAAGTGATCTAAGAAGTTCCTGAATACCCCATTCATCAAACTCATAAATACCTGGGGGCATTAGTCAAACCAAAAGGCACCACTGTGAACTCATAGTGGCCATATCTCATACAGAAGGCGGTCTTATGAATGTCCACCTCCAAAATCCTCAGATTGATGATAACCTGACTTAAGATCAATCTTAGAGAAAACCGTGGCTCCCTTCATTTGATCAAACAAATCATCAATGCATGGAGGGGATAATGATTCTTGATCGTTACTTTGTTCAACTGGTGGTAATCAATACACAACCGCAAGGATCCATCCTTTTTCTTCACAAAAATCACCGGTGCACCCCAAGGGGATACACTAGGA
Source organism: Taxus wallichiana var. yunnanensis (assembly GCA_018340775.1). Classification (NCBI taxonomy): domain Eukaryota; kingdom Viridiplantae; phylum Streptophyta; class Pinopsida; order Cupressales; family Taxaceae; genus Taxus; species Taxus wallichiana. Next base: position 138,135,020 of record CM031234.1, read on the forward strand.
TGGATAAGGCCTTTCTCCAAAAGGCCCTCAAGCTGTAACTTGAGCTCATAGAGCTCTGGTGTGGTCATCCGATAAGGTGCTCATGAGATAGGCTCTACTCCCAGAACTAGATCTATATGAAAATCAATCTCATGTGGGGGTGGTAACCCGGTAGCTCCCCCGAAAGACATCTGAAAACTCTCTCAAAATGGGGTGATCATCTAGCGATGGTCCACTAGACCCATCCTCTAATATGTCACTAACTATAACAACATACATCTAATAACCCCATCGTACACACATCGCTTAAGCTGCATAGTAGAGATGGTGTGAATAGAAATGGGTCTCCTGACCCCTAAAATCACCGACTCAACTCCCAAATCATCTACACAAGATATAACCTTGTGGTAACAATCCACTCGGCCTGTGTGTAGATAACCAATCCATACCCAAGATGACTCCATAAGAGCCCAAAGGAAGGATACAAAGATCCATGGTAGTGGTGAAAGGTCCCAAATCCACCACACACTCCTTAACTAAGGAGTCCATAGAGATCTTGGCTCCAAAAGCCATCTCAACATCCCAACTATGACCCTTCCTAATTGCCACTAGCCTGCATCACTCTACTAAAGATGGTGCAATAAAAGAATCAGAAGAACTAGAATCAAACAAGATGGAGGTAGGAATACCACCAATGCTACTGTAGTCTCAATAACTATACTCTGATGCTCTACCCGTGGCTCTCAACCGCTATGTACATCTTATGACTACGCCCCATATCACCAACAGTAGGCTATGAGATTTGTGTCTTACCATTTTTGTTAGGGTTATGTGGGAAATCTCTCCAAAAATGTCTAGTAACACCACAACCAAAACATCATCATGATCCTCTCCCCTGAGTGTAGCAGGTCCAGTCAGTACTACTGAGGTCTCGTGGTGTGGATCCTGATGATCCGGATGTGGTCTCCGAGAGGTCTCTACTAGAAAGCTCCTACTGAGTGAGTTCTCTGGACACCTTGTGTCCTGATGGGACCCCTAGGAGGAGGCCCCATACTCTGACCTCTCTATGCATCAAACCTCTAAGGAGGTCTATAAGGTGGGTAGGACTACTGCGCTACTTTGTTGGGGTCTAAAAGATGACTATGCTGAACCCTTTCCACCATGAGGAAGAGGTACTGATCCCCTCAATCTGCTATCCCGCATTTGTTCAGATGCGGCTCTAGACTTAGTCTCTATCATGCTGGGTTTTTCCCCAAGTCTCCTCTGCTATATAGGCCTTCTCGATGGCCTCAGATAATGTCTGTGGACAATGGATCTGCACTGCACCTCCAATGTCTAGATTCAAGCCCCGATGAACTTGTGAATCTACACCTACTCATCCTGCATATAACCAACATACTGGAGTAGATCCAGAAATATACTCTCATACTCAGCCACTATGAGAGATGCCTATCGGAGGTCATGAAACTCATCTATCCACTGTTGTATGAACCTCCATGACAAAATATATTCCTAAAATGCTCCTCAAAGAGCTCCCAGGTAACTGTCTCAGTAATCAACATGGAGCTTTTGCTCCTCTCCTCCACCAAACACCAACTCCATCCCTCAGTAGATGGATCACAACATGAGCTTTCATGTTTCTAGAACAAGGACAGATCTTGAAGCATCCGCTCAAGCTCACCAACCAAGCCTCTACCTGAAATCCACCTATGTCACCAGAATAATGTGATGGTCGAAGCTTCAAGATCTCCCTAATGTGATCTATAGCTATGTGGTCTGACGCCTCTAGGTCTCTCTACATGCTCATCCCTAATCCTAGGGCTCCGAGACCTCTCTCTATGTCCTAAAACTCGATCACCCTATCCCCTCTATGGTGACTCTACCTTGGATGACTCTGCATGGGAGTTCTCTCCTCCATGCTCCTCGCTGGGTCGAGGAGATACCTAACCCTCAATGGAAGGGACTCTGTCATGTCTGGCTGCATGTCCTCCTACTGATCCTCCGCGTAGAGTGGCATTAACATCCTGAAGAGTCTACAAAATTTGGGGTAGGATGGCTGCTACAACATGATCTAGTGGTGGTAAGTCTAGGTCTATGTGAAAATTCCCCTCATCTCGTCTGCGCCTCCTGCATAGACCAAGGCGAGAGTTAGTTCATTTTTCTAAGTTTTATTCAATTTCCATGTTTACTAAAATATGCAATTTCTAAACTAAGTTGTTTTCTAGATTTAAAAGTGTGCTAGGTTTAAGTTTCATGTCTCAAGTTTTCTAGTGTGCCCAATGGTCCAAGATTTTGAACCATTGCTCTGATACCAAGTGTAACACCCGTTAAAACAACCCACTTGAGACCCAAGAACAACCTAGGATTAGTTAGGAAAATTATGGAATAATTTTTTTGATTAAAAGAATCTACAACCATGTTATAAGACAACAACTATCACTAATAGGTTCCGAACAATTCTAATCTACTAGATATACTTTTCTTTTATTAATAATTAATAGAGGTCATAAGGTCCAAAATTTAGGGTTAGAAGTTTTAATTAGGTTCAGAGGGAAAATTCCTCACCATACCCACTCTCTAACAGGCTTAAAGTTTCAACTTGATTTTTCTCATAATTAATGCATTAAAAATTTTCCTAAATTAATCCCATTGGATTGGAAATTTCCTCACCTTTCCATTGATATAAAGAAGTCCTCCTAACTCCTCATATTTACCAAGTTATGGGCTGGCGGGCCTTAGGGTGAAATTTTTCCCCAAGAGCGGGCTGCGGGCCTGTGGGTGTAATTTTCCCAAAGGGTAGGTTAGTGGGCCGTGGGGAGACTTTTGGAAAAAAATTCCCACACGGGGAAAAAACCACATTTGCACCCACACTCCCATGGGTCTACTAGTCCACAAGGGACACGTGGCACTTCACTAAAGTCGGTGCGGGGAAAAGGGGAGACGGCGGGAGACATTTTGTAAATTCTCCCATGCGGGGTGAAAGTGGCTTTGTGTTTGTGCTCCCGTGAGTCCGCAAGGGACACGTGGAATCTCCTAAATCAATGGGGAAGGTGGGGTGGCGGGGAGAAAATTGGTTTAATGTCCCGAAGGGCTAAGAGGGTACATTGACCGCGCCTCCGCCGACACCTCGTGATGCCACGTGGCAGCCCCTGATTGGCTTTGGGCCGGGAGAATGGTGGGGAAAACTTGGAAAATTTTCTAAAAATTTTCCGAGACGGAAAAATAAAAAAATGGACTCGTTCCTCCGCTAATGCCTCGTGATGCCATGTGGCATCACCTGATTGGTTGCGGGCCAACGGGGAAAATTTGGAAAATTTTCCCAATTTTTTCGAAAGTGCTAAGTTAAAAAGGGGATCCATCCCATCGCTGACACCTCATGGTGCCATGTGGAAGCCTTTGATTGGTGTGGGCCGGTGGGGAAAATTTATAAAATTTTCCCAAAAAAATTTCCTAAGTGCATTAAGGGAAAATTTGGGCCGCGGGCCCGCTAAGGAAAATTTTCCCAAAATTTTAACGCCAAATGAAGAAAACTTCAGAAGGCCATAAATTTTGATAGAGAGATCATTTTTGGGAAAATGAGGACTTTATGGAAATCTCTCGACGTCCTCTTTGCATAGAGATCATTAATTTTTGATTTTGATAAAGTTTAAGGGGTCAATTTTAAGAAAACAACCTGCAAGATTTTATACAGTGCGAACTGGTAAATTTTAACTTGTTAGATCTATTCAATTTGATCTTCTTCCTCTCTCAACATGTCAAATAGACATGGAGGATTGTTCCTAAATGGATTTAAGGAAGGATTCAAGGTTCAATTTGTCTGATTGATTTGCAATTTGAACATTTCGTTTCTTGACAGAAAATGACTATAAATGGTTTGAGCCCGATTTTGCTAAGTTTTCTAAGAAATTTCTTAAGTATTAATGTCCAGATGAATTCGTTTAGATCTCATTATGTGCAAATTATTGTTTCATTTGTTATTCCTTTGTGGCAGGTTCGAACTGTGCATTTTTGGATAAAGTAATTTCCAGTTTGAAGTTTCAAATAAGAGGGATCAAATTTTAAAGAATCCATTTTCCATTTTCATCTTCCAAGTATTAAAATTCATTCCAATTAAAATTTAATACATATAGTTGATTCAAATCAAACTATTCTAAATCAAAATGCAATTCTTACTTCAAATTTTTCACATTTCAAAGAAAAATATCGTATTTTTCTCACACGCATTTCTTCCTTTCAAACAAAGATTTCAATACATTGGTATGATCAGATTCAATGAATAGAAAAAATAAATTTGAGAAAAGCATTACATTCACTTTATTGATTCCAAAAGAAAACTTACAACTTCCTTTCCATTTGATTACAAAATATAATATACCAAACACGTAGTATTCTTTCACATTCTTTCTAAAGCACGTATCATTCTTTCACACAGTAGTATAACTCTTTTACATTTCAAATTTCACTTGCAAATCTGTACAACATCTTTCCATTACAAACATTTACAAGATCATCCACTTCAAGTGGGAAGGTTACAATGAGATTTCATTTCACAAGGGACTGTCAAACTGTCTTTTCTCATCTCTAGAACAACAACATGCATTCTTCTCATTCATCCAATTTGATCACAATAGAGTAGGGGAAAGCCAATGCTCTCCACCTAACCAAGACATCCAATAAAGAGAGAAGCCATCCTTCTTCATTGGCCTCCGAGCCCCAACCACAATGCAATAAAAGGTGTGATCCAACTCATGGCAACAACAGGCTTCCACAAAACATACACACAACATTTTCACAAAGAGACACAAATCCAAAAATAGAATGTAGTTTACAAATACATTAAAACATAACAAACAACAAAAAGGCTTCATTAAGCAAGCCAAAGGAGCAAGAAGTTATGGGGGATGCTGCTTATTCCTCCCAAAGGGGAAAATTGGGTATCACCACCTGATTACAACCCACCAAAAATATATATATTTGAATATCATTTCAAACCCCTGTAATGCCCTTATGACTCCCCCAAGTACCCCTTTTTCTTCACATTTTCTTATATCTCCCTAACCTCTTATGGCACCCCATAACGAGTAAAGAAAAGAAAGCTATTTCTTTTTAAGGTGGAACCCAAATCCCCAATTCCATCCACCCTTATACCTTCCTAAAAACACTTGTGCCTCCCACAAAATAACCCCATAGTCTTCTCCTACACCATTCCTATGCCATCTACCCAATAATCCACAATATATACCAAAACATTAACATAAGAACATTTATATAAATAACATAAGAGCATTTCAAGAGCCAAGCTCTTACCTCTCCATGATGGAGTTGTTCCTAGTTCAAAAAACAATCTCCTTCCAATGCACAATCCAAAATTCAATGCAACACAAGCATGCAACAATATTCCAAAACTTCTCCAAGCAAGAGCTCCCAAAATAGCAAGAAAATTCACCCAAAATGAAGTCTCCCAAAAGTGAAGCAACTTAAAACAAGGCAAGAAATTCATATTTTATAGAAGAGGGAAGAGAAGAGGATGAGGTGGATCCATGTAGGATGCCACATCACACATCCTCAAGCTCAAACACAAGTCAAATTCATTCTCCAATGTATAATAAATAGGTGGATGAATAATATAACAAATTTACTTACACACTCAAACAAGTCCATACCCCATAAGGACTGAAATTAAAACATGTAAGAAAAGTGCAATTAAAACCTACAATTTGTCTTCCCAAAATGCATTACAAAATTCTAATTTTAACTCTCCAACCATAGGCAAGGTTGGTATGTAAATTTAAGAGGCATGGGGACAAGTTTAACTTGTCCCAAAATCCTCCAAAATCAGCCTCCAAGGACAAATTCGAATTTCAAGAAGGTGGAGTGTTTCACACTCAAAATTTAACTTACACATCACTTACAAAGTCACTTACACATTCTTACAACACTTTAAAACATGGCCAACAACTCTATTAATTACATTCTTATGACATATTTTAATTAATTAACTAAACAATATGATTACTCACAATATTTACACCCTTTAAATAAATAATGAAAGGGTAAGTGCATCACAAAATAAACACATGCAAAAATTAAACAAAAGGGACAAAAATAAAAAAATACATAAAATCCCTTTTGTCACATTTAAAGGTGATCCCCCCATGGGAATCCCTAACACTAACAAAGACACACACAAACAAAACTAGTTGCCATTGTGATCTTGTTGAGTTCATCTAGAATTCTAATGTGGTTGGTCTCCAATCGCTCGATGTTTGTTGTGATATTTTAACCTGTAAAATAAAAATACCTCCTTCAGCCTCGTGGCCATATCAGAACATCCAAAATAATATAAATATAATGAAATATCTAAAATCATTTAGATATATGAATCACAACAACATCAAAGAAATCTAACAATATCATTATAGTTTTATCAACAACTATATGATCATCCAATAGTTTTCATTTATAGGTCTAATCAAAATATCCAATTATTACAAGTTTGAACAACATCCATCATATAACCATGTCCAACAAGATAACATCATCAACATATAAAGTGTCTCTAATAATCATCATGAAATCATATAAGAATCAAAGTCAACAATAATCCATGATCAAATATCTAACATCATACTAAATCAAAACTATAATAATGTCCAAAATATAGTCGATAAAGTGTCCCGATCGTATCAAAATGTGTCAAAGGGAAGTAGACACTACACTGACTGTCCTAGATCCTTAAAGGCATATTTACGCATCAAAGTGTAACATCGTGTATCCTCATGCAAATCAACTGTGATTTATTATTTGGTGATCTTGGGGTTTGTTTTGGATTTAGATGAGAGAGGTGCTTAATTATTGGCTTTAGATGAATGTTCCTCAAGACTTTTCGTGAAGCTAAAGAAATAGTCTATAATGTAAATATAATTGTTGATTCCCTCAATGATGAGGATTTCCTCATTAGGTAGTGCATCATGAATAGGTTTAGGGAAGGAATGGGAGCAAAGTGACCAATTGGTCGGTGATAACTTGGATTTTTTCTACTCACTTCGTGTTGATACAAAGCTCAAATTATATAAGAAGAGTAATCAATTTCCCAATCCAATCCTTTGGAAGGATAGCATTTGAGAAGTTTTTTAAGGGATCGTGTGAACAATGAAATAGGTGGTTTCGTAAACTAGGTACTTTCACAAACTACGTAGTAGATGGCTAGGAAAACCATTCGATGGAAGTGTATCGTATCTCATAATATAAGAGGGTCCGAATAACATAGTAGATGGTATTATCCTTTACCTTTTCATCTTCCTGTGCTAGCATTTCCCCAATAGACACTAGAGTGGAAGAGGTATATAATAACAAAGGTTGATCAGGAGAAGGAGGTTGTAATGTTGGTAGTGAAGTGAGAGATTATTTCATGTTATTAAAATCTTGCTGACAATCCTTGGTCCACTCAATTTTGGTATACTTTCAGAGTACGCTATTTATGGCATGCATGTGATAGGTGAATTCAAGGACAAATCCTTAGATTGCCCCAATATTTACAAGAAAATTTTGTATGCTAGTTATAGAATATGGTCGAGGCATGTCAAGGATATCCTTAATCTTCGTTGGATCCACATTGATACTAAATTTTGATACTAAGAAGCCCAAAATTTTTCCTCAGTCACCGCAAATATGAATTCTACAGATCTGAGATGGAATTTGTTTTCATGAAGATGCCCTAAGATGATTTCTAGGTTATGAGCATGATCATCTGTGCATCGAGATTTGATGAGTATATCATCCACATAAACTTCTACTAATTTGTGTATTATGTCGTGAAAGATGTGATTCATGGTGCGTTTATTCGTTATGCCAACATTTTTAGCCCGAAAGGCATTTTGACATAATAATAAGTACCCCATTCTATTTTAAAGGTGGTCTTATGTTGATATTCAAGAGATATTTGGATTTGGTTCTATTCGATAATTCGTCCATGAGAGATAACATTTTTTACCCCGCCGTGGATTCGACGATGGTGTTCATAGAGGGTAAAGGAAAGTTATCCTTAGGAAAAGAAAGATGAAGAATTTTGAAATAGATGCAAATAAAAATGGTGAGTGTAGCCTTTTTCCTAATCGGCATGATATTGGAAACCCATTAAGAATAGTCCACAATGCAGATGAATTTGGCATCTAAAATTTTAATGATTTCTTTACGACGAAAGTCATTGATTTTGAGAGGAAAATTTCATATTTTCTCATTGGATAGGTGCAACATCGGGATAAGTCATGATGTTATGAGATATAATCTCAGGATAAATTATTAGCATGTCAACATATCCCTATGAAAATACTTCCATGTGATTTTTTAAGATCTCGAATGTGATGCTCATGGAGATGAGGAAAATAATCTCTGAGCATGACTACATGTGAGGGATCATCATCAAGTTGTCCACGATGGTTGATTTAGCTAACATAACATTTCCATCCTAGAAATGGTATGGAGCTTCAAGAAATTTGGCCACCTTTTCCTGACAAGGATTGATAGTAACAACACAATCATCAAAGTGCATGGGTGTTTTGGGGAAATTCCCAAGTTTATGATGGCTTCGAGGAAGTTTATCTCCTCATGTGTATAGGAGATCTAAAATAGCCTCATCATTATCTAAAGTGGGGAGAGGGCCATGATATTCCACATTAATTTCTAGGCCCACGTATCATTTGCCATCTTGGTGTTGTCTAGAACTAGTTTTTCACATGTCTAACACCCTAGCATCCAAGGTGACATCTTTGGGTGCATGATCCACAATGGCCATACTAGAAGCATAAAAACATAAATAATCGTAGAAGTGGGATCAAAAGCTAACACGGGTAGTGGAGTTTTTGCATGAGATGAGGTTATTTTAGAGTGATAATGGGACAAATAGTAATGGAGTTACTCCAATACCCAAGGAGTGTTCAAAAGTGGAGGATTAACAAGAGGCACATAAGGAATTGTTTCCTCTTTGTCCTCACTATCGCTAGTATCCTAAATGCGAGGTTCATAAGATGTGTCAATGGCATTATATTGGAATAAAAAGGATTTCATTTGTGCCAAAGAATGTTTGTAGTACAATACTTCCAAGTGTCTGGACTCAACCTTCGAAATGGTGTAGTCCTCTTCATAAGGGGGAATACAATATCTTCCTCTTTAGGCACCTTCTCTTTAGCTATAACACTAATCTTGCTAAAATATCAGGCCGAGAGGGGAGGATGATCATAAAAGATTTGTGTGATTCCTAATTCATTATATTCTAATTGGGTAGACGTTGAGGTGGGATGAATAGGTTATTTCAGCTTGGGTTGTTGTGGATATTGATCCCGTGGTAGGAGGTATGGCGATAACCGATGCAAAATATCATCGGGTAATATATTCTAGTCGACCTTATTTTAGAATTCATTAGGTTTGTTGTCATCTTAATCAGCCAATGTAGCTTGAATTTCAAATTTAAGAAAAATAATTCTGGATACTGAGAATTCCTTGGATCTTAGGAGCAGTGGGCATTAGGAAGGGCTCATTAGGAAATATTTCTTGAACATCCCAAAGACTAGGATTGGTATCATGCATAAAGTGTTGATTATTGTGGTTGAATTTGATACAATGGTACTTGGACAATGTGACTGCATGCATGTGATGTGTCCAAGGGTGACCCAATAGGAGATTATATAAGAGAGGACAATCTAGAACCATAAAATTTGTATGAACCATTTGGGTCCAACTATGATGGGTAACCAGATGCATCCTATGGGTTTTTTTCTTAGTTTTTTTGAATCCACGACAAGTTAAGTGAGTAGGTTTGAGGTTCTCAATGGAAAATATGAGGTTTTTGATTAGAGAATAAGAAGCTAAGTTAATTCTTGACCCTTCATCCACAAGGACTCTATACACTTGAGCATCGTGGATAACAACACTAATGAGTAGGGGTGGGTCAATCTGCTTGAAATAATACTTCATCTATGATCATATTATCCTCCACAAATTCTAAGGCTAATGAATTGAAGTGTGAATTTTGTGGAGGTCATCCCATAGTTTATATGTGATGATTTTCTAGGGTCGTAGATTTGGAGGGAACTTTGGGAGCTACACAAGAAGGATCCTAAAATATTTACAACTATTGGAGGAGGAACCTTTAATACAAATATGATGTACGCATGAGCTCCATGAAGGGGATATTGCATGTGAGGAATTTTCTCTCATTTAAGAAGTTCCAATGTGGCTTGGAGTAATTCCCATAATGATATCATGGTAATGGTATGATAGAGGATGTGTCCAATCATGATGGAGATTTTGTGTCTAATGGAGATATCTTGTCGAAGGAGGAATATAATCCTTGCTTGGTAACATCACTTGATGTTGCGGGTGGAGGCTCAACTATAGAAGCAGCTCCTTTGTAAGTGGATCTTGGGAAGTATCAAGCAAAGATAGGTTATCAATAGGTTTATTTGGTTTAATAAAAGGGCCTTTGTGAGATGGCTTGTGCCTATAGTTATTATTGATAGTATTGAAATATTGGGAATCTAAGAAGCTTTGATCATATGAGGATTCTATAGTACCCATGACATTCTTCATGGGATTTTTATGGTGCTGATTTTGATAATTAGTGTGAGACCTATCTAAAGATTGATACTTTTCATATAGTTCTTATAAGCTGATAGAGTAATCGAAAGAAAAACCAAGTAAGAAGTCAAAGGTTTCATTCTTAAGGTCTTTACAATCACTATGTGAGTGTCCTATGGTTACATTCCACCAAAAACAAATCACCAATGAAAGTAGGAAGAGATTATTTTAAAGGAGGGGAAATTCATGGCAAAGGAAGCATTGGGAGGAGTTTGACATGAGATAAGGTGGTGTGGGGGAGAGAGTGAGAAAATTATTGATTATCTCCCATTTCAATTTCTCTTGGGAACTTCAAGAGATAATTACATGTGTTGTGCTTTTAAGCTTGGGTGATGAGTTAGAAGTACATCAGAACTCACGCATAAGATGATATTGTCTTTTAGATTATTCAAAGGCTTCCTCTTAAGTGTTAGGAGAGAAGGACCTTACCTTATATTTGAGTGTCAACATGAAGGCCTTAAGAAATATTTGAGATAAAATTTTACTGTCAAGGTTATCGGTAGCTTGCATGGACAAGGATTTCCATCTTTTAATAAAATTGTGAGTTGATTCATTCATTCCTTGTTTAAGATTTATGAATTTTTGTAAGGTATTTTCGAGTAGATCATGTTGTTGGAATTCAGAAATTAGGGCCTTGACTAAGCCTTCTAGGTCAACTATTAAGTTGGGAGGAAGTTGATTATACCATTCTAGGGCCTCACCCACTAAGGTATTTGCTAGAAGCTTAGTTATTAAATAGGTATTTGTTTGAATCCACTCTTTGTAGAGATTGCCAAAGGTTCGAGAAAGATGGATGGATCCTCAAAACCATTGTAAGAGATGATAGGGATAATATATCCTAAATCCATGACTTTTTTATGGAGCTAATGGTTCATTTTGGAAAGTTTGCAACATCTTGTTTGATTGGTGGAGGGATGGGATATCCATGTGCATTCACCAATGGGGAAGGTGTGAAGGAAGGTATGTTGGGTACCACATTTTGGGTTGCTATTTGTAACATATTATTCTATATTTGATTCATATTGTTCATGATAGAGGTTTGGGACAAGGACATCTAATCTAAGAGCTTAACTATTAATATATTAGGATCCATAGAAGAATATTGAAATTTCTCTATATATACTTCTTGATGTTCATCATGTTCATTGATAGGGGTTTTAGGGGACTTCTTGATCAGTCTTGTAGGGAGAAGTTTACTATGATGAATCCCTTTGTAATTGAGATGAGGCATGGTCATCTCCATGGATATATTTCAAAGACTTCCATCTTGATCGGGTGTAAGATATTCATTATCATTGAGGTTTTTGATGATATATCTAGGATCTATATGTTCAACCTCAACCACATTACACTCAACTAAGTGACCTTATTTTGAGTGATCAGAAGGATAAGGTGAGGAAAACAAAGCTTCATGGGTAAGATTATAATAATTAGGAATATTATCATTGTCATGATGAAAGTTGTAACACTTAGGTGCGTGAAGAGGAAATTTAGGGATGAATGAATAGCCCATAGAGAAGTTTAGAGGATTCAACTGAGCCAAAAAGAGCCTAAGAGGAGACATTGGTGTAGTCGAAAACTAAAAATAGAACTCGGAAAACTATAATTTAGATGCAATTGGTTGTGTACAGATTTTACATAGGGGCCGATGGTGTTAGGAAAGGAAAATGAACTAAAACAAACACAATTAGTCTTGCAAAAATTTAATATATGGGCTGATGGCGTCATGAATGAAACTAAACTAAAATAGACACAATCACCTTGTATAGAAATGAAGCGGGGCCAATGGCATTTGGGATAAAGTTTGGACATAATAGACATGATCACCTTGCCTTTGAAATGACACAGTGCCGATGTAGCATCTAGGAAGATTGATTTTTCTTGATTTTAAGGGCTAAAAAGGACAAAAATGAAAACGGGAGATTTTAACGAGTTGTGATTGATCAAAAGGTAAATAATAAGATTCATATTTGGGTTCACCAAGGATGTATGGCAGGAAAAAATGCATCTAGACCTTTGTGCACTCTTATCATCCATTCAACTAAGGTATCAAGGCAATGAGTGAGGGAAACACAAAGACCAGTAGAAAATATATATAACTAAATGGGGTACAAGGATTGCTAAGATCGCATACCCCAAGGGAATCAAACCTTACACTAGGACAACCTAAGTTCTATGGCCTAGGTTGAAGAAGAGGAAGGAACCCTATGGAGGTGTGGACACTATGGGTGGTCATGAAATATAAAAATAACATGAAAAGCTTATGATAATCGAAGTAAATCATGTAGCATGAAATAAAGAACTGTAATACAATATGCTAACCTAACATGTGCATAAAATACTAAGATAACATAAAGCAAATAGAAAATGTAGGAGACTACTTTATACAAAATGACAAGTCGGAGTTAAAGAGAGAACAAATTTTGTGTGGAGAAGGGGAAACAATCCAGTCCTAGGTCACTACAAGTAACCCAAAGGTGCAAGAAAACCAAGCCAAGAATCTCTAAGCCAAGAGTTAAGATGCAATAAATCCAAAAGTTGAGGGAGCAGATGTAAGTTGGCACAAGAGAGAAAATCTAGCAGCGAAGTTATTTTTAAATTAGTGATGATGTCCTATTGTGAAAATGCTAGTGGGGTATTTATACTCACGCCATCACCCATGGGTAAAGGCTTCACCAAGGATTTGAAATAACGCCAACATAATCACCCACGGGTAATGGCATCGACTAGGGAGGAAAATATAAAGAAGTGAGTGCAATATGACATGAGAGAAAAAGATAATGCAAGACAAAAACAATGTGGTCATGAGAAAGTAAGATATCAAAAAAACCGGAAGAAAAAAAAGAAGATAAGAGTCAAAAGAAAAACATGAATAGGAACAAAATTTGTTTTCTCTCCATGTATCATCTCGTAACACAATGGTTATGTGAATAACCATACCCCTATCCCAGAAAAAAATCCTCTTAAGGAACTTGTTTCCAGATATAGATGCATTAACGATCTCTAATCTAAAAGAGAATTGTTAGTGTTAGTGTGAAATCACAACACCCCAAATTAGTTATGGATCTTCTTTTCTAAAAGGCAGATCATTTGGTGTGATTTGCATAATATTGGATCATTCGCCAACTTCATGGGACCGAAAATGGGAGTGATCATCTAGAGAAGGTTGGTTCCTATTCCTTAACTACCTACCACAAGCTACTCCGGTGCGAGTAACTAAATCTAACCTAATCTAACCATTCCAAGGGACCAAGGAGAGAGAAAGAGGGAAAAAACAAAGCCTACACTAAAGTGGTGATACACCAACAAAGGAAGCGAGATATTCTATTGAGGGAGAAAGAAATAGAAAAAATGGAGATGAGGGAGGTCAGACAGAAGTAACACAGCCCAGATCTTCAAATTCACCATTAAACTCCATGAAACACAACATCCTGCACTTGCAAATGTGAAATACATGCATAGAAAAAAATATGGAAGGGAGAGGCACGAGAGAAACAACAAAATGATGCAAAGGGTTGAAGAACACCACAAAAACATGTTTTTATTACTCTAGAAGGTGCATAGACCATTACATTTTTAGAATAGAGGCACAAATACATTTTCCAGGTGTGGGAGAAGGTTTGCTACTCAAAAATGGCATCGAGAAACAAATTTGATAGAGTTTCTCTATGCCTAGAATGTCTCTCCTTTTCCAAAATGAGAAGTGTTACAATATATAGAAAGAATAAGAGAGAGAGAAGAGGGAAAAATTGAATCCTACTCCAACCACCATGAGATACGCATTGAATCCCGCTTTGAAAGTTCAACCACTGAATATCAATGCCTTTTGCAAATCCGCCCACAATATGTCACTTCTGGTTCCCCAACGGATCAAATCGAATCAGATCTAGTAGTTGAAGAGCAAGAAGATCCTACATTAAAGGCTTGAAGACGTTTCTCAATTCTTCACCTACCGGGGCCACGCGACAACCATATTAGGGAAAAATTGGGTTTGCGGGTCCGTAATTTATCTTTTTCCTTTTCCGTGAAACAAAAACTCGAGAAAACCCCTACGGCCCGCTTTGACCTAGAACACTTGGAGATGCGGGGCTTGTTGTAGCTCTCCTTTATGGATTCATATTTGGAGAATCACCACTAGGACATGTGGCTCTCTCGAGGGCTCTTCCATAATTAGTCGATTATGGATTCTTTCATGAATGGTTTTGAGCCCAAAGACCTTAAAAATTCACCACTTCTTTTCCTTCTTGCTCCTGGATTCTCTCGTGACACTTTGCTCCTTCATTTCGAGCCCACTGTAACCTTGTTTGTCATCCTGGAATGTGAGCTCATGGGTTTAAGTCATTTCCTTCATAATTTCCTTATGTGCAGGAGTTGTCTTGACCAAATTTACTGGGGGGCAAATTTGGGATAACAATTTGGTGACTCACGGGGACATCTACCTACTAGATGAAGAGACTAGTGGCCTTGGAGCATCCATTGGGCATGGAGTCAAGAATGATGGCCTGATACTGATCCTTCTTATAAAATGGACTCCCCAAATCTCTGCACTTTTCTGACCTCTGCCTGAATCTGAATCCATTTGGAGCACTCTCAATTTTCATAAGAAAATATTAAAATGGAGTTTCTGAGAGTAGAAAATTGTATTGACCAGATTTCACCTGTCCCTGAAATGGACTATTTTGAAATGGCTTAAGTTGCTCTAGATTTGTTCCCTTTTGGAGCTAGCAACTGTTATAGACCACTATGATTCTTCTTGCCATGAATATTGAAGATCTTGGCCTTATGCACCCTCGGAGAAAAATAGACAAAACTTATATACAAAGACCAAATCATACATGCCTCAAATGAGACATGCAGAGTGTGCATAAGCACTTCTTCTGCTGAAATAAAATCTACTCCTACTCCTAAACTAACTAGAGAGAAGAATGCTAAACAAAGCCTGCAACTAGCAGAGAGAAGTAGCTTCCTTTTCTCGAGAGAGGAAGCCATGTAAATGATTTGACACTAAATATAGCTATCAGTATGAGTGAAAAATGGCTATAAGCTGGTCCTCCACCCAAATCATCAAGGTATCAACATTAATGGAAAATACCTCCTCAAGATGACTGCATTGGACTCCTGGAGGTATTGATGGTGACCCTTGGTACTTTGATGCTCATCCTCATGCCCTAAAGTAGGAATGACTGGTTTTGGTTTCTCCTTTAGCTCCAATGAAGCCAAGTACCTGATTGGGCATGGTTTGATCCTTTGAATGTGCCCCTTATTCTGAGTTTCAACTCCAAGAATGGAGTTTTCTTGTGGACCTTCTTGGGTGGATGGTGTGAGAGAGATGATTACATCCTCTTGCCTTTTCTCTTCCTCCTCCTTTGAAGAACATGGAAGATCAAGATCTTCCAACCTTGGTTCTGGAGGGCTATTATGGAATGTAGGTTGTTGCACTTGGATTTTCTCCTTCATGGCAGTAGGTTCGTGTGCTTGGAAGGTTGAATATGGAGGAAAAAATGATGTTATCTCCTCAAGATCCTCTTCATTAAAGAAATCTTCCAAGTCGCACTTGGTAGTCTACCTCATCCATGGTGCCTTCTTGATACGTAACTTGATCACCACGGATCCCTTCACTCTCAAACATGAATTTTGAAAGATCGAACTCTTCTTCAACATTAGAGTTTGAAGGGGATGAAGTGGGAGGAAGGAACTTGAAGGTTCTTCCGTAGCCTTCTCCACTCTTGGGGCCTCTAAAATTGTATGGTCCTCCTCCTCTGCTGCAAATTCAAACTCAGCCACCACTGGCTCTTCGACTTTGACCTCCTCTATTGGTTTGACCATTAAGGGGATCTTTGTAAACCCAAATTTAGCAGCCCAACTCATCGAGTTATGTTATTTATTTTCTCGTTGGGATCCTCTTCTTCCTCTCGCTTGAATGGATTCTTGAGTATCTTCCCAACATGGACTTGGGAAAGTAAGAGGAGTGGCAGGTTGGGGTTCAACCAGCTTTGTAATTGTTTTTGGTGGGGAGGGAGGTGGAACTTCTTGTTTTTTTAGAGGGGATGACTATTTGGGAAAGGAAATGGGAGAAGAAATGAAATGGGGTGGAAGACTAGGGAATGGAGAAATGGAATCAATGCTTGGGGTATCAACTGGGAAGCTTGGAAATTGGATCTTGAGTTGAGAGGGTGCTACTTAAGAAGAGAAAAAGAAAAGCTATGAGATGTTGGACTCACCCATTAACGAGGTTGTCTCGAATCCAACTCATAAGCCCCGATCTCCTCGTCCATTGTGCAAGTTGGGGTATCATTTCAACCATGAATTCTAGCTTGTCTGAGGGTCAGTAATGTCTTGGAAAAGGGCCTTCCCATGGATAAGGTTTCGCAACCAATATTGAATGCCTTCATTTGTGCTATGGACTGGACTACACCATGCTAACCTCCATTTTTTGAATCTTCTCCAGTAGACCAGCATCCTCTACATAACTATTGCCATTATATGTGTCCCCTTATCCTTGATAACCTTCATGGCCAAACTAACTTTGAATCTACTCATATGGGTAAGCATAATGGTCCTGGATCGAGATCATAATGCTGATTTGGAGGAGTTGGGAAATGCATTAGAGGTGGATTACATTCTTTTGTAAGTGTTATTTCCATGAAGGGAATGAATTCATGATTGCACAACCTCATGGAATGGGAGAAAATGAAAGAGATGGAAGAAGAAAATGGATGAAATGAGTGGAAATGGATGGAAAAGGTCTACAACTCAGAGAATGGGTTTTTGACTAGATGGAGTTGCCAGATGTGCTTTGAATGTGCCTCTAAAGGATGAATCTCACCAAGAACACATCAACTTGATGAAATGAAATGAAGACCTCTTGGTCCCACTAGGCGTGCCAAAACTGTTAGTGTGAAATAACAAAGCACCCCCAAATGAGTTATGGATATGATTTTCTAAGGCAAGGTCATTTGGTGTGATTTGCATAACATTGGATCATTCCCCAAGCTGTGGGACTTGTAAATGGGAATGATCCTCCTAGAGAAGGCTGGTTCCTATAACTTAACTACCCGCCATGAGCTACGCCAAGTGCGGGTAACTAAATCTAACCTAATATAACCATTCCAAGGGACCAAGAAGAGAGAAAGAGGGAAAAAATAGAGACTACACTAAAGCGGTGATACACCAGTAAAGGAAGTGAGATATTCTATTGAGGGAGAAAGAAACAAAAAAATGGAGATGAGGGAGGTCAGACAGAAGTAACACGACCCATATCTTCAAATTCACCATTAAACTCCATGAAACACAACATCCTTCACCTCCAACTATGAAATACATGCACATAAAAACAAATCTGGAAGGGAGAGGCATAGAGAAAAAAAAAATGATGCAAAGGGCTGAAGAACACAACAAAAACACATTTTTATTTCTCTAAAAGGTGCACTGAGATCATTAAATTTCTGGAATAGAGGCAAAAATACATTTTCTAGATGTGGGAGAAGGTTCATTGCTTAAATGGTGTCGAGAAAAAAATTTGACAGAGTTTCTCTATGCCAGAATGTTTCCCTTTTCCAAAATGAGAAGTGTTACAATATATATAAGAATAAGAGAGAGAGAAGAGGAAAATTTGAATCCTTCTCTAACCACCATGAGATATGCATCGAATCCTACTTTGAAAGTTCAACCACTGAATATAAATGCCTTATCCAAATCCACCCACAATATTTCACTTCTGGTTCCTCAGTGGATTGAATCGAATCTAGTAGTTGAAGAGAAAGAAGATCCTACGTTAAAATCCTGAAGACGTTTCTCCATTCTTCACCTACCAGGGCCATGTGGTAGCCAAATTAGGGAAAAATTAGGTTTTCAGGTCCATAATTTATCTTTTTCCCTTTTCGTGAAACAAAAAACTCAGAAAACCCCAATGGCCCGCTTTGACCTAGGACACATGGAGATGTGGGGCTTGTTTGAGCCTCCCTTTATGGATTCATCTTTGGAGAAGTGCTGCTAGGACATGTGGCTCTCTCTTGGCTCTTCCATACTTAGTTGATTCTAGATTCTTTCCTGAATGGTTTTAAGCCCGAAGACTTAGAAATTTCACCGCTTCTTTTCCTTCTTTCTCTTGGCTTCTTTGTGACACTGCTCCTTCATTTCTAAGCCCACATGTAACATGTTTGTCATCCTAGAATGTGATATCATGGGTCTGAGTCATTTCCTTCATAATTTCCTTATGTGCAGGAGTTATCTTGACCAAATTTTCTGTATTAAGTTTCATTATGTCATTCAAGATCTTATTGATTCAAATTAAATTGAATGGGAAGATCCCACTGAATCTTCTAAACTAACCAATGATAATACCAAATTGAAAATCTTCAATGATCCACTTCCTAAGTATGAAGATGAAAATATACTTCAAAAGTGCATAATATTTATCATGTGGTGCCACCACCACCCTCTTATGATCACCCTTTAGATGTAATGATTGGCATTGTCACTCACACATCATATTCTACACCACTTATCACTTTCAATGACTCGATATAGATGAAACACTTGTCTCAAATAATCTATTCATTATTGTCTTTATTAATCAAATAACTATACGTGGTAGTTTGGTTTATCCACATAATAAGGATAATGTATTATCCCTCATGCTACTTTAATATCTTGGAATTCCTATAAAGGATATCACATTTGATATTAATCCTTGTTACCACCACATACTCTACCTATCACATTTGGTTCTATTACTACATCAATTTCATTTTCAGTTTTTGCTAGTCTTAGCTTTGGTGCATTATGTTTAGGTCTCATTGATTATGTTCTCTTTGGGATATTCCATCGGTAATCCACCAATGTGTCAAGTTTATTCATAATAAGCAAGTTTTGACAATTCGAGATGTTCCCTTTAAGGCTCCTTCTCCTAGTTTACCTAGTCATTCTTTTATAGTTTTTATTCCTACTCATAGTGCATCTAGTGATAGGTATTTGGTTTCACACAATGTCCCTAGAAAATTGTTTCGTCCTAGGTATCTCGATAGGCCTTTGGTTGCACACATTACCTCTCATGATCCTATTACAAAAACTACATGTTAATGTTCCTTATGTGTGTGTAAATAATAATTATGAGAGTAGTTATAATTATGATATTGTAAATTAGTAAATATGTTAGTAAATAATAATTACTTTGGTAATTATTATTATGTAAAAGGTAAATTAGTAATTTTTTATTTAGTTCTTATATAAAATAACTAATAACAAATATATGGGTGAGTGAACTCACGTAGATAGAGAGGAGAGGTTATATATACCTCCTAAATTATAGGGGAGCTATTTTTTTTATAAATATGGATTATGTATTGTGAAGGATTAATGAAATATATGAAGTTTATTTTGTAATTATTTATTCTAATTATCTATAATTATGATTTGTCCTCCACATTTGGTATCATAACAAACTACAATATGGAATTATGAGTTTTAAGGCAATCACTATTCTTTATTTCCCCTGTGCATGTTTGTAGATTGTAAAAATTTTAAACAATCTGAAAAGTTGAGTAAGCCAGTGTAAAGAAAAGGTCACAATTTTTTTGTGATCTAGATCTCTGTGATTTTTAATGAGTTTGAAATTGAATGTATGGGTATAATATTGTTAAAATTTCAGTCAAACCCACATTATAGTGTATGAGAAAAGTGGAAAAAATGACACAATCATTTTTAGTGATTTGTAGTTAGTGGGCTATTATTAATGGAATTTTTGGTTGATTGAATGTAATTTGAATTAAATATAATTTCAGAGTAAATAATCTAACAAATGATATTTAGGTAATTTAAGTACGAGTAACATGTAAGTAATAATCATTCAACAATGTAAAACCCTTAGCTAATGAGAGAGGAAGATGACTTAGCTTATTTCGGCTAATGGAAGTGATGATGACTATTTGAATCTGGATCTGACTAGGAATAATGTAAAAATGGATGACTAAGGGTTCAAAACCCTAGGTATGTCCAAGATGGAATTATCTGTAGGAGGATAGGAGCGCCCCAAGTACTAGTGATTGATTTGGGCGTATACGTCTTCTCAGATGCTTGGAGTTTGGTATTTTTGGGTCCGAAGATCTTCACTCCAATATTCATTTTATCACTCCAACTTTGTTGTTAGTGTTATGATCACACTTGTAACCTACAAAATAAATGTCTACTGTACATGTCCACAAACCACATCAAATATAATAAAAATATGTAGAACCTGGAGTCATATTGACCTCGGCGGTCACCCGAAGAGTGAAATTATGATCGAGCATTGCACTACATCTCAAAATCCATGTAGTTTTGTGTGTGTGTGTGTATCTGTGTCTTAGGTTTCCCTTATACAAGTTACATGATGATATCAGGCTATATGTAGATTGTACCGAGTATGCATAATGTGTGTGATGGAATAGAATGAAATCCCCTCCTATGTTGTGTATGCAAATAAATGTAGTTCCTTTTCCTTGTATAAATGTGCTAGATATATGTTTTCTAGTGATCTTGTGCCTTTTTCAAGCTTAGGTGGTGATGGATAATGCTTATAGTGCTTGGCCCCTTGATTTAGAAGAATTAACTAAGTATATATATGATTCCCTTGTTTGAATTTTGTAATTGACAACTAAAAGGCCAACCCAAAGTGTTAAAAGGTGAAAAAGAAGTGAAAAGGACCCAAAAGAGTAAGAATAAGGAAAAGAGGGACAAGGGCTTCTTATGAGGACAAGATCACATGGGTACTTTTGTACTAATTGAGCACTAATGTCTAAGGCTATCAAAAGGTAGAACAATCGAGTTTTGGTAGTGTTGTAAGATGTGTAAAGCCAGTAAAGTACAAGAGATAAAGAAACCAAAATTCCAAAAGGAGTTTTTAATCATTAGTTTTATTATTTAGGAATCATATATACATTAATATGCTTTAGGGCCTGGAAATATACCCAAGTGCATAGATTTTGTGTCTAAATGTGCCCCACTTTATGTTGTTTAGTGAATACTCGATAACATAAAGTAGATAGAAGATGTGTACTTTTTAAAATGAAGAGAAGTGTATCTGATAGTGTTCCAAGTGGATAAGTAGCCATATGAAGTGTGAAGTGATTGTAATGTGAAGTGTGCTAACTAATAAATGGAGGCAGACCCTAAGGGTGAAGTTTATGTGTAGTAGTGTGTTGTTGGAGCTTATGCTTATAGATGTGAGTTAATTTTGGTTACTTGTAAGGATGAACATTAAAAAAGAGAGCAAGAGAGTAGTCAATGTTCCGTATGTGAAAAAATTGGAGTAACATATGCATAAATATGTAAAAAGTAGTAGCTAAGGAAAGAGTGCACTTGATGTGTGAGAGAGTAAAAGGATAGAAAGTTGTCCTATTTGTTTTGGAGATGTTGTTGGATATGTTTGGGAGTGATAAATTCCCAACCAAAAAAGAGTTGAGCCACGAATTTGAGCTTCCTACCACCAAGGATGAGGATTTTTAGCTATCTCACACCAAGAGCGATTTTTTTGGGAGATATCACGCCAAGTATGAGTTTTTTGGGAGATCTCACACCAAGAGAGAGTTTTTGGGTGATCTCATGCAAAGAGAATATTTTTTGGGAGAAACATTTTTTGTCTCTCCTTCCATGACACTTCTCAAATGATAAGTTCTCTGCAGATTAGCATGTCTTGATTTGTAACCGATTTATAACCAAATTGTCATCAATTGAATACATTTTGTAACTAAAGGCAAGTTCTGATTCTATAGATCCGTATTGTAACATCGTAAACTATGCTTGAAATGAGAAACTATATGATTTTTCCCTAGGACACAAACACCAAGGTGGGACACAAGCGCCCACCGTTCTGTCTCCGATATCGGGTGCTAGTGTTTGCTCTGTGTTTGTGATCCAAGTTTGATTTTGGACCACTCTGTGACTATGTGACTTTTCCAATTAGGTATTATGTTGTTCTGTTATGGAGATATGTGATTACGGAAGGGTGATTTTTCATTTAATAGTTATCCCCCTCGTTTAGGGTGCATATGAAAAATGTAGGAGGATGCGTCCCAAATGAGAGGACCTGAAATTGATTTGCATATCATGGATTAGATCGTACGTCGAAAAAGTGACAGGCGAGCGTGAGAATCAACAAGTAACTCTTCCGCGTACCCGACCTCCCGAGGTCGTGCCGAGACAGCCGGTGGGGGTAGAATATGCAGACAAACTAGTTAGGCAGTCTAATGTCTTCGACACGCACTAGTGGAATTTGTGAATCTAAGGCAAAGAAGGCCCTTCTAACTTGGACTGGTGTGATAGATCGATCAGCAAGGATGACTGCTCGAAGGCTCCAATCAATATCGAGCTCTGGCGTGATTCGATCTATGGGTTGCGGAATACGTGGAAAATGACCTGGGATTGTTTCGTGTATATCTCCCGATAAGGTCATATAGTGGATGATGAATATAATTGACTCTATGGACGATTTTCTGGCCTAGTCCAGAATTCCCTAGCTTCATTAGCCGCTATATCTAGTAAGGACAGTTGTTCGATGATGATCGGTGGAAGTGGAGTGGACCTGAATACCAAGATGCGTAGGCTAGTGTCTATGTCTAACTGACTTGTGGATTCGTTGGGCTGTGGGATCTGTGGATCACAACCATAGACTCTTGGTTGTTGCGGTCCTGTTATGGTCATACGCGGGATCAAGTTCTAATCCCTAGTATCCAGTAATCGTATGCTTTCTCAGCTTCTATGTTTAGAACCAATAGTTGTGCAATCTTCTCAGAATACCTTACAGGCGTGCTCTCACAACCTCGGATTCTTAGCTGGTATCTATATCTACGAGGGTGTCTCCGGCCCATGGTTGTGGAACTAGAGGATCACACCCGAATGTTTATTCTCTTTCGAGCCCTTCTGAGTCATGTGGATGTTTTCTAGGTAATCAGTAGTTTGGTGACTTGACCAAAACACATGTGCTTGGTCGTCTTCTATGTTTAATCCTCTTAATCGAACCGATCGATTGTAAATGCGTGGTTGTTTGGAATACTTGTATCCCGAGATTTTGGTCTATGTCAACTATTGCTTTGTGACTAGGTTTGGTTGAGGCACGATTGGTTCGAATATATATTCCCGGGCTCCGAGGTCCCGTGATTGTCATACGAAACAAAATGCAAATCTAACTGTAATGAAGCAAATTCTAACTATGTGAAATAAATCTGATTGTATAACTTTTATTCTTCTAAGAAAACTTTTAATAATTTTAAGGAAAGCAAACTATTTTAAGCATATCTAGAAATAATAACTAAACAATAATTTGAAACAGACAAGATAACCGAGTGTAGTTATTTTCTGTGCGATTTGTAGAATTATTCTAAATAAAATAGTTTGTCTAATCTACTGGCAAGATTCTCGATCCTACCTCAGAAGTGAGGAGTGAATCATAGTTTCTCAGAAACTATCAATCCCACATGACTTCCCGGCAATGTCGAGAATAGAATGAAATGAAATAAAGCGATTAACTACTCTATTTGATATGAATCTGACTAGAACTTTGAAATGTAAAACCTGGACTCCGCAGAACAGTGGCGAATCCGATGGTGTATGTGATCTCGTCCCCTCAGTATGATCTCCTCGTTCTTTTGTGTTCACGTGGATCCAGAAAAGCGTGTAATGCTAGCACCGATAAGAGTAGATTTTGGGACAAGGACAACTCAGAATGCAGACCGAGAATGCGAGTAGGAGAGGGATAGCGCAAGAGTACAGAGCTTGGCTTATGCGATTCCTAGCGGGATTTTACTGCGAGTCATGCAACATGAAGTGACCAGAACCTGTAACTATCCTATATGAAGAGAAAAACCTGTAACTTTAATGGCTTCCTAAGCTATTCTGTTCCAATGGATTGGATAAAATAAAGACACTGCTTGCACAAGTTGGATATGTGGCTTACCAACAGCTGAATAAAGCTAACCAGGCATATAATGGATTGAACTAAGAACTCCAAGACACAATAAAATAAATCTACAGCAAAGAGAAATTTAGAGGCAAGCTTCTAACTGGATTGGGATGAGATAACATCACTGCCTGCACAAGATGGGTCTGTGGCTTACCAACAGCTGAACAATACTAACCAAGTATGAAATGAACTATGCTATCAATCCTAAGCAAGCTGACAGACCAAACCACTGAAAATCAGAAGACTCTAAAAAAATGGTGGCCTTTTGCCTCAGCACAAGCAATGCATTTATAGGAATTCCAACACTCAAAAACCAAAACCAAATTGAACTCCTAAACAATAAAAAAAGGAAAAACACTATTCAGGGGACCAAAAACATAAATGCATGCTCAAGTTGGCAAATAAAAGCTGGTGAATCGTGATATTTCATGCGATTCACGTCAAAAGAGCATTTTGGAAAACACGCACAGGACCGCCGCCGCCTGTTCAGTGGCGCGCAGCGAGACCGCCGCCCTGCAGGGTGGCGGTTTCATCACCGAAGGTCAAGAGGCCAAGGAAAGAGGAAAAAGGGGAAAAAAAGGGCATGCGTGGAGGCTAAGCGGGGCATGCGGGATGTTAACGCATACTCGGAGGGCTTTTCCGGATCCCGAACACCTTGCGAGAGACTTGTATCATCATCGGGAACTTGTTACACTAGTCCTGCAGCAAGTCTGATACCTTACAATTTTGGGTACGTACATATTGCCCCCTCGGAGAAGCGTTTTAACCATGAAGAGGCATAAAATGGTGGGTCCGAGTATGGCAGTCCTGAAATGGGGAGTTAGAAGCTATACCTTACTCGTTCGTGTGTTGAGATGATGCCATCCGAAATTCCTACTACCTGCAAAATGAAAAGAGAGCTCAAGTGCAGATAGATACAATAACTTTGGAAAATAAATGCTAAAGCAATAGGGAATGAGGACGTACCATTCATGCGGGGATAGAAACTTACCTCCATCAGTGCTCCAAACCTGCGAAAAAGTCATTTTAAAATGAAATAGAATGATATATATATGAAAGTGGGCCCATTTTCCTATTCATTTGCGCGAGTCGATTTGATTGATTTTGAGCTCTGGGACCCACGGTGATGGTTTCTCACGCGAGTAGAGTCAAAACGTTTGCAGCGAGATCGTGATCATGCCTCCACGAGCGGAACACCGACCTCAGCGATCACAGGTTGGTTTTCTTCCATTTTGTGTTTTTCCCCCTTTAAAATTGAAATGTTAAATTCGTCATAATGGGGGGGTTATTTTTGAAAATGTTAGGTTCAAAAGGTCCACCTAGGGGGGGCGCCTACTGGGTAGGCTCCATTTTTAGTTTAAATGGTCTATTTTTGCTCATTTTGGGCTTTTTGGGGTTAACAACCCGCGCGGGTTTTCGGACATGGCCGTCGCCGCCCGGCCGTGGCGGTGGTTACATGACCGCCGCCCTGATCAGGGTGGCGGTTACACGACCGCCGCCTTCAAGGCGGCGGTTACAAAACCGCCTCCCTGCTCAGGGCGGTGGTTTTGCACAGAATGCAAAAGAACTTATTTTGGAGACTGCACTTGTATTTTCTTGCACTTCTATGCATTTTTATGATTCTCTTGGTATTATTCAGATACTAACTTGCCCTGTTTTGTGTGTTTTTGGGTGTATGCAGGTGAGGGAGGAGTATATCAGATGGAGCCGAGAGAGAGAGTGTGATTGGCTTTCGGGGGTATTGGATGCCCTTTCTCAGGATGAGGAGGATACATTACAGAGGGCCGGCATATTGCGTATATCACGCGTGCCCCATGTCACACCATCCAGTCACATACTTTGTGACTTATTTTCATATTGGGACGCAGATCGGAACACTTTCCGACTGCCAGGGGTCCGTGGTGAGTGGACCATCACTTTGGAGGACGCCTACCATATCCTGGGGGTCCCGATCATCGGGAGGAGACTCACACTGGAGACGGCAGGGTCCCGAGCACAGATTGCACAGTGGGCAGGCTACATGGGAGATGCAGCTATCTCGACGGGGTCGAAGAAGGGAGTGAGAGTTCGATCCATTCCTTCTTTGCCCATCCCCGTATTTTGACAGGCTATCATGGGGATCCTTGCCTCGAGGCTGATCGGGGACAAGGGAGGGGATACTTTACTATACTGCTGGGCCCCCATCATTGCACAGATAGAGGGGCATGGCCGGATATACGCCTGGGGCGCAGATATTCTGGGGACCACCTACCATGATTTATACAGGGTGGTCCGTCTACAGGGACAGTCTTTGAGCCACCCTACTCTAGTCATGAGTTGGGTGTATGAGCGTTTTATCCCCTATGGCAGAGGTGTGGAGGTGGCAGATCCCGGGGCTGTGAGGGCAGCCAGATGGACAGATATGTCGGTGCTTAGAGCACCTCACCAGCCAGTTGCCTCTCTTACTACAGCAGACATGGAGGTGACACCGTACCAGCTTATGGCCGGTATATGGGGAGAGGAGACTCTTACATTGATTTCTTGCTCCACCACAGGGCAGCTTATTGACCGCGTGGGACGAGTGGAGGTACATCCTTTCGGCAGGGTTCCTCAGCAGTTTGGCCTACCATATACGGGCATGCTTCCCCCAGTGGCGCCAGTCTATAGATCAGTCCGCGAGGCTAGAGGGGGGCCTAGAGGCCATGGTTGGATAGTGATTACTCCTGGCACTCCCATTGCAGCCAGGAGGATAGTTCGGGCTAGAGGGAGAGCTGGTGCACCTCGGGCACCTTTGCTTCAGATTGTTGTGGGTCCTGCTCACAGCAGCGATGACCCCATAGATATTGACTCCGATTCTGAGGAGTTTACAGAGGGAGGATCGGAGGAGCAGACGGATGACAGTGATCCTGAGTGGTATGACACTCAGGACATCATGCAGGCAGAGAGGGCCGAGCAGAGTGCAGAGAGAGAGACTCTAGTTTCAGAGGAGCCACTCTCCCAGGGCCATGGTGGAGAGGATGAGTCCGTTGCGGGGTGTCATGTTGCTCCTACTACAGGAGCAGCCCCTCAGTCGGCAGCGGCATCTGCGGCGGGTGCTGGCCCTAGCGACCCATCTTGGAGGCCCGGTGATCCGAGTAAGTTATCCTTTCTTCCTTTCAATGCTTGTTTAGTTTAGGATTTGTTTTAATTGCTATTTCTCCTTGTGTTTTGATATTGTATCTTTTAGCCTCTTGTCTAGTTTCTGATTCATTTTTCTCCTTTGTTTGCAGAGACTGTCGATGAGTGGCGGGATCTGATCCGCAGGGTATGCACTGATTCCCTGATGATCCCCATGGATAGGACCCATGCGGAGCTATCTTGTAGATGTCGGGGAGCCTCAGCATGGCCGGTAGGCATACTGACGTCTTCACTCCTATTTGGCACGTGGCCAGGATGGTGTCGACTCTCCGTACAGAGTTGGCAGGCTATAGGACAGCCGAGCATCTTATGAGGAGCCATTCTCGTGGCGAGACCGCGGCTGCCCCTCGGGACCCTGAGCCCTCCGTGCATTCAGAGCGCCGGCGTAGCCGGAGCCCTAGGCGAGGGCGTGCACCTTCAGAGGGGTCGCGCAGGGGTTGAGAGACTACTTGGCTCCTATGCATTTTGTACTATAGATTATTTTGTATATCACAGGCTCTTTGAGCATTTTGACCATGCCTAGAGCATGATGGCATTGTATATAAACATTGATTATTTATATATATGCATTCGTTTTTGGATCAAAACTTGTCACTGGTGTTTTCCCTTTCTGTTTCCAGCTTCCTCGTGTATACTACGATGTATGTTTTATATGCTTTTTTATATGTATGCAATGGAGAACAGATGATGCAAATGCTTGCTTTCTTTTTGTGTTTCATGATGCTGATACATGATATTGTAGATATATTGTGATCTTAAATCTTAGCTTCTGTGAGCAATTTGGATACCTCATGTTTGTTTTGGCAAAGTGATGAAAATAACCAATATGATGAACAGATTAACTTGCCCCACTCCTAACTCCACGCAACTAGTAAGATGCGAGGGCTCATCACCAAGAGCCAAGAAGGGCGCAAGTTATGAAATATGGTGAAACGATAGTGATGAAAGACAGACGAAGCTTTGGTGGAACCAAATTGAAAACTACAAGCTTACTCCACCCGAATGACTTCATAGTTTCGGATGCAACTTGCTTTGCGGTTTATCCAGACTTAGACCCGTAGATGGCCACATAGTAGACAAAATCTGGGTTTTTAGGATTTTTGACTCTTCAAAATTTTGAACAACCGTTTCATTTGTTTTTGACTCAAAGTTTGAAAGTTTGAATTGCTTGCGTATGACCATTTACATTTATTTGTTAAGAGGACCCCCTACACTTGGCCCCACGCTACTAGTAAGAAGCGTGAGTTTATCACCGTGGGAAAAGCGTAGGCGAGTAAGGGCATTTCCATCCTTTCCCAACCCTACGTCACTAGTAAGAGACGCAAGCTCATCACCGAAGGTTGGTGGGGCAAGGAAATGTGTAAAAATAAAATTTTCTGTTTAATCACTTTTTGACTTGTCTTTTTGAGTAAGATGTCAGTATATGCTTATTTCCAAAGAGATGTATATATGGGATAGATGTGACACCATGAAGCTTCTAGAACAGACCATAGGCAAGACACCTATCCTAAGAAGAAATCAAAGCGAGAACAAACTTGCAGATCTTGGTATGGTTACCGTTAAGACTTCGTCATGTTTGATTTTATTTGATAAAAGATTCTGAAGTGATTGATGATATCGTGAAAATGGAGAGATATGATTAGAAAGTTTTGTGCCAACAACATCATGAGTTTGTAATGAATTGATTTTGAGAATAGACTCCTTGATCACAATTTGTGTAAGAAACGAATGGACAAAATGATCCTAATTTATATGAAAATGCAATGTAGATAGCTATATAGGTAGCGTTAGCTGCTTATGCGTAGAAACGTTTGAGGTGCAGGGAATTGACTGTTTCGCCAAACTCCTCGCCTTCTAACGTACATAAGAGGTATGCACCATTTCCATAGTCCTTCATGACTCGGTATGGGCCCAACCATTTGGGCCGGAATTTCCTTCCTTCGCCGGTCTTCTTATCGATCTGGTTGTCTAGTCTTAGAACTAGATCACCTTCGTATATGTCGCGTTCATAGACCTTCTTGTTGTACTGCCGGCACATTCGGTCAGCATAAGCTCTATGTCGCTGCTCAGCATCTAACCTAGTTTCATCTAGGTTTTCTAGTTGGGAAAGACGTGCTTCTCTGTAAGCGTCTTCATCCGTAATCCTGTAGTGAAATGCGGAGACTCAGGTATTTCGACCTCAAGCTGGGAGAACCGTCGCCCCAAATACTAGCGAGAAAGGAGTTACTCCCATTGGTGTTCTTATTGAGGTTCGGTGGGCCCACAAGGCCGGATATAACTTCAAATGCCAATCTCGCTTGTTTTCTTTCACCATTTTAAGGAGAATGGCTTTCAGTGTTTTGTTTGTCACTTCAGCCTGTCCGTTGGCTTGGGGATAATACAAGGAAGCCGTATGATGGCTTATCTTAAATCTATTGCATAGTTCGTGAACTTCTTCATTTTTAAAAGAAGTTCCATTATCGGAGATAATGATTTGGGATACCGTACCTGCAAATGATTTGGTTCAAAATGAACTTGGCGATCACAGAACTAGGTACAGTAGTAAGAGGCATGGCCTCCACCCATTTGGTAAAATATTCAGTGGCCGTGATTATAAAATTATGGCCGTCTGTGGATGAGGGAGAGAATTTCCCTATTAAGTCTAGACCCCATGTAGAAAAGGGCCATGGAGTTGCGATTGGTTGTAGAGCTTGTGCTGGCATGTGGATCTCGTGGGAGAATTCTTGGCACTTATGACACCTGCGTGCAAACTCTATCGCGTCATGTTCTAGAGTGGGCCAGAAATAGCCCATTCGATGTATTTTTCAAGTGGTGGCATGGCCACCGAAGTGGCCTCCACATATACCGCTGTGGGATTCATGGAGAATCCTCTTGGACTCTTCTGTGTCGACACACCTTAAGAGCATTCCATCGAATGCTTTTCGATAGAGCACCTGCTCTATAATGACATATTTGGCTACAATTATGCGCAACCACCTTCTTTGCTGTGGTGTAACTGCCTCCGGGTACGTATGGTCCATGATATAATTAACGATGTCAGTGTACCAAGGACATTCAGAGATAGCGGGTCGTGTTTCAATGTAGTATACGCATTCATCTGGAAAGTCTAAATCTACTAAATCACCTCCGTCTAATGGGTTGTCAGCTAACCAATCCATGATGATTTGTCCTTTAACCGACTTCTGGTTTACAAATGTTAATTCGAACTCTCCCATTAAGGTTATAAAACGTCCAGCCTTTTTAGACAAGGAACCTTGTGTGAGAAAAGTTCAGTAAATGGTCCGTTTTTACCATGACCTTCGTTTCTTGATTCAACATATAATGTCTTAGGCATTTAGTAGCAAAGACTATGGCAAGGCATTCTCGTTCTGCCTGTGTATAGCGTGTTTCATAGTCGAGCAGTGTTCGGCTAATGAAATAAATCACACGTTCTCTTTTGTTATCGTCTTCTTGGGCCAACATGCAAGCCAGCGAGACATTGGTAGCTCGTGAATATAGGATTAACGGGTGATCCAGCTTAGGTGGCATTAGCGTAGGTGGTGACAACAAGAAACGTTTAACTGCGTTGAAAGCTTCGTTGCAGTCTTCGGTCCAATCAATGCTATAGTCTTTCTTGAGTAAATTATTGATTGGATGAATAGCGAAGCTTAAGTCCGGGATAAATCTTCGGATTGCACCTAGCTTTCCGAGAAATGACCTGATTCCAGATTCGTTCGAAGGTGGAACCATTTCGAGGACAGCCCGAATTTTGGTTGGGTCCACATCTATTCCCCGTGACGATATGATATAGCCTAGGAGTTTTCCTCCTGTTACACCAAAGACGCATTTCTCTGGATTTAGCGTGACTCCGTATTCTATTAAACGTGAAAGAATGACGCGGAGTACTTTGGGATGGTCACAACGCTTCTTAGCTTTAGCCAATAAGTCATCTACATAAGATTCCACGATTTTATGAATTAGATCGTGAAATATGTATGTCATAGCTCGCTGGTAGGTAGCACCGGCATTCTTGAGGCCGAATGGCATAACAACGTAGCAATAGGTTCCCCAAGGAGTTATGAACGTGGTTTTAGCTTGATCTTGCTCGGATATTCTGATTTGGTTGTATCCAGAGAATCCATCCATGAGAGACAAGAGTTCAAAACCAGCTGTTGCATCAATGATAACGTCTATGGATGGTAATGGGAAATCATCCTTAGGACATGCTTTGTTGATGTCTCAGAAATCTATGCAAATGCGTATCTTTCCGTTCTTCTTGAGAACGGGAACGATGTTAGATACCCATTGGGAGTAGTCAACTGGCTTGATGAATCCTACCTGAAGGAGTTTTATTACTTCCTCTTTTACCATGAGAGCTACTTTGGGCTTCATGGGTCTTGATTTTTGTTTAATTGGCTTTGCATCTGATCTAGTGATGAGGTTGTGCACCGCAATGTGGGGTGCGACTCCCGTCATCTCCTTGTAATTAAATGCAAACGCCTTCTGATGTTCTTTGAGGATCCTTGTATGTATTTCCACTTCTTCTGGGGTTAACGAAGAACCTAGTTTCAATATTCTGGGTTCATCTTCTGTCCCGATGTTGACATCGATTGTTTCCTCGATCAAAGAGGTGTTACCCTCTTCAAACTCAGGTGGTGCTGGAGGTAAATCTAGATCATCCCCATTTTCTATTGCGTATATGCTAGGCTCCGTTTGTGAGGGAAGATCCGTTACGGGATTTCCGAAGTAGGAAGATGAATGTGGAATCAGGGATAAATCTAGCATGTGATAGGAGAGATGTAGTGCTGCATAGGCATTTAAGTAATCCAAAGTAGCCGCATCATTTCCGACATGGTCTAGGATGGTAGATTCACTTCTGCTTGAAAGAGGATTTGTCATTATTTTTATCAATGGTTCATCACGAATGGACACTGTGAACTGGGTATCTTTTAACTCATTGCTTGGAGTAAAACGCGATGCTGAGGTTGCTATTGAATCGGCGAGAAGATTTTTCTCTCGAGGGATTGCTTCAATGGATATAAAGTTAAACGCCTTGCTTAAATTTAATACAACATTTTTGTAGAGTTGCAAATGTTCGGCTTTAGTTTCATATACCTCAGAAACTTGGTTTGTCACTAATTGCGAGTCTCCCAGGACTCTGATGTTATCAATACCAATTCTTTTGGCTAAGGTAAGGCCAAGGAGGAGGGCTTCGTACTCAGCGCCGTTGTTTGTACATTCAAAGTTTAATTTAAAAGTGAATGGGAGGACTTTCTCCTCGGGCGAAGTAAGAATTATACCTGCCCCCGCTCCATAACGACATTTAGCTCCATCGAAATGGAGAGTCCAATACTTAGCCGGGAGTATAGTTGTTGGGGCATCTGTTGCGTTTGCGCACTCTACTTCTACCATACAGAGATCTTCTGCTGGCAAGGAACCAACACCTAGGGAAAATCCTATGCCTACTGAATCGAATGGTAAGAACATTGGTGAATCTTGTTCTATCAACTCAATGATTTTCGCAGTAGTCCCTAATGATACTGTTTCTTTAGTTTTATCTTTAGGGGTTGGAATTGTTTTGGCTACACTGGTAGTTTCAAGATCCGTCGTAGGTACCAAATTTTCCTCTGGCTTTGGGTCAGAGGGTTTATTAAGTTGGTTTGTTGGAAGTTCAAATTCTGAGTGCACCCCTGGTCTTTTCTTTAAATCAGCTAGGTGTAAATCGAAAGGTTTTGGATCGCCTTTGGCTACAAATACCTTTCCTAGATGCAAGAATCTTACTTCTTGAAATAAAGTGGAAGGGATTGCCTTCATTCGATGTATCCAAGGTCGGCCGAGGATCATATTATAGTTAGTTTCCCGATCTATAATATAAAACTCAGTCAAGATGGTTTTGGGCCCTATGGTGACCGGCAGTATTATAGTTCCTATCGAAGTGGCTTTAAGGCTATCATAGCCTCTCAAGGTATTTCATGTAGTGGAACAGTTTGTTTCTCCATATCCAAGTTTTTGGAGGAAAGAGAAAGGGACTATGTTAACTGCGGCCCCATCGTCAACCATTTCCCGTTTTACATAGTTATTATAAACCCACACTTGCAAGTGTAAGGCTGGGTCACCTCGGCATGCGATCTCAGCATCTGTGGGCATTTTACTTATTTCAAAAATGAATTCGACATCCTTGTCCGGCTGCCCCGGAGGGTGGATATCAAAATCTACGTGATTTACTTGTGTTTCGGGAGGTGGAGTGATGTTAATTAGATGGCCTAGACCTAATGCTTCTAAAAGAGCAGCTCTGTGAGGGGGAGAGTTCTTTAGTAAGTCCAAAAATGAAATGTGTGAGAAGGTCTTTGTTAGGTCACTAATTAAATCATAGGCACCGATGGGTTTTTCAACTATTTGATGACTCTTATCTGTCTCTGGTAGATGACTTGGGCTCGGTTGAGAGAAATACTCTCGTGTTCTTGTTATAGCTTCGATAGGTAGTTCAGCATCTAATTCTACCAAACTGACTATCTTAGGTCTCGGTTGAGCTCCCAACTGTGGCGCAACTGACGGATTTAATGAAGTCGAGGCTTCATGATCATTGTTTCCCGTTACTGCACCTTTGTTTGTTCCGGTTGGATTCAGCCTATTGCTATCATGATTTGGGAGCGGATCATTAAAGATCTTGAGGGGAGCATTCTGAGGAGAAACTGCCCCTGCGAGAGTATTTGGTGATGATGAGACGGGATCCGCCAAAAACAGGTCTGTGAAGAACTGTCTTTGTTCTTCTGGCAAGCGTTGCATAAATTTATTGTAGTCACGGCACGTTCTAGTATCGTGACCCCAAATTTTATGGAAACCACAATAAGAATTGGGGTTGTAATTCCTGTTTTGTTGGTTTGGTGTGTATTGTGGCCTAAAATTCCGATCAAACTGTTGCCTATTAGGACCAAAGTTTTGGAATTGTTGTTTCTGGTTTTGACTTTGGTTTTGGTAACCAAATGAGTTTTGGCTTGGCCCTTGTATGGGATTTCACCGTTGTTGTTGTTGTTGTTGTGGATGGTTAAAATCCACTGTATTGATTGTCGGGGTAAAGTTGTTGTTTCGTTGGTTGTTTGTTTGTAACGGAGCATTAACAACATTTACCCTCTTGGGCTGGTCGGTTACCCCATCCATTGTTACCCCACGATTTTTGTTAAGGATTTTGGGTCCTTGATTGACATTTGTGGTAGTTATAGTGTTTTGAGTGGAGGTGATTAACCTCCCGTTTGTTCCATATGTCTTACGACCACTATCTATCGCTGCTTGGTCTATTCGAAGAGCGCTCTCAAGTACTTCATCGTAAGTTCTTAGTGGGAACTTCTGGACTTCTTCCTTCACCTCTTTGCTGAGAGAATGAAGGAATAAATCACATAGTTCCATCTGATCCATGTTTGGAGCACTTGCTGATGAATAAAGGATGGTACGCCACCTTTGGATGAAGTGGGCGACAGACTCGTTATGCTCTTGTTTGATGTGTAAGAACTCCCTGATTCCTGTTCTTAATAGTTTGTTCATGTCGAAGGCCTTGATGAACTCAGACACAAGTTGTTTGAATGAATGTATGGAAGCCTCAGGTATTCTGTAATACCAATCGAGAGCAATGCCTTCCAGCATTTTGGGGAATATTTTAGCAACAACCCCATCCCATGGGAGTAATTCCCGAATGGCTGTAGCGTAAGCTTTGATATGTGCGTTTGGATCTCCCTCACCCTTGAACTTGGGAAAATCAGGGAGAGGTCTTGGAAGCATGACGCTTCGTATGGTGAAATCTAAGGGTTCCTTTAGGTATTCTGAATAAGTCCCTATCGCATAGCTTTCGACCATTGATGGTGTTTGCTGAGGGAGTGGTGGTGGGATAGGTTGTTGATACGGTGCAGCGTATGCATTGGCAGGGGCATAAGGAGGTCCCTGTGTTTGAGCAAACATGCCGGGAGAGGAGAACATATCTCCTTGTGGTGATTTAGAGTATATGTTTAAGTAGGACGGGGTATTGTCAAGGAACTGGTCTGTTCGACACTAGACCGGAGGAATTGTGTTAGAGATGATAGGCATTGTTGGCGTTTGTTATGGATATTGAGGAGGCATGCCTAACGTGCCTAATCCCGTAAGGAGATCTACGACTGCAGTGGTATGGAGGATTAGAAATTCTGTTTGTATGAATGGAGAATTGTGACTTGCTTGAGCCGTTCTAACCCTCTCACTCTTTCTACTAAAGTGGAAATGACTTCATTTGGTGAAGTCACGGTACTTTGCCTAAGCGGTGTTTGTTGTATACCTTGGTGTTGTAAAGGTACGTGATATCCTATCATAAACTGATCGCTATCTTGCCAAGTTTCTCCAAGAATATTTCCTGTATGCAGTGGCATAGAGGTATTTTCTTGAAAAGAGATTTCGGGTTGTATCTGTAAACCTCCTATAGGTGGGTACATTCCCCAGGAGCGTTGTTCACTCCTAGGATAACGTGTTGGCTGTCCATCATCTAAGACCAGGTATGGATCTGATTGCCTACTAACTTGTGGTCTGAGTAGCATTTGAGGAGACGAACCAGATTCTTCAGAACGTCATATTGTTTGAACCTAAAGGCTCTGTTTGTTGGGTTCGAGGGGGTTGATCTAACTCCTCAGCTTGAAAAGACGAACTATATCTGATTCTTGGGGTTTGTGGTGATAACTGATTAGCTGAATAGTTATCACCCCATACTGAGAGCGAGGGT
Organism: Taxus wallichiana var. yunnanensis; assembly: GCA_018340775.1. NCBI lineage: Eukaryota > Viridiplantae > Streptophyta > Pinopsida > Cupressales > Taxaceae > Taxus > Taxus wallichiana. Next base: position 138,171,442 of record CM031234.1, read on the forward strand.
GACGATTTCCTATTTTGTTGGGCGTAGTATGCCTCAAGACCCAAGAGGGGTCTGCCATATGCGTCGAATCCCGACATATTCGGGGGGTATATGAATACCCGCAGAATAATGGGAAGGAACGAAGGTGATTGAGAGAAGATTTGAAACTTCTCAAAGAGAAGGTGAAACAATTGTTTGTTTCACGTCGGGTTCACCAATTTTGTACGTCGGAAAAGCGACAGGTGAGCGTGAGAATCAACAAGTAACTCTTCCGCGTACCCGACCTCCCGAGGTCGTGCCGAGACAGCCGGTGGGGGTAGAATATGCAGACAAACTAGTTAGGTAGTCTAATGTCTTTGACACGCACTAGTGGAATTTGTGAATCTAAGGCAAAGAAGGCCCTTCTAACTTGGACTGGTGTGATAGATCGATCAGCAAGGATGACTGCTCGAAGGCTCCAATCAATATCGAGCTCTGGCGTGATTCGATCTATGGGTTGCGGAATACGTGGAAAATGACCTGGGATTGTTTCGTGTATATCTCCGATAAGGTCATATAGTGGATGATGAATATAATTGACTCTATGGATGATTTTCTGGCCTAGTCCAGAATTCCCTAGCTTCGTTAGCCGCTATATCTAGTAAGGACAGTTGTTCGATGATGACAGGTGGAAGTGGAGTGGACCTGAATACCAAGATGCGTAGGCTAGTGTCTATGTCTAACTGACTTGTGGATTCGTTGGGCTGTGGGATCTGTGGATCACAACCATAGACTCTTGGTTATTGCGGTCCTATTATGGTCATACGCGGGATCAAGTTCTAATCCCTAGTATCCAGTAATCGTATGCTTTCTCAGCTTCTATGTTTAGAACCAATAGTTGTGCAATCTTCTCAGAATACCTTACAGGCGTTCTCGCAACCTGGATTCTTAAGCTGGTATCTATATCTACGAGGGTGTCTCCAGCGTCTGGCTGTGGAACTAGAGGATCACACCCGAATGTTTGTTCTCTTTCGAGCCCTTCTACAGTCATGTGGATGTTTTCTAGGGTAATCTGTAGTTTGGCTGACTTGACCAAAACGCATGTGCTTGGTCGTCTTCTATGTTTAATCCTCTTAACTGAGAACTGATCAGTTGTAAATCTGTGGTTGTTCGGAATACTTGTATCCTGAGATTTTGGTCTATGTCAACTATTGCTGTGACTAGGTTTGGTTGAGGCATGATTGGTTCGAATATATATTCCCTGGGCTCCTGAGGTCCCGTGATTGTCATACGAAACAAAATGCAAATCTAACTGTAACGAAGCAAATTCTAACTATGTGAAATAAATCTAACTGTATAACTTTTATTCTTCTAAGAAAACTTTTAATAATTTTAAGGAAAGCAAACTATTTTAAGCATATCTAGAAATAATAACTAAACAATAATTTGAAACAGACAAGATAACCGAGTGTAGTTATTTGCCTGTGCGATTTTGTAGAATTACTCTAAATAAAACAGTTTGTCTAATCTACCGGCAAGATTCTCGATCCTACCTCAGAAGTGAGGAGTGAATCATAGTTTCTCAGAAACTATCAATCCCCACAGCTTCCCTGGCAATGTCGAGAATAGAATGAAATGAAATAAAGTGATTAACTACTCTATTTGATATGAATCTGACTAGAACTTTGAAATGTAAAACCCGGAACCATGCAAGCAGTGGTGAATACGATGGTGTATGTGATCTCGTCCCCTCAGTATGATCTCCTCGTTCTTTTGTGTTCACGTGGATCCAGAAAAGCGTGTAATGCTAGCACCGATAAGAGTAGATTTTGGGACAAGGACAACTTAGAATGCAGACCGAGAATGCGAGTAGGAGAGGGATAGCGCAAGAGTACAGAGCTTGGCTTATGCGATTCCTAGCGGGATTTTACTATGAGTCATGCAACATGAAGTGACCAGAACCTGTAACTATCCTATACGAAGAGCAAAACCTGCAACTTTAATGGCTTCCTAAGCTATTATGTTCCAATGGATTGGATAAAATAAAGACACTGCTTGCACAAGTTGGATATGTGGCTTACCAACAGCTGAATAAAGCTAACCAGGCATATAATGGATTGAACTAAGAACTCCAAGACACAATAAAACAAATCTACAACAAAGAGAAATTTAGAGGCAAGCTTCTAACTGGATTAGGATGAGATAACAGCACTGCCTGCACAAGATGGGTCTATGGCTTACCAACAGCTAAACAATACTAATCAAGTATGAAATGAACTATGCTATCAATCCTAAGCAAGCTGACAGACCAAACCACTGAAAATCAGAAGACTCTAACAAAAAATGGTGGCCTTTTGCCTCAGCACAAGCAATGCATTTATAGGAATTCCAACACTCAAAAACCAAAACCAAATTGAACTCCTAAACAATAAACAAAGGAAAAACACTATTCCAGGGGACCAAAAACATAAATGCATGCTCAAGTCGGCAAAGAAAAGATGGTGAATCATGATATTTCACACGGAGTCGCGTCAAAAGAGCATTCTGGAAAACGCACATAGACCGCCGCCGAGCGGGCGGCGGTTCAGAGACCGCCACCCTGCACTGTGGTGGCGGTTTCATCACTGAAGGTCAAGAGGCCAAGGAAAGAGGAAAAAGGTGAAAACAAAGGGTGCGGGGGCTAAGCAGGGCATGCAGGATGTTAACGCATACTCGAGGGATTTTCTGGATTCCGAACACCTTGTGAGGAGACTTGTATCATCATCGAGGCACTGGTTACACTGTTCTGGCAGTACAATACCTTACAATTTTGGGTACGTATGCAGATACCTACGGGGGTAGGGGATGTGCATGGTAGAAACCAAGGCACATGGAAAAAAATAGGATAGCAAAAAGTGTTAGTGTAAAAGAGCTAACATGTAATAGAATATAATGTATCAAGTAACTATGAAGACAAGAGGGACCATGAAAAGTGGGTTGCATACATGGGACATCGCTCACAATGTCACAAGACAATTAGGGCTGAAGCGGCCATAAGAAAACAATGATAAACATGACATAGGGCATAACCCATAAACAATAGCATATAAGAAGTAATAGATAAACATGGTTGTATAGAATCTTGCAAGGAAAATGCTACACATGAAGCACCCATTAACATGTTAAAAAGACAACTAGTAAGTCAAAACATGTATTGATCAGTGAAAAGTAAATGACAATAACGAAAAGTAGTAAATATTGTAACTATAGGACCTGTGATGTGGAGTAGGAGAGTAGTAAAGGTAGATGCCCCCAAGAGCCTCGGTGGGATTGGTAAATAATAAAGTCGAGCATCATGCATCGGGTAAAAATATGTAGAAGTATTACATTTACCTCAAGATAGCATGTGAATGCACATGTGTGTATAGAAAATGATAATGACATACTAAGAATCTGGATAGCATAAGAAACAAAGTGTAACATGTAAATAGTATAATCTAACAAGATTAAATACTACCAAGATGTGTATATGTTGTGTGGAAGTGATGGTGTGTTGTGATATGGAAGATGTGCAGATGGGAGGGACCGCATTGCCCACTTAGCGGATGTGCGTGAGATGAGGTTCATTTAGGAATTATCCCTCAATAGTAGAGTATGAACTATAGAACAAGATTGCATCATCGGGTAATGAAGGTATTGTACGTGATTGAATGTAGATGCTAGGAAAGATTTAACGTGAAGCACATATCGTGAAGTGTAGTAGATAAGTTATGAGTAGACGATAGAGATAGCCAAGAGTGATGGAGGGGGGAGAAAGTGTGATGACCCCCAAACGTGCGAGTAAGGTTCATGTAATTCCCTCAACAATAATGTATGAACCTTGAAAATATTAGTGTATCATAAGCTAACAAAGATATTGTATGTGATTCAGATTGGATGCTAGGAAAGATTTATCATGAAGAACATAACGTGAAGTGTGGTAGAGAAGATATGAATAGATGAGAGAGACACCAAATATTAATGGAAAGGGGAGAAAGTGTCATGCACTCAAGTGTTTAAGTAAGGTTCATTTAATGCCCTTAACAGTCATGTATGAAACTTGAGAACACGAGTGCATCATTCATGACAAGGTAGTGTATGTAGTAGAAAAATTATGTTGTATAGATATGGATAAGTAATGGTATAAGAATAAAGTGAGGAGGGGGAGATTCTGATGTCCCCTAAGTGTGCACATCAGGTGTTGGAAAATGGATGTGATCATTATGATAAATAATAGCTAGAGTATAAATAGTGAATGAAAGAATGTATACCATATATATAAATTAGTATGTGTATCATGAATAAATGGATCCATAAGTAAGCATGATGAGAAAAGTATGTATGGAGTGGTATAGGAGCGGAATGGAAATCTAGAAGTGTAGATAGATGTAGTAAGATGTGCTGATATTGTAGATAAGAGAAAGTGTTGCTAGAAATATTGACTTGAAGTGAAAAACAAAAGTAAGGTATATTTGTGTATGTGAGTAGTATGGATAGGAAAATATTGATTAGAACATGCGATTATGGGGGAAAGTTTGATGCCCCCAAAGTGTGCGAGTGATGGAGATCTATTTGATGATGTGAGAAAGACCATGTCATGGTGGAAGATGTTGAAATGTGTCCCATTCATCGACACAAGCATTATATCGATCGAAAAGGGGAATTATAAGTTGAATTTTAGGAGGTTGGTAAGGGGTCTCAACTTGTGGCGAGTGAATTGGTTGTTTTTACTTTGATGGTTTGGCCTTAGATGGGACTTGTGGTGACTCTTGCATTACTAGAGAAGGAATATGATTTACTATTATGTGATACTTGCTAGAAATAGAAGGATCAGATTTGGGAACCCGTTGGGATTTGGTAATTGGAGATGAGTGTGTATGGCGAGGAAAAATGTGTCTAGACAACATGCAATCTCATCATCCATTTAACTAGGGTATCGATGAAATGAGTAAGAAACACACCAAGACTAGAACACAATATATAGAATTCAAAGGGGGTACAGGGACCGCTAAGATCACATACCCAAAGGGAAGTAACCCTTACACTAGGACAACCTAGGTTTTCCAAGGCCCTAGGTAAAATAAGAGAAAGGAACCCTACTGAGGTATCAACACTATGGGGAATATTAACAATAAAATTAACATGAAAATTCTTTGCTAAATCAAGTAAAACGTGTAACATAAAATAAAGAACTAAATACAATATGCTAACCTAGCATGTGCATAAAATACTAAGATAACATAAAGTAATAAGAAAATATAGGAAACTACTCTATACAAAATGACAAGTTGAGTTAGAGCACTTACTTGTTGGGGGTGATCGCTGATGCATCTATTTCCCAAAGGACCATACACCAAGAGAGAATAGATTTTGGGTGGAGAAGGGGAAACAATCCAGTCCTAACTCACTATAGGTGACCCAAAAGTGCAAGAAAACCAATCCAATCAAGAATAATCTCCAAGATAAGAGTTAATATGCAAGAAATCCAAGAGCTAAGCGAGCATATGCAAAACATACTCCTCGCTTTGCTAATTTTCTTTCTCTAAAACAAATGCATGATTTTGCATAAAAACTTGTTGTTGGGAGTGTTGCATGGGCTATTCCTTCTCTCCAAAATCATAACAAACCTCTTTTTCTACCAACCTTATAGGATAACTTGGTCTAGTAAGGGTTGGGTAGAAACTAGGGACAACATTTGAAATACCAAAACTCCTAGAAACATAAGTACATGGCTTAGAGAAGTTAGGTAGTGTTCGGGTGGAGATGGGAGGAAATTTTACAACTTTTGGGGAATGCTTTGGGTGTTATAAACTCTTGGAGCATCAAATAAAGGAAAAGGAAACAAAGGATCTTCCTTCTTTTGAAAGGGAAAAATGAATTTTTCATTATTTGTGCAAGGGGAGGGAAGAATTTTAGGTGGTGAGGGAAGAATTACAACAATAGAGATGGGTTTGATTTTTCTAGCCTGAATGAGCATCTTCTCAACTTGTGATATAATGAAAACATATTGAGGAATGCTTTGCTTCCTCCTAGGGATTGAATTAATATAGCTAGATCAACATCAAAGGACCTCAAATAATACAAGAATTCCATACCTTGTGGGGGTCTGAATTCTTGAGGAATTCTATGTCAAGTCCTTGTAAATATGATGTTGAAATCTAGAGATAAACTCCATTGGAGCCCGCTGTATTTTGCTGAGATGTTCCATGAGGAAAATGACATCTATATCCTCCTTAAACCGGTTCTGTAATTGTTCTCCCAACAAATTCCACATGGAAATGGATTGTGGAGCCAAACTGTTGTACCAATCTCTTTCTTTTCCTTTGAATGATGAAACCATAAGTATGAGGCAAATGTTTTTTCTGTGATATTGTGAATGGCAAAATGGTTTGCTATATCTTGAATGTGATCAATGAGATATTGATCTTCATTTAGAGGAAATTTATTCAAGGATATTTTGGGGATATCATCCCACTACTACAAATGGAGGGGGCTTAAACTGAAATGTGAGAATGGAAGAGATATTTAGAGAGCCATGAGAATATGGGTACATGGAAATGAATGAGGGTATGGAGGAAAAGGTCCGAAACCGAGAAAATGACTATATTTGAACCGGTGGAGTCACCAGATGTGTTGAGAAATTCCTCTAAAGGATGAATACCATTAAGAACACATTAATCTTGCTAATATGAAGTTATACATCTCTTCAAATGGTCCCCATGGGCGTGCCAAAAATATGTTATAGGTATGAAGTGCACCTTTGATTTGGATAAGATATCCGAATCGACTTCGGCCGGTCTACAATGGGATCTCCTCCGAGTTGCGGTGCATTGGATTGAGGATAACCTCCAAAGCAAAGCTGATTCCGTTGATGGATCACCTAAAACTACTGATATTGATGGGGTTGAGGGATAGAAATAAACTTAAATTAACTAAAAGCAAACAAAGGGTGATACACCAAATATTTTGGGACTTAACTTATATGGAAGCACACTTAATGACTGGTAAAATAACTGATGGACTTCACTACAATTTCTTGTTTGACATATTTTACACTCAAAAAGGTATTGAAATACACTTATATGGTTTGCAAAACATACAAAAAAACTTAATGGAGGTGTTATGAGACTATTAACATGTAAAGGAATAATATTACTCATTGAAACACACCTCTAATCTTCTATGAAACACTTCACAAAGCTTGAAATTAGAGGAAAAATAGTCTTTTATTCATTCACAAGGTGTGTAAGTACAAAGTTCTGCATACAAGTCTGTAGAAAATAAGCCCCCTTAAACCTGTGCATAAGCATGGTTTAAATACAAAAGATCACCGCCCAAGCTCTAAAAAATAGCTTATGCTAAAATTATCCTAATTGGCTATTTGGAAATAAATAAGAAAACACCACTCATGCATAAAACAACACTAGAAGTTTGTGCCGACCTCTTTTGCATAATTTGATTAAAAATAATCCAATTCTATATTTATCCTTGTAAAAGAATAAAATAATATTTCTACTCGATGCACTATGTGTTTTTCCATGAAAAATTGTTTATTTTTTCCTTCACCATCGAACCTAGCATGACTCTAAGTTAGATGAACTTTGAATACATGGGATGAGTTTTTTCCACTTTCCCTATTAAAACCATTAATTTCTTATTTGAATGATTCTATCATGAAGAAAAAATGAGAGCTTTCCAACGAGACCAATTTTGTTGATTTTGGAGTTGTAGATAGAAAGATATGGCCATTTGAAAATTCTTTTTGTCATGGAGCACAAAAATGTGACATGTGGTGGCCTCTAATTTTTCATGGGATCGTCTCGCCCATGTGTGCATTGATTTTATTTTTTCCATATGTTTTTCTATGGTTGGGCTGAGGGATCAATATTTACTTCATTTCTTTTATTTTTCTTTTGTCCTTTACGAGCGGGTCCGCTTTATTTATAAAATGCGAGCCAATAAGAGAATGCCACTTATAATTTAGATTTTCCAGTGTTAGTCCTCTCTTTTACCTCCATTATGAAGTACAAACCAATGAGAAGGCTACACAAACCTTCACAATTTCAGTATTCTCTTTTACTTTCACCGGATGATGCGAAACATAGGCCAATAAGAAATATCCCATGATTTCTCATTGTTAGTCTGTTTGAAATTCCCCACTATCGATCGTGAAACAAAAACCAATAAGGAAGATCCATGATCTTAGAGGTGTAAAATTTGGATTAACCTTCACGATGTGAGACTTTGGAAAGATGAGCCAATGAAAAGGCTCTACATATCTTCGATCTCTCAAGTGTACTTCCTTTTATCTACTTGGCATGTGCCATTAACCTAACCCCATACCCGAAAGATTATAGAATGTGGCTCATTTCGTGGCTTGAGATCCGTTGGAGCCCATCCGCTCAAAGTGTGATGAAATATTGCCACATACCGCCTTCAGCCATTGGATCTACACCATGTATCTTCACTAATGCTTGGCATTGAATTTGACAACCAAATGAATGTCCGCCATGATTTTGATAGAACCTGCCAATGAATTGGATAAGTCTCCCCTGTGAGTTTTGAATGCCAACAACCGATCCTTTTGGAAGGTGAAATTTGAAAACTATCATTTAAATGTCCCAGCATTATTTTTAAATGGTTGAGTATGAGTTATCCAAAATAAAACCTCATGTGATATATGCTCTATTAAGAGATGTCTCGGTACCAAGATTTTTTTCAACAGGACCTCCATAGTTATAGTCCTCAACTTGTGTAACCCATCCATATAAGTCATTCCCGTGAAATCATTCTTTCTCATAATAATCCTTTCAACCTCAACATTTTTTATAAAGGATCTATGTGGAGATGAAACCAAAAATATTTCCTTCCAATTGAGTTCCCGAATTATAATGAATAACATTGATTATTAAGAACATAGAAGGTCCGAAGCTCTATCGTTCTTCCATTCATGACCGTATGTATTTCCCAAAGATCTACAATATGAGAAACAAAATTTTGAGTTGAATTCTTACACATTTGTAAGAAATGTCAACAAAACATCAGTAAAATAAGACATAAATCACCTAGCTAAGGGCCCATGGAATGGATGTCGTGAGGTTGAAAAATGTTATTTTTGGCCAAAGAGTGAGATAAGGTGTATAATATGTCAAAAAGAATCAGAGAAGATCACGATCCCAATGCAATCAACGATGGATTTTTTAATGATCGGGAGCTAAAATGACGTGTATTTAAATATTGATGATGATCATGGAGGAATTTAAATGGAAATTTGAGACTTAAATATGAAATTTGATTTTATTTACTTATTGCTATTTCTAGAATTAAGACAAGTGAGCTCTGGAATTCCAAATTTGGTTGAATTTTAGATGATATGGCATGAGTATGTGGTAGAGATTGAGGAATTTTAGACGAAATAGGAGTGGCAATCCTTAGTAGAGAGTGCACTACAGATATCTTGGATCCAAGATTGGATATTTAGGATACCTCAGTCATGATAGACCCCGCATTGCCATTGGCTAACGAGTTAGTGGGAACATTTTGGTTAGTTGGAGAGGCTTCTAGGAACCTGGGCAGAGATCAAGAGTGGTAGACACCAGTAGCATAGATGTGATGTTACAGAGCTTATTGCAGCCATAGGGTGCCTTGGTTTAGGAGCAGAAATGCACCTTTCAAATGCTAGGAGGGCTACAAAGAGGATCATGAGGCTAGAGATGGAGTTTGTGAGAGCACAGGGAGAGGCCTCTAGAGCCCGATCAAGGGAAGATTCTCTTGCTCGCACACCCGAGTGTCTATCGTGAAACCTTTAACACAAATCATCTATAAACCCCTCTTAAAGGGGCGAGGATGCTTGAGCCACATTACATAGATATTAGATCATGAAGTATTTTTTTGATGTATTAAAATTGATTCGATATATATATATATATATATATATATATGATTTGATGATGATTGTGTTTATTGACGGTGATGTGAATGATGCTTTATTTATCATTTTCCTTTCTTTTCTTATGCATGTATGTGGTAATACTCATGGTACTTAGGAATAATGATAATGATATTTAGGCATGAAATCTGGTAGGAGAGAAGATAAATCCAAGTGAGGTTAATGACCTAAGAAAGAATGCATAAGACTGCAACGATCCACTAGGAAAGGAAAGGGAAAATTGGAGCTAAAATAGGAGGAATCAAGAACACGACATGCCAATGGTAGGAGATGTCATGGAAAAAGAGAGGTGATGAAAAACATAAGTGGGGCAGAGATCCCAAGTAAGGATAATATATTTGGAGATGTGTGTAAAACCCAAGGGGGTTGAGATCATAAGCCAAAGAAAAATGTTTTCAAGGTATTTATAAAGATGTTGTCTAGCCATGAGGGAAAAATGATCGTAAAGTGTCGATGTAATGATATCGTCAACTTGGTTCAAGTATATAACGCCTTCTAGGTAGGTTGGAAGCATTCAAGTTGCTGTTTGTTGCTTTGATAGTATGCTATTTTTATGCTGTTTAGTTATAGTTTAATCCTGTCTTATTTTTTTTATTAGTAACTTCTCTTTTGACTACTGTTGGAATTATTGTAATATCTAGATTTAGATCCTTTTTTCTACTTTTTCATGTTTATTTGGTTCATTGAGCCTCTTTTGTAACAGGGTATAGTCCCTTCAAAACTATTTTCCATTAATAAAAAAATCTTGGTTGGATATGGCTTCGGGCACAAGGCATGAGGTCCTCTATGGCATGTTGTGTAATAATTACTTATTGATGGAATTAAGACTATGTGGCAAATAAGGTGTCATCTATTCGGTTCTCCAACCGAGTGAGGACGCCACACCAAATATCATCAAGGGTGGGGTGAGGCTCAGGGAAAGGTGGAGGCCCATATGTAGGTTGTGGTCTAGATGGTCTAGGGGAAATAGGAAGCCTCGAGAGGAGTCACCTCTAAACTTGTTTCTATGTGAAGAGGACTCAGAATTAGGAACCTTCTACACATGATCGACATTATTCACCGGTATGTGAGTAGTAGCCACGATGCGAACAATATAGTGGGGTTGAGGTAGAAGGTCATGTAGCCTTCGAGTTTGGTATCTTCTAACCTCAGCCTCAAGCTTATTCATGTGTCTTTTTTTGGCTATATAATTAAACACATTGTGCCCTTGAGCCTCATGCCATGTACAATATGGATCTTCCAAAGAGGGAATTTGAGGAGTCATAAGGGTGAAAGGTAGGGAAGGATGTGAATTAATTATATGGGTTAACATGGATGATTTTGGTACCTCTTGTGCTTTTTCATCCATAAGGTCATCAAATTCATAGTAAAAATCAGGTTTACGCTTCCCTTCATCTATATGAGGAGGTACACTATGTGATCTATTAATGTACTTACAAGGAGAAAGAAATACCAATGGAGCTATTTGAGACTCAAGCACTACTCGCTAGGAAGAGGTGCTACCTGAATTTGAGGAGTCTCTTTGTATAATAACGACATTCACATAAAGAGTGAGCATGATTTGGAGGGTTCTTTGGTGATGCTGGAATTATCTATCCCAAATTTGGGAATAACTTACCAAATGGGGATCATCCAAAGCATAACCCTTATCATATTCGGAGTAGTGATTTATATTTAACCAGTCAACTATGGTTTCTAGATAAATGATTTTCTCTGGTGAAGGTTGAGATGTACATGAAATGGTAGCCAGAATGGACGGATATTTCTTGTGAGTCCACAAGTTAGGAGGTAGTTGGGATATGATGAGATCTCGGAAGATTAAAGGTATTTATCCTAACAGTAATCTCATCAGGCTCGTAGTTTTCAAAATCCATGAGATTAGGAGGTGTGCATCGACCAATTTTGAATGACCTCGTATTTCCATGAATAGACTCAACAGAATAGTTGAAACACTAATATTTGTGGAATGGGATAGGAGATACTTATTACATGTTCGGGAATTATATGTTCCATTTTATTGTAGAGTTTCATAATTCCAAATATTTGGTTCACCTTGAATTTTATAGATAGCCCCTTGAGGTGAAAAATGGACACATTGATGTGTAGAAGAGGAGAACACACAAATATGGTGGGTCTAAGGTCGACTGAGGAGGATATTATAAGATAGGGGAAGTTAAAGACCCCAAATTTCACATGTACAATCCTAGGAGGAATAGTGGTGGGCATCTAAATGTAACCCATGGGAGGCATCGCCAAAAATCATACCCTTGACAGGTAGTACACATGGTTTTGTGGTTTTCTATTGATTAACTAAGGGCCTTGATGAAGTCTAAAGAGGCCTTGCAAGTTTCAAAGCACCTTTGTTAATGAAGGAATTGTTAAATTTGTTTTGAATAGTTTGTATAAAGATAAAAAGTGGAGGGTCATCTTCCGAAGTAAGAGTCCATATGAAATAATAACAGATTACTGGGAAACAAATATAAGTGTGAGTGTCCATGGTATGATCCATACAAATGGAAATCTCCTCACATTGACGACGAATGCTTTCTTTTGAACCATGTAATGTAGGAGACTTCCCCAAAGTAGGAGGGAAAGGGATGTTCATGTCAAAATCACAGTCATGAGACACTCACGATGGTGAGGTGATGTGCGCATGAGTTATAAGAAGGGGATTGGACTAGGAATTTGAGACAATGATTACAAGGGATCCCAGTCATCATGGATTAACTAAGCGGAAAGGTGAGAGTGTTAAGGATATTCGAAACACGTTTAGAAGGAGGAGTGATTAAAGATACATCAGAATTTTTTTAATGCTCGCCATGCCATTGACCCGACTAAAGGAATCTGTACTTGGAGAAAGATTTTCGAGACACCTTTAGCCCTCGTAGTAGTTTTGTCACATGGGCCGATGACATCTATGGAAGATGGGATTTTGTCTTTTGGAATCTAATTATGAACAATACAAGGATATATGACTTTGTGATTCTAAGGCTGAAATGATGGAGGATATTTAGGTTTTGTAAATGCTATAACACACCTCATATCATTTATGGCAACCATGTATTTTTTTGAGAATAAACAAGATCAACCACGTTTGTTGTGGCATTGTCTGATTTCTTAAAAATTTTACCTATAATATGGTTAGGCATAGGTTCGTAAAAGATTTTGAGCTTTTCATTAGCTTGATTGATGGTATTATGATTATCCTTTTGTTTTAGGGCATCACGAGCCTTGAATTATTCAGTCAAACACTCTCTAGTGATGGCATCATGGTCAAATTGAGGGACTAAGAAGAATTTGATGGCAGTCATGTGAAGGGCATGACAATTTTCATGAGAATGGCCCCCAGTTAGCGTGGCGCCAACAAAACTTATTCTCATCATGACATCGAGAGATATGTCAAGAAATTTAAAGGATATGACTAAATGGCTTAGGAATTTGTTGTCTCAAATCATCCTTGGTCAATGGCTGATATTAAGTAGGTTAGTTTTTATTATTATTAGATTTTTGATCAATATTAAAGACATTCCTATTTGAAGAAGCCATAAGAGGAAGAGTATCTGAGAATCATGTCATCTATGGTGTTCTTATTCTTTTACGTTTGGAGGATTTGTATTTGTTTGTTTCTTTAGGAGGAGCCTAAAGAGGTACGAGTAGATTCAAATAGAAATTAAACACAATAATCTTTGTATTTTATTCCATACAAAGGCTTACATATATATAGGAAAAGGATTTCCTATTATCAAGGAGGTTTCTATAACAACACTCCACACAATTCTCCAGCATACTATCCTATGGGTGTTCTCACAACCACCCAATATGCCCTTAAACCTATTTACGTGGGTTGTTATAACCCCATTAACAATACAATATTATATTATCATAGATAATATAATTTCTCACACATTACAATATTAATCAACCAAGGAGCACTAACATAATATTCCTAACATTCCCCCTCTTAGTGTGAACATGGAGAAAAACTATCTTTGTACTCGCATCTTCTTTCATGATTAGGTGATTTTCACAGGAAAATCACAAACCCGATGGATGGTTTTACAATGGTTGACCACAAACCGATACTGGTGGTTTTCAAGTGGTTTACCACAAACCACATCATGATGTGCCAAGTACTATTTTTAGCCCTCATCAATATCTCACGGCAGGGAATAGAATAGGAAACACAAATCACCAAACTAAACAATAAAACATATACTAGAAATATTTCACATTACCACGTCTAAGAATCGTAATGTTCTTAGTCGCATCCATGTTGTTGTCGATCGTTGTCACTCAATCTTGAACAACATAGGAAACAACCACTTCCACTGGAAGTTTCCCTTGAATTTAGTCATTTTAGGATTATAATGGAAATGGAAAATTGGTGACATGTTACCCCGACAATGTGAAATTTCCACACGTGAACACTGAGAAGAAAATCGTATCGAATTAGATACTATCGAACGAATCTTGCTAGTTAGATATTGCTGCCCATGGTCACCATTGCAAGTGAACGTATTCACAAGTAGATTATCTTCCAAAAAAGTACAACATTCGAGAGGATCACATCAGTCAGAGGATCACTGATAGTCATCTACACTCCAACAAAACTCTTTTCCAAAGATATCAAAAATACCACACAAAGCGGCGCAGAACACAAAAATGAAGTACACCTAACCACACTGAAAAGCATATACTCACATTATATATATATGCCACCACATTTGCTATGTGGCCTCATCATTGGTGACTAATGAGAGGACATTGTTTGTCCTCCATCCTCCTGTGCCTCCATCCTCTAGTCTCATGCTTCTACCTCATCCCGATTTGGATATGAAGCTCAATGGTTGTTAGGATGTTGGGTAACACCAAAAATGCATCCGTAAAGCAATTTTTTGATTTTTTTACAATAGTTTGACTTTAGCTCATAATGAAAAAGTTTACTATTAATGCAAAAAATGATGACGACAATTTTACGAATAATAATATATAGTTTTGACATAAAAATGACTTTTAACTTGAAGATATTTTTGACAAAATTAAACATATAATTGATTCTACTAACATTGAATAACAACTTAACTCATAATAACAAACCCTAAAAATGACTATTGAAAATGATTCTTCAACAAAATGGGACACAATAACCACTTCTACAATAATTTATTACAAAAAAAACCTTAATAAATTGTAAACCTACTTGACACTGGAATATTTGACTCACTTAACTAAACTAAAAACATTTGGAGTAATTGTAAAAATGAAAGACACTTTATTTTTACACCAAACTAAAATACCAAAGACTAAATGGACACATGATGAAACTTAAAAATTAAATAACGATAGAATACCTTAAAAGGATTCGAACCAAATCCCATCATATCCAACCTCTATAAAATCACAGGGAGTGAAAAACCAATTTTAACAACTTTTGCTAATTTCCCTACCGACACCTAAGTTAGCCAACCGATGTCGGTCACTCCGCCTAATCAAATCGGCTAGTCATCCGATATTGATTCTTGTGTATATCAATATAGCTTAGGCCAGCGATCTCGATACCCACTTCCTAATAGCCCATAACCATTTCTAATCCTTACCAGACCTTACCCAGAGCTTGTACTAGACCTGCAACTCAACACCATCCACCAACCCTCCCGTTTTGACCTTAAACAACCTTTTGAATGACCTTTCTTATTTTTTTGTATGAGATACCTAAATTTTTTCAATTCTAATAGGATCTTTACTTCATGTATGATTTAAATAGATATTGTTATATAAAAGTGGATTTATAGCCTATTAGGGAAGTATCACGCTTCCCGAGATCTAGCTTCCACTAGCAAACCCACTCATTGTTTTTTTAAACTCTATTTGGTGGTATTGTTTTGCATTTACGGGTAGTTCCTCCTTACCAAAAGTGATCTCTCACAATCAACTTGGATTGGGAAATCAGAATGCAAGCACAACCTTCAACCGAAATTACAAATATGTATTCCTCCTTAGCCTACTAACATTATTTGTTTCATTGATTTGCTAAGAATCTAGTGAAACATTTTGGCATTCCTATTCACCAAAGGTTCCTTTTCAATTTTTCATTCCTAGGAAAACATTTTGTGTTTATTTCCCTTCGAAAAATATTCACATTAATTTTCTTCTCTGGAATATTCTCCTTCTTGCTATTGTCTAAAAGAAATCATACTTTTAGTGCTTTAAAAAGAACACATATTCCTTTTACTGCATTGCATTAGTGAAAGAGCATCCCTCTTCATGTTCTCCATTTGTTACATCAAATGTAATTGTGGATTTGGGCTTAAAACACTTGCATTTCATTCTAGATTTTTGCATTATAGATCACATTAATTTGAGGGAAACCTATACGCTAGAAGTCATGCCCAACTGATGGTTGACTAATTTAATCGTAGTTCACTTGCACACTCTCTCTCTATACCAAACCACTTACATAATTTACACATCTTCTTAAACATCCTCTTACCTAGAAGAAACTATCAATGATCACACAATAAAAGGATTGACAATGGGCGCCTACCTGGGTTCTCTGTCTAGTCATTATATTAGAGAAAGGACTGACTCGCCAAAACTTTACCTAAAACCATCCTTAGATCTTGGATTTTCATAGGACACCTTCTATCAAACCAAAAACTCGTTATGTTCATGAGTCAGTCTTAAATAGCATAAGCTAAAACATAAAATTCACCCATAGGATTTTTGTTTCTTAAATTTTTCTTGATTTGTGTTTTGAGTTACCTGGACTTGTTCTCCTTTTTTATTTCTTCCTTTCAA
Organism: Taxus wallichiana var. yunnanensis; assembly: GCA_018340775.1. Classification (NCBI taxonomy): domain Eukaryota; kingdom Viridiplantae; phylum Streptophyta; class Pinopsida; order Cupressales; family Taxaceae; genus Taxus; species Taxus wallichiana. The sequence goes on from CM031234.1 coordinate 138,188,165, forward strand.
ACTCCACAATTATAGTTGGTGTATTCCAAATTTTTCGAGTGTGTTAGGGTCCATCACTATCATACTCAAGTTTCTAGGTTGATATTTTACCTGATCTAAGTCACAAAAATCAATTTTTCCATCTTTTCAAATTTCATAGTGACTCAAAGATCATCGGTCCAATGACGCTATTGGTTTACTCATTTGATTGTCATCATTTTACCTAACCATTGTTGGTTATCTACTTTTGGTCATTTTACCAAAAATAACACTTACCACATTTTCTGTTCTTTCTGAAGTTCCTCAGACATATCATCATACCCCTGGATCTTTAAAATCACTGTCAGATCCAGTTTTGTCTCATTTTCATCAGTTATTACCCCATTTGCAAAAAAATTGATTTCCTATAGTAACTAGTATCGGTTAACCTAACCGGAATCAGTCACCCTATCACCATCATCAGTTAACCTAATCACTTTCGGTTCCTTTGTTTTAATTTTTAATTAAAACAATGACCTATTTTTACCTTGTGGAACTGTTTTCTCCATTTTTTCTATTTTTCTGTGTCATTTACAGAGAAAAAATTTCCAAGCCTACACCAACTCACATGGTTTTGACTCGTAGTCAAGCCAATACCCTTGTATTCCATGCAAGCCTTCAGCCACTCCCACCTAGCCCATCACCACCTTCCATCTTGTCACCTATGGATCCTACTTAGCCCATTATTATCGGCACCGGTGATGAGGAGTTTGAAAGACTCCTTGACCACAACCCCTCGCCTTACAACATTATTTTTCCCATTCATCTACTCATGATTCATCAGAAAACAAGTATATGAAATTCCTATGTTCATCCCCCCTGCCCTTGCCCCCACTTCCATGTCAGCTAGTACTAACTCGACCTTACCTTCTTCCACCTTACCACCCATAGTATCCCAACTTGACCCCACATCATCAATATCTGTGGCACCTACAACATCGATCACACTTTTGACATCAATTTCTCCCATGGTGTCAACCATTCCTTCATCAACCACCTTGAGCATAACCCTATTTGCACCGCCACCTTGTATATACCTATTGCATCGTAGCCACCCATGGTGTCAGTAACCCATACCCCATTCCAAAACATCATCCTCTCCATCCCACAATATTTACCTCCAATCACTACAAGGATCGCTACATCCACCCCACCTACTTACACATATCACCAACAACCACCTATCTCATCTATTACCTATTCGGGATATTTTCCACCTACATCTATTCCCCCCTTGCAGTTCTCATACTCAGCACCACCATATACTAGAATTCCATCCACATCATACATTCATCATCAACCCCCTTATACTGCAGGGGTTCCAATCATCACAACCTACTAATGACCTTATTAAAATGATGATGGAAAAGATGCAAACATTGGAAGCATCAATTTCTAGCTCTCATAACTCTTTAACATACGATGAAATATGCAATGAGCCCATTCATCCATCTATTCCCATTCTTCCATACCCTACACATTGGGAAATGCCCAAATTCAACTGGTTCAACAACAAAGAGGACCTATAGAAGCACTTGTGGTCTTTCAAACATGGGTTCTATTTAATCACTCATGAATACGCTCTACTCTTATGGAAATTCCCAATGTCCTTAAAAGGACCTGCATTGGATTGGTATAGTGGTTTACCTCGACATTCCATTTATTCTTTCAACCAAGTGGCTCAAGCCTTCTGGACCATTTTTTATCAATATCATCAAGAAGGTCACCATGACCAACTTATATTCAACAAAAAATACGGTGATGATTCTATCATAGATTTTGTCACTCATTTATAGAGCCTTATCAATGATATTACATTCTAGGTACCTCAAACCTGAGCTTCTAGAGTTGTTCACTCGAGCTTGTTCCAGGCACATGTTCACCAACTCTCTAAGTCCAAACCTTTCATACCTTTGATGAAGCGATCACCATGGATAGAAAGCTTTAAATCCATGCCATAGAAGAGAAGAAAATTCAATTGCGTAAAAAATGCTGCATTCAAATCCAATGATGTTTATTACTCTTCAAAACCACAAAACAAATATTCCAAAGAAAGAGGATTTGCCTACGTGATAGTTTTAAAATCGCGCATCTCACCCATCTAATCAATTGAAACCTTCTTCCAACCTTTCTCCCATTCAAGCTTTCCAGTTCAGGTGAGAGAAACGAAAGTACACTCCAATTGGGGAGCCTTATTCTTCAATATTATAAAAACTTCTTAAAGCCGAAGAAATTTCTCTACCACCCATCAAACCACATACTAATTTTTACCCCACTTGTCCTATGCCTACATGGTATAAGGAACATGACTATTGCAACTATCATCGTGTTAAAGGCCATAGAGATGGTAATTGTATAACCTTCAAAAACATCATCCATGAAATGTTAGACATCTAATATCTTGTCTTGGACAACTTGAATGCACCAGACAATTAGAACTTGCATATATTCAAGAATCCATTTGCTAATCACACCCCGTCATCTAACCAAACTAGCGAACCTTCAACTAATGACAGTAATGTCCGTGAGGTCCATACTATGTTTGACACCATACCAACCCTTCCTCAATTTCCTCATATCCCCTCCATCTAGGATATTCTAGCACGAGCTCGTTTACCCATGGAGGATACTATTTCATCTACTCCTTCACCCACAGAGGAGTCCCCTTCATCTCCCCCGTCACCCATAGAGGAGACCACAATATCTGCCGATACTATTTCACCACCCACCTCGCAACCTAATGAATAATATATGGTGTTAACTCTCCTACCCATGGGAGAGTCATGCTCACCTTCCTCTCCACCGAAAGAGGAACCTACCTCATCCCACCCGCCATCTCCCCTACCCATAGGGGATCCTTTAGATGTGTCACTTCCTATTGGTGACCATTCCCCATTAGCCTTCCAGATCCTATTGATCCACTCTCAGATATTTTACCCACAGAGTCTAAAGCCAACTAGTTCCCTATGTCATAGACATATTTTACAAGGATTGTTACTAAACCAATGTCATCTCCTCTTACAATAGCGTTGTTTTCACTCCTGGCTGACCATTTAGATTACGTTGATAATTCCATGCTTTGGGGACGCCTCTGGCTACCCTTTTCAACCCAAATGCAAATATCGCCCGATGATACCTCTATAATTTATCCAAAGGTATTTCAGATGACTAATTAAACCATGACCATGCCTGTTGAAACGAACTCTTCTTCATCACCCTCGCTACATCCAAACCTTTACCAACAACCAAACCTATTCCTATGCCTAAGAACCTACCTGTATCTACACCTTCCCCTACATCCAGAGCCATCACCACATTGGGTGTCATGTTGACATCAAGCCTAGTCCACCCTCTTATCAAATTGGACTTAGCCACATCTTCCCAAGCTCGCTAAAAACTATTCCCCCACCTAAAAGGAAGACCCAACCTTCTAGGCTACATACACTGGCTTCGCCCACTACTCCTCTGTCACCTTCACCACTGCCCTCCATCCTAGGACCTCACTCATCAAATTTGGCCAATAAACCTCCTATCCAAGGCAAAATAAAATACCAACAACCCACCTATTCATCACGATATTTTATTACACCCACCTTACCTACACAATGTACACCTTCGTCATTATCTCGCATCTTTCTTACCACCTATACCCCCACCACCTATAGTAACCTCATCAATACCTATGAAATTTCCTTCTCTTCAACCCATACCTTCCACCTCGACTCTTCCAGTAACCTTCACCACTCATTTATCGGCTTTGCTAACTTGTCCTCTTCCACCATCTACCTTCCCAACCACATCACATACTCCTTCATCACCTTTACCTAGGAAGGTACAACAAAAATTGAAAAACCCACTACCCTCCAAAGCGGTAATGTGTTCAATGAAATGTTGCAAAATCCATGGACATGGGGTAAGAATATCTAAAGAAACCCCAAAGGATTTTAAAAACTAGTAAGTTGACCATCAGATAAGAGATAAACAAGGATTCATCATTTTACATACATTAATATTGAAAGAAATAAGAAAATCTAGCATATTTAGTAATCCTCTACTCTTGAAAGCTTTAAAATGAACCTAGGAAGGATTATAAGCAATCAATTATGTGATTATGAGAATGAGAGCTCACCATTAATGGCTTCAAGGCCAATGGTTCTTCCCATTTACTCAATGCTTGTGTGTGTAGTGCAATGACAAAGCAATAGCTTAATGGAAGAAATGAAATAACTCTAAACCCTAAGCAAAATGCTATAGTTTATGTTAGGAAGAAGGAGAGTTCTTAGAAATGAGAGGGGGGTAGTGGGCTATTTATAGTTTTCCATTTGGGAAAGTGGAGGAATTTTGGTGCATGTGGGACAAAAGGATAAGTCAAAAAGTTGATTAGGGATTCAAAGTAAGATTTGACTAGGTTTAGAAGAGGTTAATCATGGTTAGGACTAGTTAAACTAGGTTAGGCTAGTTAATCCTATTTAGAGAGGAATTAGGGTTTTGAGAGGGTTTTGAGAGGTCTAATCAATCCAATGAAATGGATTGATAGTCTAGAAAGCTATTAGAAGTAGTCTAGAAGGGAATGAGAAGATGGTTTAGTCAATAAAAGGCTATATTAGCCTGCTTAATTGATTTACAAGAGGAATACGACCAAAAGAGTGTTGTAAGAGGGGAGTTAGATAGGTCTAACTGATGGTATGTCGTCAATTTGCAAGAAGGAGAATAGTTAGTGTAATATTAGGAATAATAGTGCTTTGATCAAACTACATATGTCTACATTTTCCCCTCTTTGGGGTGACATAAGCTACGTCACTTCAAAGAAAGTAGAAAAACATAAGAAAATGATTTTTTTTGAAGGGGTAGAAGAAAAATTAGTTAGCTAAAGGGATGCCCCATCGAGTGTTGATGGGGTGATGGAAGAACTAAATCAATGATCAAAAAGAGAACAAAAGAAATAAAAGATGAGACAACAACAAGAAAAGGGGATATTGAGCTATCTATAAACTAGTGCAAATAATTTTTAATCATCATTTTTCTTAGAATCCTTATCATTGGTCCTTATTAAAATGTAAGCATACAATAGAAGCGTAAAATGACATGAAAATCTAAGATACAAACAACCATCCCTTGCTAAAAAAACAACTCCATGCAACATACAAACATGTAATGCAATACGAGAAGTAAACAAACTCATCTAACAGGAAATAAGTACAATCACACACACTCAAACCAACAACATTCAAGATAGTTGCACAAATAATTTTTATCGAGATGTAGTCCCAAATGTTCTAATAAACAAAAAGGGTTTAAAATGATGCCCCAAGCAATTTGTATATGCAAGGGAAAGGATGGAGGACACTTGGGTCCAATGGAAAAGCAATGTACACAACTGAAAACAAGACTGTGCAATTGATAGTGCCTAAAGTACAAATAAAGTAAGAAACGTAGCTTTTTAAAATGATTGTAGAGTTGGGTGATCCACGAGTTGTTATTTCAAAACATGTGAAAACATTAGCAAGATACGAGATGAGTGCCATGTGAGAGACACAAATTTCAGCTGCAAATCGATGATTACCAATTTTAGTCCATTTTCAAAGTTTTACGATGTTTTTGGCTTTTTGAATGGTTTTATAATTTTTAAATTTTTGATTGGTCAAAATAATTTCATAAGAGATCAAACATCTCCTAAAAGCATGCAAAACAGCTTGAAGGTGAAGGAAAGGGTGTCAGATAGTAATAAAATGCCCCGACGAGAAGAATTACAAGACAAAAATAATTAATTAATAACAATAATCATCACGATGGGAAAAATGATAGGGAAATGGCATCTAGAATATTCATAATCATTCCAGTGTTGAAGAACTCGACCGCAGGTGGCACTGAGTGCTCTAAATGCAAACAAAGTAGAAATAATCATTTCAAATATAAAAATAATCATTTAAGTGAGCAGAAGAAGTATCAAGGTGATCATGATGGAGAAAACATGCCCTAGGGGCATTGCGGTAGCTTAATATGCCCACCCAGGGGGTGTAAAAAATCATGACCAATTCATTTGTAGCAGAGCTCTTGCAAATTTTTACCACAAGTGAGAGCGAGAGCCCTGGAGTGAGATGGCAAGGATACTGAGAAGGTGGAGATTGGAAGATTGCATCTCGTGAGTTCCTTTGGGACCTAACTGATGGAACCTATGTGAGTGACCTATCCCTCCTTGTCAATTATGCATTTAATGTTGGTTTTACGTCCTTTTTAGGGTAGATTAGGCATCTTTTGATAGATGTGTGTGTGCACATGTGTTGATTCAATGGATGCACAAATTTTCATGCATCGAATGATGTGTATGCGTATGCTTACATGTCAAAAAATAGGTAAGCATCCATGTATCCACCGAAAGGGAGGCGTATGCATTTGGGGGGAAAAACATGGATGCACACATGCGTGTGTCGAAGGGTGAGCGTATGCATCACGCTGGGGGTGCATGCATTCTAGGTAAAATAGGAAGAATAAGTAGAAATTGTGGGGGAGCATACACGTTGGTAAGGGTGCATATCGTCGAAGCAGTGAGGCGTATAAGTCTTTGGGTGCATATACGTCGAGATAGAAGCGCACATGTGCCAAAGTAGAAGCACACACACTAGGGAAAAATAGCTGAAAGTACGGATGAAAAATAGACTAGATGGTTTATAGAAGAAGGTGAATAATTAACATGTTAGATGGAATGAGAGAAGATGTTTTTGGAAAACTAGATAGAAGTAGATAGAAATGTAAACCTAATGCGTGTGTGTTTTTTTGTAGCGTATATTACCCATCCTTCATACCCATGAGAGATATGGCCGATTGGTAGTGATAGAGGCACAGTTCGATGAGGATGATAGGAGGATATTAGATATTCTCCTATACATCATTGGATTAGCTTACGTGGCTGACATGCCACAAATTACCTTGGATCATGGCCTCCTTACAGCCCTAGCCGAGTGATGGCATAACGAGAGTCAGTGTTTTAGGCTGCCCACTAGTGAGATCATGATTACTTTAGAGGACGTATGACACATTATGTGGGTTCCCATCCAGTCAAGCTGATCCAGTATACCCATCACCAGCCTAACATTGATCGGTGTATTATCGAGCTATTTAGTGTCCTAGAGATCTTTGCATCATGGGATACTTGATTAGATTGTCATAGTGTATAGAGGATCCCGAGCTTGATCAGGTTGTAGTCTATTTGATGGATTTTGTCAGTGGATTTTTACTCCTTGACAAAACTAGTGCTTCATTTCCGCTTGGCCTCATCAGAGTGATATGTGGATTGATCAAGGGGGAGACATATTGCTAGGGTCAGTGCATACTAGCACACTTATATTGGGACCTTCATTTGATCACATACTACCATCAAAAGATGGTAGGGCCAACCAAATTACTGAAGATTTGGGCATGGGACCATATTGCTATTGGTCACCCCGTAGGTGTGTTGAGAGATCGAGCTCTAGAGGATCCTTCTTCTATGGGCTAGGTTCTAATTAGGGATGATGTGCAGCCACATATGGGAGATGCCTACCACTACCGCCGTGAGTTAGATGAGTTACAACAAGCTGCCATAGTATGGAGGCCTTATAAATATTTTTAGTGGCCTCAAGATGGCCTCAGAGAGCTCAAGATCTTGTGACAGGTTGAGCACTTTATGCTGGGAAACCACAACTATATGCGGGAGATATACATGGTAGATCGGTGCCAGAGAAAATTTGGAATTACCTAGGATGTACCTGGGCTAGATATGTGGTACGCTCAAAGGGCCAAAGAGTATTTTGATATGGGCCACAGATTTCTAGGGGGGGCCACGACCAACTTCTTACATACGGTCACCATGTGGGTACCCCAGAGATAGATTAGAGATCCTGGCTATACTCTAGAGTATTCCCCTAGTACCATGGAGTGATTCCATACCACTTGACTATTCCCAGAGTGGTTTATGATGCTAGAGTGAGGGCACCCTAGTGGGGCCTCGTAGTAGGTGATGATAACAACAATGATGATGATGATGATCCATTTGATGACCAACATCATGTTGGGGGTGGGGACATGGTCCTCCATTACAGCGACCTCGAGAGATAGGGCCCCTAACTCGGGTAGAGAGATGCACCTAGGGCTCTAGATATAGAGTTACCTCCAGTAGGCATTCCGGCAGGGATATATGTCCCCTTATAGTAGGTATTTCCACACTAGGGCTTGCCATCTCATTCTCCGGGGGTGGTGGTGATGATGGGTAGTTGGCTATACTTCAAAGTAGTTATAGGTGGTGATAGCCATGTAATTACAGGTGGTGGGGGAGAGATATGAGGTCAAATAATAGGTACAAGCCCTAACAATAGAGTGAGATCGAGGCCAACACCTAGGTATAGGTCTTGATATGAGAGAGAGAAAGCTAGAGCACAAAGGCTATTCGGGGTGGGGATGGTGCAGCCTTAGAGCACCGAGATCGGTCGGTTAATAGTGCGGGGGCTTAATATTGAGTCTCTTACACTAGTCACATACTCGGGTAAATATGGTCATTGCATAGAGGGATCACTCCCAAGAATAGGCACAATGTTTTACCATTCAAAAGGACTAGGCCCGAGCCCGTGTGATGACTATCACCACAGACAAAGATCGAGAGGCTGCTACCACAAGATAGGACCATGCTGATAGGGCCCAATTGGTAGGAGAGAGAGATGCTACTGTTAAGGAAGCCACCGATTTTGGTGACGCCGATATGATCCCGGATGTTATGAGGGCTAGTGGTGAGGCCTTTTATTACATGACCACCTATTTTAGATCAGCCCCAACAGAGCATCGGGTGGTTTTCTTTGATCAACTAGATGTGAGTGGGATAGGTTCCAAATCATGGTGGTCAAGTTGATTAGTCAGATCAGTGTGGAAACCAGTAGGACAACGGGGTGGTACACTGGGAGCCGACCCATCACAACCACCATTGTTGCATCCCCCAAGTTCTTGACCAAGCAAACTGGAGAGGGTGAGAGATATGGTTGAATTCCTCTCTTTTGAATAGATGTATGTATGCACACAAGCCTCTCATGAAGTCTATTTTTGATTGATGTATAAATTTATGTACCATTATTTTGATGCATCTTGATGAAGGCTAAGTTTTTATCCATGTCTTGTAGATGGCATATTGTATCGATGATGTATACCTGGTTTTTGAGACAGACATTTATACATGTATTATATGGTAATTTGATGGTTTATTGTTGTGTCTTGATTTTGTATGCTATTGTGGTGATGGTTTTATGTTCTTCATATGTATGAGTGTATCATGATGTATGAATTTCTCCTTTCTTCGATATGCGCTAGATATTATATTAGAGATGCTAGTTTCTCATGTTTCGTACTAATGATATGTCTGCAAATAATATCGTATGTTTTTTTACTTATGGGATGTTCTGATTTCTATTCTAGCACTTGGGATGATACTTAGATGATATTGGTGTGGGGGATAGATTTGTGATTATGTGCAACCCCTCTTTCCCCATTGATGATACAATATGTGATGATTAGCTTAGTATACATGCATGATGTAAAACTTAGCATTTTTGTATATATGATGTATATGATGATGCTATTGATAGATGATAGATGTGATAAAAATGGATGTGAAGTAAACACACAAGATTTTTTAAAAAGAATAAACAAATATACAAAAAAACACAAACAAATGACAAAAAAATTGGATCATGTTGTCATTACCTGAAATTTCCCTCAATTTTCAAAGTCTAAAAATGTTAAATTTTGAGTTGGTGCCTTTGAAGTATGCTTGAAAGAGGTATTTTTGAATCTAGGACTTACTAAGAGATTTTGGACTTTTAAAAACTTATCCATCAGATGGGAAATTTCTCCCCCTTTCCAGAAAGGTCAAGAAGTCCCCTTAACTCCTTGTATTTTGCAAGATATGGCTCGGCGGACCTATGTGGTTAAATTTTCCCTTTGGCGGGTTGGCGGACCTACGGGTTCCTTTTGATTTTTGCACTTTTTGGCCAAAGGGGTAATAAAGCAGAAGAAACCCAAATGCCCACATGGAGAAATGGAGATATAAGTTACGATTTGCCCCCTTAACGAACCAGGGACCGCCACGTGTCCTCGGGGCAGTGAGCTAGTGGAAGAAATTTTTGTTTTGAACCCTTTGTCAAAAAAAGGGTTAAAGGTTCAAGTTCTTCCACCCTCCCTTTGGGCCCGTAACGAAGCAAAAGCATCCTCGTGTCATCACGGTAGTGGACTGTGGACCCATGGAGGAAAATCAAATTTTGTGCCAAAAGTTCAAAATGTCACAAATTGAGTCCCGCCCCCTTATTCAATCAGAAGATGACACATGTCCTAGTCAAATGGGAGGGCGGACCCATGGAGAAATTTGAGATTTTGGACTACTCGCCAAAAGGGCTCAAAAGGGTTTTTTTAGACTAAATCCTCTCATCTAATCAGAGACTGCCATGTGTCAGCGGGCTGGTAGACCGAGTGGAGGAAATTGATAAATCACGCCTTTTCTCCCAAATATTGGGAAACATATTTTTTCCACCTAGCCCAAAATTTCTCTAGTTATGACACGTGTAGGGTCCCAATTTTGAGGTAAAAGGGAGGGAAAATGGTTTATTTACATCTACATCTGATCTTTTTATTGCCATTTTTGGCTCAAGCTCTACAATGGATGAATGTGGATCATTTTTGTCCTTCCTTCTCTGTTCGTGGTCATTTTTTGTGGAAATGCAGTTTGGGTCTGTTTTGGAACAAGATCGATGATTTTCATAGGGAATATGATGGATTTTCGAAGAGACAGAGTTTCTCGTGTTCTTGAGATGAAAAGGAGAAATGTGCCAACTAGGCACTCAAACATTTTGGAGGCTAGTTACAAAGGTGAAATGATGAGGGAAAATGGATAAGGAAACCACCATTCATCTCTACCCAAAACAAATCACGTTTGAAATAATGAATTTCAATCTTTTAGGGCATCTACATTTTCCATGAGTGCATTCTTGTTTCCTGTCTCTTTCCAAACAAATCTCTAACAAATTTGATCCCATTGGGATATTATTTCCTTGGAGGCAAAGCAAAGATGAAATAGGTTTGTTATAAAAACATGCTTTGCCATTGTATATGGTCCCTGGCATTTTTTGAAAGATTGTAAAAAACTAAAATTGCTCAATACAAAAGTCTTTTTCTTATCTTCCTCTGCTGTTTTCTTTCACTTCTGGCTCCTAGTTAGTGTTTTTTTCATCTTTGCATGCAAAGAAACTTTGTGCTCTTGTGTATATGATCTCTGGAACTTTGTGTCTGAAGATTGATACGTATTGTGAAGGTGAATAATCCCATTCTGCATTTTTCTATTTCAATACAAGTAAGGTTATACTCTGAAATCTATATATCCAGAAAGTATTGTTGTTCTTCCCCCTCCCTTTCCATCTTCTCCATTCTTTTGAGCCCTTTGTATTGATGACATTTTGGTATGAAATCTCTTAAAGTATCAGGAATCCACATGATGAAAGTTGTGTATATGTATATAAGTATTTACTACTTTCAATAAGGGAACCTCTCCCATTAAAGAGGAGGGACTTATTATCCCCTGATTGTGGTTTCACCCAAAGTGAAAATCTAAAACCCAATAGTTTTTTTGCGACTCATTGGGGAATCCATTGTGAAGGATTTCAGTTTTGAAGAATTACTTCTTGATCATCTTTGATCTGGTGACTCCAAGATATACTAGGGGTAGAAGAACCCTTGGGGAAGAAGATCCTCATTTCCAGTTGTTGGACAACCAAGGTTTCTCTCTTCCTTCATCAACAAGAAAAAGAAGAGGAGAAATACTTGTAAGAACTCTTGATAGAGACAAAACTTCAGGTAGTGATAGTCCTCAAAATTAGATCAGTCCCAATCTACATGATCTTATCCTTGTTGGTGTTGCTATTCCTCTCCAAATAATATTTCCAAGAATGGAAGATCCTCTACCTTGGGGCCAAAGGGTTGGGCCTCTTTCTCTTCCCCAGCCATTGCATGAATTTCCTAGAGGCAATAGAAAGAATTTTCCCAAATTCAGAGGTGATGGGAAAGTTCATCTAGATGAACATATATCAGCCTTCATTATTGCTTGTGGTGTTCTTGGCGTGGAACATGAGGATGTATCTGTTAGAATTTTTGTGGAGACATTGCAAGATAATGTTGTTGATTGGTTTTATCACCTTACCTACTGGATCTATCACCAATTGGAACACCATGACAACCAGATTTGAGCAACGCTTTAAACCAGCTGAAGATGTGCATGCCCTCTTGGCTCAGATTTCCCAAATCAAGAAAGAAGCTCATGAGCCTATGAGGGATTTTATATCTAAATTCAATAGGCTGATCAAAAAGATCCCACTAGCTACACATCTTGTAGATCAGATTTAGAAGTGCTTCTTCCTTAATGCTCAATTGCCTAAAGTGAGCTATGCACTTAGGAGAGCTAATATTGCCACCTTGGATGTTGATTAGAGGTTAGTTGTTAGTGTGGAAGATGATCTGATTATGTCTGGAAAGATGAGGAGAGATTCATCTAAATCCAAGGCATCCTCTTCTTCCACATCTTCTCCTGGAGTTAATGCAGATCAGTTAGTCAGAAGCTTGCTAATGATCTGATTGCTCTCAAGAAATAACTAGCTCAGCATGCTCCTTATTAGGATGTTCCTAGAAGGAATTTCTAGCCTAGAAATCGGTTGACCTCTCCTCAAACCAGATTAGTAATTGAAGGTCCACCAATCAAGGCTCCATTCAATGCCACATGTGAAGTGTTGGAGCCTGATGATGAAGAGGAGAATGAAATCTATGAAGAGCCTGAAGAGGAAGTCGATGCAGATTTGGAAGAGTTGAGTGGATCCCATGTCCATTTTCTCACTACTGAAGGTATAGATGAAGAAGATGATTATGAGGAAAGAATTGCAGAGATGAGCAATGAATCTTATGTTGTCATGACTCGTGAGCAAACAAATAAGAAAGAGAAGGTAGTGCAGCCTACTAAAAGATCTAAGGATCCTCCTACAACCATTCCAGTGATTGCAAGGAGGGGAGATCCTATTCAAAATTCTTCCATGCAAAAGGTAGGATCTGTTGTTCCTTCTTGTTCTTCTCCTACTCCTAAAACTTCTTGTCATCCTAGTGATAGAGTTGATAGATCAAAATTCCCATCTACTACTGTTAATAATGCTGCATCTACCTCTGGCTCATTTGACATTATTGACCATCTCAAGAAAACTAAGATTCAGATCTCAGAGGCTGAATTCTACCAAACTCATCCTAAGGCATTTTCTAAGATGGTAGACTTTGTGAATTCTAAATCTAAACCTTCAACCCATGGTTCTAAGGGCCTCTTGCCAACTCCTTCTCCTTCATCTCAACCCATCCTTGTAGCAACAATTACTTCATTTGAGGAGAATATCAAACCATTTTATGTTACCCTGCTCATAGCTGGTTATAAACTCAGCAATTGTGTCATTGATTCCGGTGCTTTAGACAATGTGATTCCTGCCAAGGTATCTCATGCCCTAGGCCTGACCCTAACCTGCACTTTTGGCTCATGCTATTCAATGGAAAGTAGAGAAGTACCGTTGGTTGGTAGAATCAAGGATGCACAAGTTGCATTTGCTGCTATGCTAGAGAAAAGAGTTTTAGCAACCATCTTGGTAGCTAATATACCTCCTTCTTATGGCATGCTATTGAGTAGAAAATTTTGCAAGGATGTTGGAGGAGAGATCATGATGGATTGGTCACATGCCCTCATTCCAGTGAATGGGAAGATGAAGAAGCTATTTCTAAAAGCAAACTGAATATATTGTGCAAAAGATAGATGATCCAAAAGCACAAATACTTTATGAAGACAGAGGTCATGGAAATTACATGGTCGTGTCACAAGATGAGGTAAAGCATCCCAAGGAAGTACTTCTTGATCCCAATGGCATTTGGATTTTAGAGTTTGATGGGAGCTGCTCCTCAACTAGTTCTGGAGCTGGTGTAGTGTTCATTTCTCCTGAAGGGAAGCTTCATCCTTCCTCTTTCAAGCTCCAATTCAAAAACACAAACAACACAACAGAGTATGAAGCTCTCTTTCTCAGTCTTAACTTGGCAAAGGAAATGGGAATTAAGAATCTCCTTGCTCATGGTGATGCAAAGCTGATTGTAAAGCAGGTTAGAGATATTTTCCAAGTAAAAAATAGAAGGCTAAAACATTACAGAAATCTGATTTGGGATTCAATTGAGTTCCTTGATGCCTTCTCCATTGAAGCCATTCCAAGAGAAAGAAACATGAGGGCTGATTCATTGACTGTCTTGGGGTCTCTGTTAATTCCTCATCTAGATTTATCCCAAGAGAAGTTCACCATTGAGATGATTCATAGGCCTAGTGCGCTAGACAATGCAAATAATTGGCAAGTCTTCAATGATGATCAACATCTGCTATCCTTCATGGAGCTTAGAGATAATTTCAATCAGCTATACTTTGAAGGGAGTGAAAATCCACCTAGGGAGTGTGTGCCTCCAAACAAAGAAGGTAGCCAAGAAGAAGAAATAGATCATGACGGCTGTTTAAAGCTGAAAGGCAATAAGATACCTAAGGGGTTAGTGAGCTTGGAGGAGCTATTTGATAAGCATGATGGGTATGTTAAGCCCAAAACTTCCAAAGGAGCTTGATAGTCAGTGAGTATGAGAAGATAAACATTGGAAGTTCTCATGAACCCAAGCTAGTGAACATTGGGAAGTGTTGCACACAAGAAGAGAAGAAGAAGGCTACAAATTTGTTGAAGAGGTATACTGATGTCCTTGCTTATTCCTATGATGATCTTAAGGCCTTCCAACCAAAGGAAATGCAAAATTTCATCCCTCTCAAACTTGGAATCAAGCCCTTCAGGAAGAAGCAGAGGCAATATAATCCTAAGATTGTTGATACAATCTTCCAAGAAATTTAGAAATTATTGAAAGCAAAAATCATTTTTCCTATTCACCATTCAACGTGGATTGCTAATATTGTGTCGGTTAGAAAGAAGAATGGTGAGATCCAGATTTGTGTTGATTTCAGGAACTTGAATCAAGCATCTTTGAAGGATAATTATCCTCTTCTTGCCATGGATCAAGTGTTTCAAGCTCATTACGGAGTTCGAGAGATGTTATCCATGCTTGATGGATTCTCAAGTTATAATCAAGTCAAAGTAAATGTTTGCTTGATCACATAAGACCGCCTTCACCACTCCTTGGGGCACCTTCACTTATAAGAGAATGCCATTTGGCCTCATCAATGCTGGTGCTACTTTTCAGAGGGCTATGGACCTGGCCTTTGGCAGCCTCAAGGGAAAGTGCATAGTTGTTTACCTTGATGATCTGACTGTGTTTTGAAAATCAGAACTGATCATTTCAAACACCTTGAAATAGTCCTCCAAAGGTGTAGAGAGCATGAAATCTCCTTGAATCCAAATAAATCAGTATTTTGTGTCACTAAAGGAAAACTTTTGGGACACATTGTCTCTAAGGATGGGATCAAGATTGATCTAGAGAGAGTTCAGGCAATTCAATAGATCCCTCTTCCAACCAGCAAGAAAGGCGTGCATTCTTTCTTCAACAAAATCAACTTCCTAAGGAGGTTCATACCTAATTTTGTAGAGATTACTTTGAGCATTGCTCACATGATGAAGGGGAAGTAGACATTTGGCTGGTCCTCTGAAGGAAAAGTTACATTTGAAGGCATCAAGAGAGCTATAGCAAAGACTCCAATCTTGGCATGCCCAAATTTTGGTAAGGACTTTATTATTTATTGCTATGCCACTAAATACACTCTTGCTGCTGTGTTAACCCAAGAAAATAATGAAGGTCATGAGCTCCCCATAGCATTCATGAGTTATATTTTGAAAGCCCATGAGCTGAAGTACACCATGATGGAGAAACACGCTTTTGTAGTGGTTAAGGCGGTGAAACAGTTTCGTTTTTATATCCTCAACTCCCATGCTATTGTTCTTGTGCCTAATACAACTATTAAATCCATTCTAACATAGAAAGAATTTGGAACCAAGAGGGGTAATTGGGTAGCCAAAGTTTAGGAGTATGATCTTGACATCAAACCCACAAAATTGGTTAGAGGAAAGGGCTTATGTGAGCTGATTGCAGAAGGAGCTGATGCTAAATTGTTAGAGGAAGAAGTTGATATGCCTGCTATTATTTTCCTCAGTTTGACTAATGAATGGTATGCTGACATTGCATACTTTCTCACTTATGGGGAATGCCCATCCCATTTGACTGCCAAGGAGAAAAGAACCATCAAATTGAGATCTGCTCAATATGTATTGTGGGAAAACGCATTGTTTAAATGTGGCATTGATGGAAGGTTTTGAAATGCGTTGACAAGGAGCAGAAAAAGAGATTATTCTTAGCTTTCCATGATCAGGCCTGTGGGGGTCATTTCTCTTCTGCTGTAACAACCCACAAGATTCTTCGTGTTGGGTATTATTGGCCCACATTATTCAGAGATGCATCGAGTGGGTAAGTAAATGTGAAGCATGCCAAACCTTTGTTGGTAGACCCAAATTGGTTTCTCTACCTCTCAAACTAGTAGTGATTGAAGAGCCTTTTCAACAATGGGGTTTAGAATTTATTGGCACACTCAATCCACCCTCAAGTGCTGGACACACTCATGTTTTGAAAACCACTGTTTATTTCACCAAGTGGGTGGAAGCCATTCCAGTCAAAAGTACTACTTCGGAGGTTGTTTGCAATTTCATCAAGGAGAATATCTTAATAAGGTTTGGGATACCAAACAAGATTGTCACTGAAAATGCTTCAAACTTCTCCTTTGCTAAAATGACTGATTTTTGCTATGGCTATGGAATTTCCCTTGCACACTCTTCTGATTATTATCCCCAAGGGAATGGGCAAGCTGAATCAATGAACAAGAACTTAGTCATAATTGTTCATAAACTTTTAAATGAATCTCAGAGGAATTGGCATAAGAAACTGTATGATGCTTTATGGGTTGATCGAATTACACCTAAGAGAGCCATTAGAATGTCTCCTTTTCAAGTGGTATATGGAGTTGATGCTTAGTTTCCAGTAATGTTGGAACTGCTAGCCTTGCACTTGAGGAAGGCCATTGAAGATGCTAGTTTTTCCAGCTCATTGGACAAAAGGATTATGTACCTTCAGAGGATGAATGAAGATAGATTGCAGGTGGTTGATAGGATATCAACTCACCAACTCAAGGTAAAAGCTCTATTTGACAAGAAGGCTAAGTCTAGAACTTTTCAAGTGGGAGATGTTGTTCTTCTTTGGGACAAAAGGCATGAACCAAGGGGCAGCCATGGTAAGTTTGATTCTCTTTGGCTGGGCCCATTCAAAATCAGACATCTTGCCGGTGAGAATTCTTTCTACTTGGATTACATGGACGGTTCTTCTCTCCCACTTCCTTATAGTGGGAAACACTTGAAATTATTCAAATCCTAGTGACTTGGGAGTCATTTGTATATTTTGTACAGCTTTCCCTTTGGTTTTTTTTTCCTTATGTTTTTGTCTTGTTTCTTTTCATGCTTGGTGTGTGTTCCCCTTCTGTTTTGAGCTTGTTTTTGACTCTGTTGCCCAATGGATAAAGCACTATTCTTCTTTTCCCAAATTTTTCTAAGGTTCTTGATATTTCCTTATATTTCATACCAATCCAAGTCATCCCCAGATGGAGCCAACTATTTTCACCCTCAAATTTCCCTCCATTTTGAAGTCTAAAAATGTTAAATTTTGAGTTGGTGCCTTTAAAGTATGTTTGAAAGAGGTATTTTTGAATCTGGGACTTACTAAGAGATTTTGGAATTTTAAAAACTTATCCATCAGATGGGAAATTTCTCCCCCTTTCCAGAAAGGTCAAGAAGTCCTCTTAACTCCTTGTATTTTGAAAGATATGGCGCAATGAGACCTATGTGGTTAAATTTTCCCTTTGGCAAGTTGGCGGACCTACGGGTTCCTTTTGATTTTTTTGCACTTTTTGGCCAAAGGGGTACTTGAAGCGAAGCGACCCATGAGCTAGCATGGAGAAATGGAGAGATAAGTTCCACCTACCCCTTAATGAAACAGGGACGCCACGTGTCCTCGGGGTAGTGAGCCAGTAGAAGAAATTTTTGTTTTGAACCCTTTGTCAAAAAAGGGTTAAAGGTTCAAGTTTTTCCGCCCTCCCTTTGGGCCCGCAATGAAGTAAAAGTAGCCACATGTCATTAGGGTAGTGGACCCACGGACCGGCGGAGGAAAATCAAATTTTGTGCCAAAATTTCAAAATGTCATAAATTGAGCCCCACCCCCTTATCCAATCAGAAGATGACACGCGTCCTAGTCAAATCAGGAGGGCGGACCTATGGAGAAATTTGAGATTTTGAAATTCTTTCCAAAAGGGCTCAAATGGGTGTTTTTTAGACCACATCCTTTTATCCATTCAGAGATTGCCATGTGTCGGTGGGCTAGTGGTCTGGCAGAGGAAATCGAGAAATCACACCTTTTCTCCCAAATATTGGGAAACATATTTTCTTTACTATTTTCTCAAATTTTCCATGTTTTGCTTGTTTTTCTTTGTTTTTCTACTTTTTAGTTCTTATTTTATATTCTCATCATGCTTAAGCATAGAACCACTTGATATGCATGGTGTTCATTGGTTCTAGAAGCTCTTCACCATATGAGTATATAAGTTTATAAGCTCTGATCCATATTTAGCAACCACCACATAAGGCCCTAACTAGTTGGCCTCAAACTTACCTTTCTTTTCTCTTTCTTTGATGGTATTCTTCTAATTTTCTTTCAGCACTAGATCACCTACATCAAATTCATGATGAATGATCCATTTGTTATATCCTCTTGATACTTTGTTCTAGTAGACCTTGAGGTGATTAAGCGCTCTTATACGCTTTTCATCCAACAGCTCTAGCTCTACTAGCCGAGATACTCTATAGTCTTTGTCTTTATCAAGATAATCCTGGAGAGATATTCTCGGGAGGGAAGATCCACTTCTAAGGGTATGATGGCTTTAGTGCCATAAACTAGGGAATATGGGGTCACACCAATAGGAGTGTGGATGGAATTTTGATAGGCCCAGAGGGGGATGTATATGTAAGTGTCAATTACGACCAATCTTACTTACCATTTTCTCCATGATTTGTATAAGGGTTTTATTGGTAGCCTTGGCTTGTCCATTACCTTGGGGGTAATAGGGGTAGACCACTTGAGTTGAATATGGAAACATTGACACAATGTCTTAACCATTTTGTTCTTGAAGGATTTACCATTATCAGTGACAATGGTGGAAGGGATACCATAATGGCAGATGAGATGGTTCATGATGAATTTGGAAATTTGTGCACCAGTGACATAAGTAAGAGGAAAAACCTCTACCCATTTAGTAAAATAATTGGTGGCGGTGATAATGTGGGTGTGGCCATCTGAAGAAGAAGGATGGAGCTTCCCTATGAGATCCAGGCCCCATTTAGAAAATGGCCAAGGTGTTGCGATAGGCTCTAAAAGCTGTGCTGGTGCATGTATCAAGTTCCCATACTTTTGGCATAGCTCACATTTCTTGATGAAATTACAACAGTCTGCTTCCATGGTGGGCCAATAATAACCTACCCTTAAGAGCTTCTTAGCCAAGACCATACCACTAGTGTGTGCTCCACAAATACCATTGTGTACTTCCTTAATAGCATGGATTGAATCAAGTAACATCCAAACAATGAAGCAGATTCCCGTCATAGCCATGATGATAAAGGGTTCCTCCTAGGAGGGTATAACGGGCTATACGATGGATAAGGGTTTTCTTCTCTGAATGGGTAATGTCCTAGGGAAATGTGCCATATTGTAGGTATCTAAATATAGGATGGTACTAAGGGGAGGATGGACCAACAATTTCACATGCCAAACAAGATTTCAGCATGTCATATGTGGGTATTTGTAAATGCTCTACAAAGAAAGGAATTTTTCTCTCTTGAGGTGGAATGCATAAGAGAGATCCAATTGTAGCCATAACATCTGTTGATCTATTATGTGACTGAGTTTTTCTCAAAGATAATCTATGTAAAATATTCTTTCAAGGTTTTAACCAACTTCTTGTATGGAATAAGTTTTTCATCTTTGACTTTATACTCATCATTAACTTGCTTAATAATGAGTTGGGAGTCCCCAATGACTCGTAGCTGTCTGATATTCCAAGTGATAGCCAACTTGAGGCCAACAATGAGTGCCTCATACTCTACAATGTTATTAGTGCAAGGGAATCCCAAACGGAATTCTCTCGGAATAACCTCACCTATGGGAGTGATGAGCACTACCCCTGCCCCTAATCCATGGAAGGTGAATGATCCATCAAAATGGAATTTCCATTCTACTGATTCTTCAACATACATCATGGATGCATCTGGCAGGTCCAGACACAAAGGTTCCATTCTTGGTAGAGGAGCTTCTACCAACTGATCAGCCAATACTTGTCCCTTTAAGGATTTTTGATTCACAAACTCAATATCAAATTTGCTTAGGAGAATGATCCAATTAGCCATTCATCCTGTAAGGGTGGGTTTGGATAAAAGGTACTTAAGAGGGTCAACTTTGGATATTAGTTTGGTTTTATTGTTAAGGAGATAGTGGTGAAGTTTTGAAAGGTGAAAACAAATGCCAAACAAGCTTTTTCAATTTGCGGGTAATTTAGTTTGTAGGTAATAAAGGTGTGAATAAGAAAATAAAATTCAATTTCTTATGGTCTAGGTCATATTGGGCAAGCAATGCACCAATAGCAAACTGGGTAGTAGAGATGTACAAGAGGAGAGGTTCACTGGGGTAGGTGGCATGAGTACAGGTGGGTTGAAAAGGTACTATTTAAGTAGTGTAAATGCCTTCTAGCAATCTGGTCCTCAATTAAATGCAACATCCTTCTTTAGTAGATGCGTAAATGGGTGACACTTATCCACAAGTTGTGAAATAAAGTGATGGATTTCCTAAATTTTTCCTTATAAACTCCTTAGTTGTTTGAGAGTGGTAGGTGGGGGCATTTCTGTGATAGCCGTAACCTTTGCGTGGTCCACTTCTATCCCTCTCTGCGAGATAATGAAACCTAGGAGTTTTCCTGACAAAATGCCAAAGAAACACTTCTTGGGGTTCAAGCACACCTTGTAATCCTAGAGACTCGGAAAATATGTCTCATCACTTCAGGGTGCTCTCCTCTGCTTTTGGATTTAGCTAGGATATCATCCACATAATCCTCCATGATTTCATTCATCATGTCATGGAAGATGATAGTCATTACACGTTGATAGGTAGCCCTGACATTCTTGAGTCCGAAAGGCATGACCTTGTAACAAAACATTCCCCAAGGAGTGATGAAATCCATTTTATGTTGGTCCTCTTCTGTAATCTGAATCTGGTTATAACTTAAAAATCCATCCATTAAGGAAAAATTTCATAGCCCACAATGGAATCAATGATCATATCAATGTTAGGCAAGGGGAAATCATCCTTAGGACATTCTTTATTAATATCACTAAATCGATCTGATTCTTATAACAACATGTTTCTTCTGAACATGGACTATATTAGATATCCACTCTGAATAGTTGATGGGCTTAATGAAATCAACAACTAATAATTTCTCCAGTTCTTCTTTGACAAGGAGTGCAATTTTAGGATGCATCTTTCTCAACTTCTATTTGATGGGTTTGGCATCTAGGTGCACAACGAGGTTGTGCACGACCAAATGTGGGTCCAAACTAGGCATATCAATGTATGACCATGCAAATATATCTACATATTCTCTTAACTCTCACAAAAACCTTTTATTCTTGAGATGAGAGTGAAGCTCCCAACTTTATCATTCTAGGTTCCTCTTTTGAGCCAATGTTGACACTGATGGTTTCTTCCACAAGCATCTTAGAAGCATCCTCCATCTAGGTAGGATTAGGGGGAAGAGTAAGGTCAACCTCCTTAGGTATCTCATCATCATCCTTGAACGGATAGCTCATTTTGTCCATAGGTTCTTCATTCTATTTATCTATGAGTGCTTCAAAGATTTTGTCACTATGAGACTGTGTTTATTCCTTGCACAAGGTTTCTCTGAAGTATTCTTACTCTTGTTTGTGACCTTCTTATTCAAGCATCCACACATCTCTGCTTCTTCTCCAAAGTATGCACAAGTGTCTAGTTGAATTATAAATCCTTTCTTATGATCCCCAACTGAATAGAGTCCCTGAGTCCCATGAACTCTGAAAATTCCTTGTCATTCTCAAAGAAATCGATTGGCATGTGAAATTTTTGATCCCAATCTACAAGTTTGGGATATACAAGGGTTACTTGGTAATTGGTTTGAGGCTTGGATCTAGATAAGGTAAGGACAACTGAATCAGGGAATAGGTTAGTTGAGGTAAGATCCTCATAGAGGCTACATTGGGAATCCACGTCGCTATCAGAATGAGATGAATTTCTCTCACGTTCAGAAGAGGTGGCATCAATCTCAAAGGGTGGATTATCATGAGGTCATATTCAAGACCATGTTTATTTGATTTGAAGCAAGGGATAGGAATGGGTTCCAATCACCCTTGCGCATTGATACCACATCCCAGCCCATTGTAACCCATGACAAACATCATGTGGTGGCCTTTGACATATTGGGGTGCCTGATGGCATGAAGCCATGGTACCTTCCAACACTTGGCTAGTAGGATCCCCTAACATAATTTTCACTAGATAAGAAACCACTAGGAATGAAATTATCCAATAGCTTAGGGCATTGTCCCCGAGTGCTCTTGAACTAAAAATAAGCTTTACCACATGTCTTGGGAGACACTGATAAATATGATATTAATAAATATTGTTCAAGGGTGAACGAATCTCCTGGGCCATATTTTTCTGACATTTCCTCCCATGATGTGAAAGGGTTGACCAACAAAGGAAATTCTTGATTACAAGGAGTGAGTGAATCTAGATCCACACATTCCTTGATAGCCTTTGTTTGTAAAGGAACACCAATTTATGTAGAAGGGCATTCATAAGTTGCACGAGAGAAATTGTGCAAGGCTCTATAATGTGTAAATTACTTTGATCACCTTGAATGGTGATTATATGTCATTTATGGAACATCTTGATACATTGATGAAAATTTACAGGAATGGCCTGCATGACATGGATCCATAGGCATCCTAAGATCATGTTGTATGGTAGCTCCAAGTCAAGGACATGGAACATTGTATCATGACAAGTTGGCCCTACTTCCATTGGAATCACTATAGTGCTTCTTGAATCTTGCTCCTCATTATCATAGGCCGTGATCATAATAGTTTTAGCACCTAGATCTATTTCTAAATGGCCTAGCTACTTAAACAACTTCAAATTACAAATGTTTAGACTAGATCCACCATCCACAAGTACTCTCTTTATCTTGCAACGTGTAACAAATACTTCTAGATATCAAGGTAAGTTGTGCTCTGGGTCATTACATGGGTTTGTTGTGCAATCAAAAGTGATATGATTGTTGAAGTCAAGGTGTGCAATCATGGCTTGGATTTATGTGGGATCTACATTAGTGGAGACTCCCAAACTCTATAGTGTTTTATACAATATGTTTTTATGGGAAGTAGAGATTTTGAGGAGATCTAAAATGGATATCCTAGTAGGTGTTTTTTCTAACTGGTCTATAAAATTGTATTGACCTTCCTAAGGGATGTGTAAGGGATCTGGTATGATTAAATGAGCATGTCTCGTCCCTACTGCACAACTCTTTTATAAGATCCGAATATTATTGACATGTTTATCAAATGAATGAATACATCCTATGAGAGAATCGAAGGGACTATCATTAGTGGGATAAATATAAGCAACAATCCTATAATCATTGGAAGTTTGTCCGTGATCTGGCTTCCTTTTCTTTTTATTTGCATGGTTAGGAAAGGGCTCTTTAAAGATACCCATTTTCTCATTTGGACCTTGTCCCTGAGTCGGGGGATAATCTACGGTGATATTTCCCTCTTCAATGAGGTCTTGTATGTAATGGCATAGTCTCAAGAACCTATCTATCTTGTGCCCTTTAACATGGTGGAAGTCACAATACTCATGTTCTTTGAACCAAACAGGTTTTGGAGCATTTTATGGGTATGGTACCATCGTGGTTGGGTACTCCACCATGTTTATGTTATCTAACTATTTTAGTATGGCAGATAGGGATTCTGTTAACGATGTGAACTCACATTTGGTAGGTGCCTTGGGATGAGGTCCTTATGAGAGATTTAAAAGTGGACCAGTCTACATGGCTTGGAATCTTTTGGAGTCCATAATTCCATCTCTAATGACATGTTTTTTTTTGTTGAAAAATTTGGTTTATCTAAGGATTTTGCTTCATGTTTGTCTTTGACAACTGGTTTAAGTGTTCCCTTTGCGATGAGGGCCTTTTCGATTTGACTGCCCTTCTCTATAACTTCTTTGAAGTTAGAGCCATAGTGCATTTGTAAATGGAAGGCTATCTCTGGGTTCAAGTTAGGCACAAATATGCTTACCAACTACTTTTCTGGCAAGGCACAAGGGAAGCAACTTGCCAACCCTCACCATCGTTGTAAAAATCTCACAAATGTCTCGTTGGGATTTTGTTTTGCATTGTAGAGGTCGTTCATTATGATATCATTTTCCATGTTGTAGGAATAATGTCGTACAATTTTTCTGCTAATGCAAGCCATGTTGTAATGGAGCCCTTGGGTATGCTAAAGAACCATTCCAATCCTAGTACCCCTAGGTTGTGAGGGAAGAGTCATATTAAGAAGTTATCATTATATGCAACCTTTTGAAAAGACATAAAAGTATTTTATGTGATCAAAAGGATCACCCTTGCACTTATATTTATCAAATTTAGGAATGGTAAAATGCTTTGGGAAGGGTTTCTATAACATGTCCTTATCGAAGGGGTAAGGGCATAGTTCTTCATACAAATATTTCCTACTATGTCCTATGTTTCCCTCTTGTAGCATAGTAAGCGTGTCTTTCATTGATTGTAATTCCCGTTCAATGATTTGTTCTTTGGTAGGAGACATTGGTCTTTGTGCCTTCACCACTTTAAAATTTGTGTCACTATACGGATCGAAGTGGAACTTGCTAGATTTCATTTTGAGTTTGTCTTTGTATACGTTCCTATTTGAAGAGCCTAAGTTTGCTAATTTTTGGCTTAGTTTAGGATCTATTTTTGAAGGATCTCTTCTTCAATTAAAGGATCCTCTTCCTCATCAAACTTGGGAGGTGGTGAGGCTTTGTACTCAATCTTCACTTTACATGAAGCTTTGTAATAAGGTCACCATGGATCACCAAGTGGCTTGGATGGGTCTCCTTCAGTGGTGTTATGATGTTGACCAGAAGTAGAAGCGTACCCCATGTCAAAGGGGTTATCTATGTCTAAGAGGGATCTTCGTTCTTCTGTTTTATGATTAATGACCTTAGTTTCTGCTTCGCATTCTTGTGGAAGCTTAGCCCCTAATTCTAAGACTCTTATGAGTACTTGATCCTGTTGTAATAAAGGAGTTCGTCAAAGTAACCTAGGTCTAATTGGTGTTGTTCTTCAGAAGAGTCAGACTCCTCTCCGCTATGATCAATCAACAGCTCTGTGTCTTTAACCTATGAAAAGAGAGGTGCTAAGTTGTTTCTACTAAATGGGAATGATTCAAAAGGATTTTCTCCTAAGTTGTGATCGTTTGGTTTGGATGCCATCTTCGTGATTCTAGGCATTACTAGTTAAAGTGATACTAGGTCTTGTCTAAATGCTTTCGAAGGTTTATGTGAAACCTAGGCGTATGTTTTTTTAAGTCGCTTGATGTGATGCTGAAATAATCTAGTGTGTTCTAGAAGTAATGTTATGCAGTTTTTTTATGATTCAAAGAACACTCAAATGCAACGATTACTCAATTTTTTTCTTTGCCAAGATTAAACCCTAACCGTGATTCGATGAAAGGTCTAAAGAGGATAGTGCCAATATCGTATCAATACGTAGGTCAAGTTAGAATTCTAACAAGGCCTAAATATTAAAGTGGTACTGATGTAATCCCTCGATGAGGTATACTAAAACTAGTTCGAATGCCGATGAAAGCTAAGTTTTCTAAAAATGAAATTTCATGAGTATGTATAGCATAACAACACTATCCTGATACATTAACTGAGAAAGCAAGGTGTTAGTATCAAGATGATGTTATTTTGGTATATATAAGGTAATATCGACACCATCAAAAGGGCTCTGACAACATCAAAACTGAAATAAAGTATGATTATAACAAGAATTTTTTAGTGCATGAGCAACATAACCACACAATAAAGGGACTTATATCAAGTTCTCATGAATTTGAAAACACGATGAATGTAAAAAAATTGTATGACTAGAATGTGAGAAAAAAACCATAAACTTAAGGAGAAATATATGATGAACCAAAATCACAAAGAAGTGAAGACGATCTTGAAATTAAGATCAAGGGACTATCAAAGATATGAAAACATACCTGCGCACTTTAGAAATTTAACAACCCAATGGAAAACATGGATGGGTGTAAACAAACAAAAAATTGGAAAGTAATATCTTTGATAAAATGCGCAAGGTATGCTTCCTTCTCACCCCAAAAATGGGTGGCGAGAACACAAGGGTATAGATCAAAAGGATGAAAATAAACTAAGTGCCACTTGGGCAGAGTTTCACCTCATCCGAAGATGAGAATGAAACCAAGCTAAGTGGGACGTCATTTAATTTTGTGATGAAAGACACTTAGCTCAAACTTACGTGGGTTCTTTTCCTTTTTTGAGAAACAAGGTTCAAAATCCAAGTGAGTCGTCACTTTGTGATGGCTTGACATGACAACAAACTAGCAAAGTGGGCTCCAAGATAGAATGGCTTCCCTAATAAGATCTCTCAACTAGGTGTCACAAGTTGTCTAAGAGTGAGCTCGATTTACAAAAAGATTCATCCGACTGATTTGGGATTATCTCGTTTTAGTCTACCCCCTTTTGATACAATGAATAACTAGTGCATTTAGTTGTACCATCACCAAGGGTCCGATACTGAGAAAACTTTAACTCTAACTTACAATGTGAAATCTAGTCAAGTGGGTAAGCAGAGTACTTCCTATTTCATCCACGAGGTTAAGTTCATTTAATTGAAACCTTTTGTTAATTATTCTCTTAGGAAATGGAGATTTATTATGTTGATTAATATTCTTGTACATATCATTTGACTGATATGATGTAGAAAGAGATTAGATGATTAAGTTTGTTGAATAGAAAATGTAAATGGCTGGTTGACTATTTGATTCTATATTCACTCTTGGATTGAAATGGGATTCTTTTAGATGAATATCTTAAATGCTGAAGTTTAAGGTAGATGTCATTTAAATGAGGCAATCATATTCATGTTATGAACTTGTTTTTGTTTTTGGATGTTTTGTGTTTGAGAATAGTTTGTAATGGGTATTATTCTTCTTTTTCTTAGGAATTAGATGAATCACCCTAATGAGAACCATGTTGTAAACCCTTCTTTTGGATTAAAGCAAAGATAAATGTTGTATTCTATTATGATAGAATTGGGAACAATGAGAGGATATGATCTGTTGTTTGCTTAAGGATAATTGATAGGATCAACTAAACTTTAATTCTATAAGGTAGATGTTGTGGATTATATTTTTTCTCCTCTTAGAAGGGAATTCATATTGGTTAATGTACTTTATTTTTGATTACTATTACTTATACTTGGTATGTATGATATATTTATTTTCTCATTAAAGCATAGTTGTTTTAATGGAACAATTAGTGGAATGCAAATCATTTTGAGGCTTAGTACTTATCATGCTTAGTTCATTGAATCGACCCGTACTAACGATTTTTGTAGATGGACTTCGTAAGTGATAAAAGAAGGCTAAACTTATGAGATGCATTGGCTGATTGAAAATTGATTCCTTGTGAAGAATTCTGATTCATTCTTGAGATTGTATTGAAAAAGAAAAGTAGTATTATTTTAAGATGAAGGTGGTTGTTATGCAAAGACGCCTAAAGTGCATCGGGCTTGTAAATGTATAAGTTATAAAGATGAATTGAAATTTGAGAATTTACTTGTATTGGTTGTGTAAATTATCTTTACTTATATGAAAAGATGGATTTTTATCTTGTTGATATTATTCATATTATTTATATGCTTAATTAGTTATCCTTGATAAGTTGGATAAAGGGATTTGGTTCAATTTCCCTACTTATGATGCAGCTTGTTAAGTTGCAGAATATGATATTCTATCTAAACTATATAACATAGTAATGTAATATGTGATGAACATACATTAAGAAATATGGATATTGGGTTGCATACACCCTGTCACTTAATATGGAGATAAAGACTCTTTCTCCTTCTTAAATGTTTAAACCAAAAAGGTTTGGAAATATGATTACAAATTATTAGACTTCATTTTGTATGAAGTCTACTTTAAATTGGATATATTCTGGCATTGAACTTTCTAAAAAGTTATTGTACTTTTAAATAAAACATATGATAATGTTGTTCAGTTACGGTTAATTGGCAGTTAAACTGTGTGATCAAACATTAAAAGCAACCATGAATATAACAAAGTTCTTAATGGACTAAATAAAGAAAATTTAGGAAAGAACTTATTAAGTGTTGGGTTAGGGTTTGACAGGGTTGCTGAAATCCAGAAATAATCTAAACTAACAAAGTATTAACAATCTCCCGGGGGTATGTACATCTTGATGAGGTAGTTTCTGTAGGATGTTGGCACACGCCAACTGCAGGGCTGTAATTTCGAGAAGGATTGGGTATTCTTGAGAATACAACGTTGTAGTTGACATGTGGCATCACCCTTCCGCATTGATCATCTAGATCTACACCCAATAAGAACTCGACTTGAACTTAGTTTCCCTCTAGGTCTAGATAGGAGCATATTTAGGATATGAATTAGCTTCCAATGGCTCAAGGTAAGTTGGCACATCCGGTTGACTTAGGTCAACCGAGTATGCCCATATACCCTAAGCCATTGTGAGCATCTTCTTATAATAGGTTATGTTCCTACCTAGGTCTAGGGTTAAACCTAGAACAAGTGGACTGATAGTAGTTAGTAAATACCAATCATGATAAATGAGGAGTGAGGTGAAGGATGTATTCCAATATGACGAGTATGTCATCTAGGAATAGTGACATACATAGTATGTTATAAATCTTTGGCCAAAGTATCACAAGCTGCTGGTTGTGTTGTCCTATGTCACCAAGTTTAAAATAACGTGATATCAGATGAATATTGGTAGTAGATATTTAGATATGTTCTTTAAATAGATCACTCAAGACCGGCGTACGGTAGGATAACAAAGTATACGATATGTATTCGATACATAAGTTAACATAAATAGATTGGTAGCTTACCGAGTTATGGAATGAATAGATCGGTGAATCACCAAGTCATTACAACTGCATATGTTTATCCATTGAATTTGATTGGCATGGAATGTTTGTTCTAAATAATGCTTTATTTAGAACAATGAACATTATATAATTTTTTTCCCTTGTTTCTAAAGTCTTAAAATGGGAATGTTACATCTTGGTATTAGAGCTAAAGGTTACATCTCTTGGACCTATTGTGTCCATAATTTGATGAAAATTAAATTTTCTTGTAACAGGAAATGGTGAGAACAAGAGGAAATGTTGCAAATAACCCTCCGCATGAGGAAAGAATAACAACTTCCCAAAAACTTGACGATATCCTTACTTCCTCGTTGGATACAAAAGATCATTTGGCTGTGCTTGAACAACAAGTAATGGGTAATGAGGAGGAAGAAGAAGCTGATAACAATAATTAGCCACCTCTAGGGGAAAACACCAATGTGGGTGTTGATAATAACAATGTTAACATACCGATCAGCCCGAGAACAAAAAGGCAAGGCTAGCAAAGAGAACTCACTAATGACATAAAAAGAATAAGTCAACCAAGTTTGATGGCACCACAATAGGAGATGG
Source organism: Taxus wallichiana var. yunnanensis (assembly GCA_018340775.1). Taxonomy (NCBI): domain Eukaryota; kingdom Viridiplantae; phylum Streptophyta; class Pinopsida; order Cupressales; family Taxaceae; genus Taxus; species Taxus wallichiana. The sequence goes on from CM031234.1 coordinate 138,218,180, forward strand.
GGCTTAGAAGCTGGCTTAGTGAGATAGAGAAATACTTTGCAATAAGAAATTTCTCAGAAGAAACAAAGGCGATATGGGGAGCATATCAACTTTCTCATGAAGCATCTTCATGGTGGGACAACCGCAAGACTGAGTTGAACATTGATGAATCTAATATCACATGGGACCAATTTAAAGGTTACTTTAGGCAAGGATTCCGGCCACAACTCTACTATGATTAGAAAATTACTTAATTTTAGAACTTAGCTCAAGGAAAGCTAACTATAACTAAGTATTGGGAGTGATTTACAAAACTCCTTAAGTATGTGCCTCAGTACCAAACTGATGAGAAGTTCAGGATATGGAAATTAATCATGGGATTAAATCCTATTATAGAGGGGGAGGTGGATTTCACAGCCCAACCATGATGGAAGAGGTTGTTTAAAAAGCCATAAGGAAGGAAAATAAATTAAAGGCAATTTCTTCTCACAAGGAGGAAGTAAGGAAGAAGAATCCTAACTACTCTTCATCCTCTCTTGCACCCAAGAAAGGACCATGGTAGAAATTTGGAATGAAACGTAAGTTTTCATCTAATACAAATAAGAAAGCAGCAATAAACAAGTTTGTTAGTAATGCACGAAACAACTTTTCCAAGAACAATAATAACAAACATAAGTCCTATGGGGGTCTGAACGATAACTCTAAGGCTGGAATTAAACCCGAGCCTAGGAAGGGACCTATAGGAGGTTGTTATAACTATGGAAAATATCATTATGCAAATCAATTTCCTTTGAATAAGGATGAACGTAATCAGTAGCATAAGATACACGCTGCAGTAGCTAACAAGCAGGATGAGAAATAAGCCACACCCATAGAAGTTCCGGGTAAGTTATTTGGTTTACCAATAACTATTATTTTTGATACCGGAGCTACTGAATGTTTTATTTCTAGTAAATTAGCATCAAAATTAAAAAGAAAAGATGGAAACATGGATAAAACATGGATTGTACAATATGGTAATAATGTTGTTCATACGGTTAGTATGTGTCTTTTTGGAGCAGTCCTTGATTTACCTAAATTTTCCACAGAGGTTGATATTTATGTTGCACCTTTAGGGTCTTATGATGTAATCATAGGTGTTAATTGGTTAGCAGAACATAAGGCTAAAGTGGAATGTTTTGAAAAACACATTAGTTGTTTAGATGACTGTAGAAAAAACAGAGATTCAGGTGTGAAATGTGAGATTTTTGTTATAAACTGTCGGCTATGCAACTTAAAAAGGCCAAAAATAAAGGATGTACCTATATGTAGTAAAAATTACTATATCAAAGAAGAGAGCGGTGATATTATGGAATGATATCTGCTGTTATGAGACTTCAAGTGATGTATTTCGGAAGAATTTCCGTGTCTTCCACCCAAAAGGGAATTGATTTCATGATTGAAATCAAGCACGGAACTAAAACTTTTTCTAAAGCACCATATTGAATGACTACTATAGAATTAGTAGAGCTTAAGGCTTAGTTGCATGAAATTTTATCTAAAGGTTTGATTAGACCAAGTGTTTCACCTTGGGGAGCACCCGTAATTTTTGTGAAAAAGAAATATGGAACACTTAGATTGTGCATTGATTACAGAATGTTAAACAAGGAAACAATTAAGAATAGATATCCACTCCCTAGGATTGATGATTTATTTGATCAGATGCATGGAGCATCGGTATATTCTAAGATAGATCTTTGATCTGGATATCATCAATTATGAATTAAGGATGAGGATATTCATAAAACAACTTTCAGAACAAGGTATGGACATTATGAGTTTACGGTTTTACCTTTTGGATTAACTAATGCACTGTAACATTTATGAATTTAATGAATAATATCTTTCAAGAATACTTGGAATTTTTTTTTCTCATATTCTTGGATGACATTCTCATATATTCTAAAATAATTGAGGAGCATCATGATCATTTGAAAATATTTTAGGAAATTATGAGAAAGAGACGGTTGTTTGGTAAGCTATCCAAATGTTCTTTCTATGACATAGAAGTGCACTATCTGGGACATGTAATAAGTAAAGATGGAATTTCTGTAGCTCCTTCTAAAATTATAGCTATAATCGAGTGGCCTGCACCAAAGAATGTACATGAAGTTAGAATATTCATGGGACTTGTTGGCTACTATAGGAAATTTGTAAAAGACTTTTCTAAGATAGCTACACCAATACCTTCCATACGTAAGAAAGATATAAGTTTTTTTGGAGTGAGAAATGTGAAATTATATTTAAAACCTTGAAGGAACAATTAACTTCAGCACCTATTCTTGTAGTACCAGATCCCAATGGAGATTTTATGGTGGTAACTGATGCATCTAGTTAAGGTTTAGGAAGTATTTTGTTACAAAGTTGTCATTTTATAAGCATACGAAAGTAGAAAAATTAAGTTACATGAGTTGAATTATTCTCCACATGATTTTGAACTTTCTTCCATTGTTCATGCACTTCAAGTTTAGAGGCATTATCTGCTTGGTAAACCATTTGAATTGAAAATGATCATCTTGGGCTAAAGTATATTTTCACTCAGCCAAATTTGAATGCAAGACAACGAAGGTGGTTAGAGTTTTTGACTCAATATGATTTTGACATAAGTTACATTAAAGGAAAATAAAATAGAGTGGTGATGCTCTAAGTCAGTAGGAAGCACATTTCGCTCTTATAACGTTAAGAAGTTAGTTTAAGGATGAAGTAAAAAGTGTTATGGAATCTGATTCTTACTTCCAACAAGTAAAAGCAATACTTTCTGTAGATTCTAATGATTCAAGGCATAAAGGTTTTCGCTTTGATAAAGAAGGAATCTTACGATTTGAAAATAGAGTCTATGTACCTTTGCTTTAAATGATTTGAGAAAGAAATTGTTAGTAGAATTTCACAATTCACCTTTTTCTGGACACCCTGGCATTACTAAAATGCTTGCTGATATAAAATAACAATATTTTTGGAAAGGAATGAAAAAGGATGTTATTGATTTTGTGACACATTGCCTTGAATGTCAACGTGTTAAAGTGGAACATATGCACCCAACCAGTTTATTGTATCCTCATAGCATACCACAGTACAAATGGCAAGTAATAAGCATGGATTTTGTACAAGGGTTACCTATGTCAAGAAATAAGCATGATGTTATCTTAGTAGTTGTGGATAAACTAACAAAGGTAGCACATTTTATTGTTGGAAATCTGAAGGATGATTCTCCTATTTTGGCAAGAAGATTTGTACATGAAATTTTCAGATTACATGGAGTACCTGAGTTAATCATTTCGGATAGAGATCCTAGAATGATGTCAAGATTTTGGAAAATGCTTAATGCAACTCTAGGAACTAAGCTAAATTTCAGTTCTGCGTATCATCCAGAAATAGATGGGTAGACTAAAAGAGTAAATCAAGTTTTAGAAGATATGTTACGAATGTATTGCATGGATCAACAATATAAGTGGGAAGAGTATCTTCCATTAGTTGAATTCGCATACAATAATACATATCATGCTTCTCTTAAGATGGCACCTTTGAGGCATTATACGGAAGAAAATGCAGAACCCCGTTAGTTGGGATAAGCATAGAAGATAGAGAGGTAATTGGACCTGAAATTCTTACTGAAATGGAACAAGTTAAATTGATTCGTGAACGCTTGAAAGAAGCAACAGATAGGAAAAAGAGTTATGCTGACTTGAAGAGGGTTGATAGGAATTTGAACTTGGTGAGAAAGTCTTTCTTCGGGTTAAACCAAAAAAGAGGTCTATAAATTTTGGCAAGGCTACCAAATTATCACCTCATTATGTGGGACCTTTTGAGATAGTTGAAGTAATCAACCTTGTAGCTTATCATTTAGCATTACCTCCTGATTTGTCACGAATGCATGATGTTTTCCATATTTCTTTGCTTAAGAAATACATTTCAAATTTATCACACGTGTTAAATTGGAATTCCTTGCAGGTCTAGGACCCAAGAATAATTGTGGTTAAACCCATACGAGTGCTTGAAACTCACCAATTGCATTTGAGAAATTGAGAAATAAGTCAATGTAAAGTCCAGTGGGACCAGTTTAATGAAGATAGTGTAACTTGGGAAAACCTAGAGGATATGAAAACTTCTTTTCCATATCTATTTAAACAAAATTGATTATGTGGATTGTTAGAATTTTTTTGTGATTTTTCTTCTGTATATGACTATAAGTATGCCAGTTTTGGGTAGATATTTATATGAATTGAACAAACAACTATTTAAAGCTCATTTATGGAACTATAAGTTTTTGATATATTTGACTTATGATAAGAGAAGTGAATGAATTGATTGTCATTGATATAAATTGTTAAAATGAGGTAATCATCGAGACGATGATTTTTTTAGGAGGGAAGCATGTAACACCCTCGACAATTGTTATATTCCTTTTTTGCATTTCAAGTGTTGACATGTGATCTTCTTCTAAAGATGTGTTATTTTGGTTGTTGGAGATCATGCTTGATATGGATAAAACTTTTTTGTTCTTAAGATCATTAGACTGGAATGGAATGGCTTCCTTGAATCCATTTTTCACTTCTTGTAAGTGAGTTGCAATCTGGTTTAAAATTTGCAAACTTATCTCTTTATCTGACTCATCCTTGGATCAATTTTAGTGATCCAAGGAATGTTTTAAACCTCCTTAGTTGAATGAATGGTAAATTGACATTCCATAATTGAGGGACATGATGGAATGAAATTTTTATTACAAGTTCTTTAATCTTTGTGAACATGTTTCTATTGATTGTATGTTGTGCTTAGGTCCTTGAAAATTGACCTTGGTAGTACATTGTTGACGTAAATGAAATGCAGCTTGTTCATGACATTGGAAGGATTCAGTATCCTAAAACTAAAGTATTATCCTACAAAATCCTAAGTTGGGTAAGAATATATATATACTACCTAGCTATTTTACTTAATTGAGTTTTTATCCTAACCTAAGCTTTGTGCTACAGGATTATATAGAGGTTATTAGGCTTTTAAATTAACCTAAAACCTAATGCTATATGATTATGAGACGATATAACCTAATGCCTAAAACTACTATGTTGTCAATTAATCTAACCTATGTGCAAACTTCTAAGGTAATGTGTAAGGCATAAGGTGATTAATTATAAACTAACCTAAGTTTAAGGGATCTATCTTAAGCTATTTTAATGGGAGCCTAATGGGTCGCATACCTGCGAGGTGACGTGGTTCAAATGGAATTTAATTTTTGATAAGGTTCTTAAAGGCATACATCGCTAATTTTGGGAAGGGGCTAGTTGACTTGGTAGAGGATTATGTGGAAGTTTCACTAAAGATGGAATTTCATGTTAAATGTGAATTGGCATTTCAGACTTGGGAGGATGTGGCAAGGAAAGATAAGTGGAAAATTGGAATTAATGGAATTTATTGGTCTCGGTTTTTGTTCACAAACCGTCTAGGAAACTTGGAAGGTGGGTTTGTGGGAGGTTGTTGGTTTTTGCATGCTTTTTGGATTTTCTCTACATGGAGCTAACTGGTTCTTTGAACCAACATTTTGACTTGCACTTCTTTGCTATTTTTAACTCACCTGGTCTATTTTCGATCATGGGAAGGTATATGAGGCATTCTGAGGAAAGTTGTTGGTTGGTTGATCTTTTGTGGAGGAGAAAAGGAGTTAGAAGCTCATCTGGAAGTCTCCTTTGATTTGGAAAAAGCGCTATCAGGCATGATAGGCTCTAACCATTAATATCTCTTGCTTTCTTCTAAACGTTTCATTAAAATGACTCTGCTCTTTTGAGATTCTTGGCTTGCATGTTTTATTTGGTTATTTGCTTGTTGGTTTTGTAATCTCTGGTAAATTTGGGTTTGAATCCTTGGAAAAAATTAGTGTATGTCCTGGAAACTTTCTTTGTAAGGGTTAAATAGCTAAGCATGTATGAGAAACTTGTTTCTATGGCTCTGCATGTCATTTCTTGAAATGGTATTGGAAAGGTTGCGATTATGACTGACCTTCATTGCTGGTTACTTGGTTTTGAGTTTTTGGGAAATTTGAGTCCGTCGATCTTTCTTTAGGATCTCATGTTTGTTGAGCTTGAGCTTATATTTTAGCACGTACTTAAACTTGTGTTTGAGCTCATGTTCGTTTAAGCATATCTTCGAGTTCGTGTTTAATTGAGCTTGATTCAGTGTTAGTATTTGATATGAGGTTTTGTTGGAGGTTCTTGTTACTTTGAACAGTGTTTGGAATCTTGGTTAATCCTGGAATGTTGTTTGAAGTTTGTATGTAGCTCTATACTCATGTTTATTTGTATTATTTGGGACTATTAATGGGAGTTCATAACATATACAACACTTGTATTTTATTACTTGTATGGTTTCGAACTTTGGTGAGAAACTTGTGTTTCATTGGAGTTGGAAATAGGGCTTTTGATAAGATGTAAATAGATAATGGAAGCCCTCTGCTATTCTGAAATATTAATAGGTATTTGTATTATATACTACCTCTATTAAGATATTGGTGTATATTTGAACTCATGTTGGAGATTTTGTGATTCAACACTGTACATTTAATTTGTTACTTAGTGTGTGGAATTTGTAACTAAAACGAGGTATCGGTTCTGTTCTGGTATCTTTTTTGGGTTTTCTTTATTTAAGATATAAACTAGAATGGTAACATGTTGTTTCCTTGAACTTGTAATTATTCTTTTGAGTGGTCTTGAACCTTTGTGAGAAGTTTGTGTTCAACATTGTGCTTGGATTTTGTATTTTCAAGTTCTGAACTAGTCGTATTATAAACATGTTCGATTTGGTTTTGGTATTGAATTGGGGTTTTACTTGCTTTTTTGGTTTAAGCTCATAACTCTTTTGAATCGAACTAATTGCTCAAAGAAAAACTAAAAGAGTGGTTTAATTGGGTTGTTGGCTAATCTCTTCGATATCTTGATTGAAATATATTGTTGGTTCATTGTTCTTCTTGGAACTCCGATCTATTTGCTCTTATAATAAGATGTTGAAATTTATTGTAATATAGTTTTTGTCTTGGCCGAGCTTGTGGATAATTCAGAGTTAGTTTTCTATTCGAGTTTTGAGACCTCTTGTTGGGTCCATTAAGTGAATACCGAGTCTTTTAAAAGGTTAAGGAATTGTGATTCCTTAGGGATAGTGTGTTCTTTTTGAACCTTCTTGCTATGTTGTTCGAACTAAAAAATGAACTCATGCTTTATTATGGTAAAGAATGTCAGAGATTGCAATACATTTTCTTCTTACATTGAGTTGGCTTTGTTCTCTTTTATGGGAGCTATTGTATGAGATTATTGTTTGGATTAGAAAGGGAATTTTTGTTAAGTGTAATGAGATGATTTAAGGATTGAATCATATTTATGAAAAGTTCCTTTTCTAGGATGTTTGGTTAAGTTCATTTGATTGAAACCTTCATTAATTATTCTCTTAGGAAATGGAGATTTATTATGTTGATTAGTCCTCTTGTACATATCATTTGGTGATCGATGTAGAAATAGATTAGATGATTAGGTTTGTTGAACATAAAATGTAAACTGGTTGGTTGATTGTTTGATTATATATTCACTCTTGGATTGAAATGGGATTTCTTTTCGAGATGAATATCTTAAATGCTGAAGTTTAAGGTAGATGTCCTTTAAATGAGGTAGTCATGTTCATGTTATGCACATGTTTTTGTTTTTGGATGTTTTGTGTTTGGGCATAGTTTGTAATGGGTATTATTTTTCTTTTGCTTAGGAGTTAGATGAATCATCCTAATGAGAACCATGTTATAAACCCTTCTTTTTGCTTAAAGTAAAGATAAATGTTGTATAATATTATGATAGAATTGGGAATAATGAGATGATATGATCTGTTGTTTGATTAAGGATAATTGATAGGATCAATTAAAATTTAATTTGTCGTAAAGCGAAGATGTTGTGGACTATATTTTTTCTCTCTTAGAAGGAATTTAGATTGGTTAATGTACTTCTTTTCCGATTGTTATTACTTACGTACTATGATATATTAATTTTCTCATTAAAGCAGAGTTGTTTTAATGGAACAATTAGTGGAATGCAATTCATTTTAAGGCTTAGTGCTTATCATGCTTAGTTCATTGAACTGACCCGTGCTAACAATTTTTGCAGATGGACTTCGTAAGTGATAAAAGAAGGCTAAACTTATGAGATGCATTGGCTGATTTAAAATTGATTCCTTGTGAAGAATTTGATTCATTCTTGAGATTATATTGAAAAAGAAAAGTAGTATTCTTTTAGGATGAAGGTAGTTGTTATGCAAGACGCCTAAAGTGCATTAGGCTTGTAAATCTATAAGTTATAAAGATGAATTGAAAGTTGAGAATTTACTTGTATTGGTTGTGTAAATTAACTTGTACTTTTATGAAAAAGATGGATTTCTATCTTGTTGATATTCTTCATATTATTTATATGCTTAAATGGTTATCCTTGATAAGTTGGATAAAGGGATTTGGTTCAATTTCACTACTTATGATGCAACTTCTTAAGTTGCATAATATGATATTCTTTATCTAAACTATATAACATAGTAATGTAATGTGTGATGAACATACATTAAGAAATATGGATATTGGGTTGCATACACCCTATCACTTAACATGGAGATAAAGACTCTTTCCCCTTCTTAAATGATTAAACCAAAAAGGTTTGGAAATATGATTACAAATTATTAGACTTCATTTTGTATGAAGTCTAATTTAAATTGGATATATTCTAGTGTTAAACTTTCTAAAAAGTTATTTTACTTTTTAAATAAAACATATGATAACTATGTTCGATTATGGTTAATTGGAAGTTAAACTATGTGATCAAACATTAAAATTAAACATGAATATAATGAAGTTCTTAATGCACTAAATAAATAAAAATAGGAAAGAATTATTAAGTGTTGGGTTAGGGTTTGGCAGGGTTGCTAAAATCCAGAAATAATCTAAACTAACAAAGTATCAACAATCCCCACGGGGTATGTACATCTCAATGAGGAAGTTTAGTAAGATGTTGGCATGCCACTGTAGGGATGTAATTTCGAGAAGGCTTGGTCTTCTTGAGAATAAAACGTTGTAATTGACATGTGGAATCACCCTTCTGCATTGATCATCTAGATCTACACCCAATAAGAACTCAAACTTGAACTTAGTTTCCCTCTAGGTCTAGATAGGAGCATATTTAGGATATGAATTATCTTCCAATGGCTCAGGGTAAGTTGGCACATCCGGTCAACTTAGGTCAACCAAGTATGCCCATATACCCTAAGCCATTGTGAGCATCTTCTTATAATAGGTTATGTTCCTACCTAGGTCTAGGGTTAAACCTAGAACAAGTGGACTGACGGTAGTCAGTAAAGACCAATCATGATAAATGAGGAGTGAGGTGAAGGACGTATTCCAATATGATGAGTATGCCATCTAGGAATAGTGACATACACAGTATGTTATAAATCTTTTGCCAAAGTATCACAACTGCTGGTTGCATTGTCATATGTCACCAAGTTTAAAACAACATGATATCAGATGAATATTGGTAGCAGATATTCAGATATGTTCTTTAAATAGATCACTCAAGTACCTAGTGTAGGGTAGGATAACAAAGTATTTGATATATATTCGATACATAAGATAACATAAAAATATCGGTAGCTTATCAAGTTATGGAATGAATAGATCGGTGAGTCACCGATTCATTACAACTACATATGTTTATCCATTGAATTTGATTGGCATGGAATGCTTTTTCTAAATAATGATTTATTTATAATAGTGAACACTATAATTTTTTTTCTCTTGTTTCTAAAGTCTTAAAATGAGAATGTTAAATCTTGGTATCGTGAGTGAAGGTTGCAGCTCTTGGACATATTATGTCCATAATTTTATGAAACTTAAATTTTCTTGTAATGAGAAAATGGTGAGAACAAGAGGAAATGTTGCAAATAACCCTCCACCCGAGGAAGGAGCAAAGAACTACCTAGAAACTTTATGAGATCCTTGCTGCCCTGTTGGACACAAGAGATTGTTTGGCTATGCTTGAACAATAAGTAATGGGTAGTGAGGAGAAAGAAGATGTTGATAACAATAATCAGCCACCTCCAGGGGACAACGCCAATGTGGGTGTTGATAATAACATTGTTAACATACCCGATCAGCCCGAGAACAAAAAGGTAAGGCTAGCGAAGAAATCACTAATGACATAAAAATGATAAGTCTAACCAAGTTTGATGGCACCACATTAGGAGAGGGGGCTGAGAACTGGCTCAGTGAGATGGAGAAATACTTTGTAATAAGAAATTTCTCAGAAGAAACAAAGGCAATATGGGGAGCATATCAAATTTCTCACGAAGCATCTTTATGGTGGGACAACCACAAGACTGAGTTGAACATTAATGAATCTAATATCACATGGGACCAATTTAAAGGTTACTTTAGGCAACGATGGCTGCTATAACTCTACTATGATCAGAAAATGAATAACTTTCATAACTTAGCTCAAGGAAAGCTAATCAGAATCGAGTATTGGGAGCTAATTACAAAACTCCTTAAGTATGTGCCTCAAGTCAAACCGATGAGAAGTTCGGGATATGGAAATTCATCATGGGATTAATCCTGTTATAGGAGGAGAGGTGGATGTTCATAGCCTAACCACGATGGAAGGGGTTGTTGAAAAATCTATAAGGTAGAACAAAAATTTAAGGCAATTTATACTCACAAGGAGGAAGTAAGGAAGAATAATCCCAATCGCTCTTCATCTCTTCACCCAAGAAAGGACCATGAATAAATTCAAAATGAAACGTAAGTTTTCATCGATACATGATAAGAAAGCAGCAAAAACAAGTTTGTTGGTAATGCATGAAACAACTTTTCCAAGAACAATAATAATGGACAGAAGTCCTATGTGGGTATAAGGCTGGAATTAAACTTGAGCCTAAGAAGGGACATGTAGGAGGCTATTATAATTGTGGAAAATATCATTACACAAATCAATGTCCTTTGAAGAAGGATGAATGTAATCAACAACACAAGATACACACTGCATGCAAAGAGCCGACAAGTAGGCTGAGAAACAGGCCACACCCATAGAAGTTCCGGCTAAGTTATTTGGTTTACTAATAACTATTGTTTTTGATACCAGAGCTACTGAATGTTTTATTTCTAGTAAATTAGCATCAAAATTAAAAATAAAACCTAGAAACATGGATAAAACAAGGATTGTACACTATGGTAATAATGTTGTTCATACGGTTAATATGTGTCTTTTTGGAGCAGTCCTTGATTTACCTAACTTTTCCATAGAGGTTGATATTTATGTTACACCTTTAGGGTCTTATGATGTAATCATAGGTGTTAATTGGCTAGCAAAACATAATGATAAAGTGGACTATTTTGAAAAAACACTAGTTGTTTAGACAACCTACAAAAAATAGAACAAATTCGGGGTGTGAAATGTGAGATCTCTTTTAGAAATATGTAAGCTATGTAACTTAAAAGGCCAAAAATAAAGGATGTACCCTATATGTAGTAAAAATTACTAAATCAATAGAAGAGAGAAACGATATTATGGAATGATATCCGGTGCTACGATAATTTAGTAATGTATTTTGGAAGAATTTCAGTCTTCCACCCAAAAGGGAATTTGATTTCACAATTGAGATCAAGCCTGGAACTGAACCTATTTCTAAAGCACCATATCGAACGAATACTACAGAATTAGTAGAGCTTAAGGCTTAGTTGTATGAAATTTTGTCTCAAGGTTTGATTAGACCAAGTGTTTCACCTTGGGGAGCACCCGTAATTTTTTTGAAAAAGAAAGATGGAACACTTAGATTGTGCATTGATTATAGAATGTTAAACAAGGCAACAATCAAGAATAGATATCCACTCCCTAGGATTGATGATTTATTTGATCAGATGCACGAAGCATCGATATATTCTAAGATAGATATTCGATCTGGATATCACCAATTGTGAATTAAGGATGAGGATATTCATAAAATAGCTTTCAAAACAAGGTATGGACATTATGAATTTATGGTTTTACTTTTGGATTAACTAATGCACTGCTGACATTTATGAATTTAATGAATAATATCTTTCAAGAATACTTGGATAAATTTGTGCTCATATTATTGGATGACATTCTCATATATTCTAAAAGCATTGAGGAGCATCATGAGCATTTGAAAATAGTTTTGGAAATTATGAGAAAGAGATGGTTGTTTGGTAACTTTGTCAAATGTTCTTTCTATGACACAAAAGTGCACTATCTGGGTCATGTAATAAGTAAAGATGGAAATTTGTAGATCCTTCTAAAATTGTAGCTATAATCGAGTGGCATGAACTAAAGAATGTACATGAAGTTAGAAGCTTCATGGGACTTTTTCGCCTACTATAGAAAATTTGTAAAATACTTTTCTAAGATAGTTGCACCAATAACTTCCTTACAGAAGAAAGATAAAAAGTTTGTTTGGAGTGAGAAATGTGAAATTACATTTAAAACCTTAAAGGAACAATTAACTTCAACACCTATTCTTGTAGTACCAGATCCTAATGGATATTTTATGGTGGTAACTGATGCATCCAATGGTTTAGGAGGTATTTTTTTACAAAGTGGTCATGTTATAGCATATGAAAGTAGAAAACTTAAGTTACATGAGTTGAATTATGCTCCACATGATTTAGAGCTTGCTGCCATTGTTCATGCACTTCAAGTTTGGAGGCATTATCTACTTGGTAAACCATTTGAGTTGAAAACTGATCATCTTGGGCTGAAGTACATTTTCACTCAGCCAAATCTGAATGCAAGATAATGAAGGTGGTTAGAGTTTTTGTCTCAATATGATTTTGACATAAGTTACATTAAAGGAAAATAAAATAGAGTGGTTGATGCTCTAAGTCGTAGGAAGCACGTTTCTACTCTTATAACGTTAAGAAGTCAGTTTAAGGATGAAGTAAAAGTGTTATAGAATCTAATTCTTACTTTAACAAGTAAAAGCAACACACTGCTGATTCTAATGATTGAGGTATAAAGGTTTTTTTTTTATAAAGAAGGAATCGTATGATTTGAGAACAAAGTCTATGTACCTTCACTAAATGATTTGAGAAAGAAAGTGTTAGTAGAATTTCACAATTCACCTTTTTCTAGACACCCTAGCATTACTAAAATGCTTGCTGATATAAAACAACAATATTTTTGGAAAGGAATGAAAAAGGATGTTATTGATTTTGTGACACATTGCCTTGAATGTCAACGTGTTAAAGTAGAACATATGCACCCATCCGGTTTATTGTATCCTCATAGCATACCGCAAGTACAAAAGGCAAGTAATAAGCATGGATTTTGTACAAGGGTTACCTATGTCAAGAAATAAGCATGATGTTATCTTAGTAATTGTGGATAAACTAACAAAGGTAGCAAATTTTATTACTATAAATATGAAGGATGATTATCCTATTTTGGCAAGAAGATTTGTACACGAAATTTTCAGATTACATGGAGTACCTGAGTTAATCATTTCGGATAGAGATTTTAGAATGAAATCAAGATTTTGGAAAATGCTTAATGCATCTTTAGGAACTAAGCTAAAGTTTAGTTCTGCGTATCATCTGGAAATAGATGGGTAGACTAAAAGAGTAAATCAAGTTTTAGAAGATATGTTACGAATGTATTGTATGGATCAAGATACAAGTGGGAATATTATCTTCCATTAGTTGAATTCGCATACAATAATACATATCATGCTTCTCTTAAGATGGCACCTTTCAAGGCATTATACAGAAGAAAATGCAGAACCCATGTTAGTTGGGATAACATAGAAGATAGAGAGGTAATTGGACCTAAAATTATTACTGAAATGGAACAACAAGTTAAATTGATTCGTGAATGCTTGAAAGAAGTAGCAGATAGGCAAAAGAGTTATGTTGACTTGAAGAGGGTTGATAGGAAATTTGAACTTGGTGAGAAAGTCTTTCTTCGGGTTAAACCAAAAAAGAGTTCTATAACTTTTGGCAAGGCTGCCAAGTTATCACCTCATTATGTGGGACCTTTTGAGATAGTTGAAGTAATCAACCCTGTAGCTTATCATTTAGCATTACCTCTTGCTTTGTCACGAATGCATGATGTTTTCCATATTTCTTTTCTTAAGAAATATGTTTCAGATTTATCACATGTGTTAAATTGGAATTCCTTGTAGGTCTAGGACCAGGAATAATCATGGTTAAACCCATACGAGTGCTTGAAACTCACCAGTTGCATTTGAGAAATTGAGAAATAAGTCAATCTAAAGTCTAGTGGGACCAGTTTAATGAAGATAGTGCAACTTGGGAAAACCTAGAGTATATGAAAATTCTTACCCATATCTATTTAAACAAAATTGATTATGTGGATTATTTGATTTTTTTGTGATTTTTCTTCTGTATATGACTATAAGTATGCCAATTTTGGGCAGATATTTATATGAATTTAACAAACAACTATTTAATGCTAATTTATGGAACTATAAGTTTTTGATATATTTGGCTTATGATAAGAGAAGTGAATGAATTGATTGTAATAGATATAAATTGTTAAAATGAGGTAATCATCGGGACGATGATTATTTTTAGGAGGGAAGCATGTAACACCCTCGACAATTGTTATATTCCTCTTTTGCATTTCAAGTGTTGACATGTGATCTTCTTCTAAAGATGTGTTATTTTGGTTGTTGGAGATCATGCTTGATATGGATAAAACTTTTTTGTTCTTAAGATCATTAGACTAGAATGGAATGGCTTCCTTGAATCCATTTTTCACTTCTTGTAGGTGAGTTGCAATCTGGTTTAAAATTTGCAAACTTATCTCTTTATCTAACTCATCCTTGGATCAATTTTAGTGATCCAAGGAATGTTTTAAACCTCCTTAGTTGAATGAATGGTAAATTGACATTCCATAATTGAGGGACATGATGGAATGAAATTTGTTATAACAAGTTATTTAATCTTTGTGAAAATGTTTCTATTCAGTTGTATGTTGTGCTTATGTCCTTGAAGATTGGTCTTGGCAAGTACATTGTTGATGTAAATGAAATGTAGCCTGTTCATGAAATTGGAAGGATTCAAAATCCTAAAACTAAAGGATTATCCTATAGAATCCTAAGTTGGGTAAGAATATATATATATACTACCTAGCTATGTTACTTAATTGAATTTTTATCCTAACCTAAGCTTTGTGCTAAAGGATTATGGAGAGGTTACTAGGCTATTTAAATTAACCTAAAACCTAATGCTATAAGATTATGTGATGATCTAACCTAATGCCTAAAACTATTATGTTGTGAATTAATCTAACCTATGTGGAAACTACCTAAGGTAATGTGTAAGGCCTAAGGTGATTAATTCTAAACTAACCTAAGTTCTAAGGGATCTATCCTAAGCTATTTTAATGGGAACCTAATGGGTCACATACCTCTAAGGTGTCGTTTCCAATGACATTTATCTTTTGATAAGGTTCTTAAAGGCATACGCATCTTTGCTAGTTTTGGCAGGGACTAGTTGACTTGGCAGAGGCTTATATGGAAGTTTCACTAAAGATGGAAGTTCATGTTAAATGTGAATTGTCATTCATCAGACTTGAGAGGTAGTGGAAAGGAAAGATAAAGTGGAAAATTGGAATTCATGGAATTTATTGTTCTTGGTTTTGTTCACAAACCATCTAAGAAACTTGGAAGGTAGATTTTTGGGAGGTTGTTGGTTTTTGCATGCTTTTTAGATTTTTCTACATGGAGCAAATTGGTTCTTCGAACTAGTAGTTTGACTTGCACTTCTTTGCTATTTTTAACTCACCCGGTCTATTTTTCGATCATGGGAAGGTATATGAGGCATTATGAGGAAAGTTTTTAGTTGGTTGATCTTTTGTGGAGTAGAAAAGGAGTAGGAAGCTCATCCGGAAGTCTCCTTTGATTTGGAAGAAGCGCTATCAGGAATGATAGGCTCTAACCAATAAGATCTCTTGCTTTCTTCTAAACATTTCATTAAAATGACTCTTCTCTTTTGAGATTCTTGGCTTGCATGTTTATCCGGTTATTTACTTGCTGGTTTTGTAATCTCTAGTAAATTTGGGCTTGAATCCTTGGCAAAAATTAGTGTGTCCTGGAAAATTTATTTGTAAGGGTTGAATAGCTAAGAATGTATGAGAAACTTGTTTCTATGGTTCTACATGTCATTTCTTGAACCAGTATTGGAAAGGACGAGATTATGACTGACCTTCGTCACTTTGGGTACTTGGTTATGAGTTTTTGGGAACCTTGAGTCTGTCTCGATCTTTCTTTAAGAGCTCATGTTTATTGAGCTAGAGCTTATATTTTAGCTCATACTTAAACTTGTGTTTGAGCTCGTGTTCATTTAAGCATGTCTTCGAGTTCATGTTTAATTGATCTTGATTCGGTGTTAGTATTTGATATGAGGTTGTGTTGGAGGTTCTTGTTTTTCTGAACCGTGTTTGGAAGCTTGGTTAATCCTTGACTTTTTTTGAAGTCCATATGTAGCTCTCGTACTCGTGTTTATTCTTGTATTATTTAGGACTGTTAATGGGAGTTCATAATGTATACAACACTCATATTTTATTACTTGTATGGTTTCAAACTTTGGTGAGAAACTTGTGTTTCATTGGAGTTGGAAATAGGGATTTTGATAAGATGTAAACAGATAATGGAATCCCTCTACTATTCTAGAACTATTAATAGGTATTTGTATTATATATTGCCTTGTATTAAGATATTGGTGTATATCTGAACTCATGTTGGAGATTTTGTGATTCGACACTGTACATTTAATTTGTTACTTAGTGTGTGGAATTTGTAACTGCAACGAGGTATCAATTCTTTTCTGGTATCTTTTTGGGTTTTCTTTGTTTAAGATATAAACTGGAATGGGAACATGTTGTTGCCCTGAACCTGTAAATATTCTCTTGAGTGGTCCTGAACCTTTGTGAGAAGTTTGTGTTCAACATTGTGCTCAGATTTTGTATTTTCGAGTTCTGAACTGGTCATATTATAGACATGTTCGATTTGGTTTTGGTATTGAATTGGGTTTTTACTTGCTTTTATAGTTTAAGCTCATAACTCTTTTGAATCAAAATACTTGATCAAATAAAAACTGGAAGAGTGGTTTAATGGGTTGTTGGGTAATCTCTTTGAGATGTTGACTAAAATATCTTGTTGGTTTATTGTTCTTCTTGGAACCTCGATTTGTTTGCTCTTATAATAAGATGTTGAAATTTATTGTAATATAGTTTCTGTCTTCATTTGAGCTTGTGGGTAATTCGAGTTAGTTTTATATTAAGGTTTTAACACCTCTTGTTGTGTCCATTAAGTGAATACCTGAGTCTTTTAAAAGGTTAAGGAAATTGTGATTCCTTAGGGATAGTGTGTTGTTTTTGAACAATACTGCTATGTTGTTCTAAACTAAAAAATGAACTCATGCTTTATTATGGTAAAGAATGTCAGGGAGATTGGAGTACGTTTTCTTCTTACATTGAGTTGGATTTGTTCTCTCTTCTGGGAGCTATTGTATGAGCTTATTGTTTGGATTAGAAAGGGGAATTTGTTGTTAAGTGTAATGAGATGATTTAAGGATTGAATCATATTTCTGAAAAGTTCCTTTTCTAGGATGTTTGGTTAAGTTCATTTGATTGAAACCTTGTTAATTTTTTATTAGATTAGGCAAAAAATAGGGACTGGCTCCTAGGGTCGAACAAAAGAGAGGAACACAACCATAAAAAAATAGAAAGAAAACCCAGAAAGGAGATTGAAAGCTTATGTTAATTATTCTCTTAGGAAATGGAGATTTATTATGTTGTTTAGTTTTCTTGTACATATCATTTGAATGATCTGATGTAGAAAGAGATTATATGATTAGGTTTGTATAACAGAAAATGTAAACTGGTTAGTTATTTGTTTGATTCTATATTCACTCTTGGATTGAAATGGGATTCTATTCGGATGAATATCTTAAATGCTGAAGTTAAGGTAGATGTCCTTTAAATGAGGCAGTCATATTCATGTTATGAACCTACTTTTATTTTTGGATGTTTTATGTTTGGGCATAGTTTGTAATGGGTATTCTTCTTCTTTTGCTTAGGATTTAGATGAATCATCCTAATGAGAACCATGTTGTAAACCCTTCTTTTGGCTTAAAGCAAAGATAAATGTTGTATTCTATTATGATAGAATTGAGAACAATGAGATTATATGATCTCGTATTTTACTTAATGATAATTGATAGGATCAATTAAACTTTAATTCTCGTAAGGTAGATGTTGTGGATTATATTTTGTTCTTCTCTTATAAGTGAATTCAGATTGGTTAATGTAC
This sequence comes from Taxus wallichiana var. yunnanensis, assembly GCA_018340775.1. NCBI lineage: Eukaryota > Viridiplantae > Streptophyta > Pinopsida > Cupressales > Taxaceae > Taxus > Taxus wallichiana. The sequence goes on from CM031234.1 coordinate 138,236,549, forward strand.
TTCTTTTCTTATTGTTATTACTTATATTGGTATGTATGATATATTAATTGTCTCATTAAAGCATAGTTGTTTTAATGGAACAATTAGTGGAATGCAATTCATTTTAAAGCTTAGTGCTTATCATGCTCAGTTCATTGAACTGACCCGTGCTAACAATTTTTGTAGATGGACTTCGTAAGTGATAAAAGAAGGCTAAACTTATGAGATGCATTAGCTGATTTAAATCTGATTCTTTGTGAAGAATTCTAATTCATTCTTGAGATTGTATTGAAAAATAAAAGTAGTATTATTTTAGGTGAAGGTGGTTGTTATGCAGTATGCCTAAATTGCATAAGGCTTGTAAATGTATAAGTTATAAATATGAATTGAAAGATGAGACTTTACTTGTATTGGTTGTGTAAATTATCTTGTACTTTTATGAAAAAGATGGATTTCTATCTTGTTGATATTCTTCATATTATTTATATGCTTAATTTGTTATTCTTGATAAGTTGGATAAAGGGATTTGGTTCAATTTCCCTACTTATGATGCAACTTGTTAAGTTGCATAATATGATATTCTTTATCTAAACTATATAACATAGTAATGTAATGTGTGATGAACATACATCACGAAATATGGATATTGGGTTGATATACACCTTGTAACTTAACATGGAGATAAAGACTCTTTCTCCTTCTTAAATGATTAAACCAAAAAGGTTTGGAAATATGATTACAAATTATTAGACTTCATTTTATATGAATTCTACTTTAAATTAGATATATTCTGGTGTTTAAATTTCTAAAATGTTAATGTACTTTTTAAATAAAATATATGATAACGTTGTTCAATTACGGTTAATTGGAAGTTAAATTGTGTGATCAAACATTAAAAGCAAACATGAATATAACGAAGTTCTTAATGCACTAAATAAAACAAATTTAGGAAAGAACTTATTAAGTGTTGGGTTAGGGTTTGGCAGGGTTGCTGTAATCAAGAAATAATCTAAACTAACAAAGTATTAACAATCTCCATGGGGGTATGTACATCTTGATGAGGTAGTTTCTATAGGATGTTGGCACACACCAACTGTAGGGCTGTACTTTTGAGAAGGCTTGGGTCTTCTCAAGAATACAACGTTGTAGTTGACATGTGGCATCACCCTTCTACATTGATCATCTAAATCTACACCCAATAAGAACTTGGACTTGAACTTAGTTTCCCTCTAGGTTTGGATAGGAGCATATTTAGAATATGAACTAGCTTCTAATGGCTCAGGGTAAGTTGGCACATCCGGTCGACTTAGGTCAACCGAGTATGCCCATATACCCTAAGCCATTTTGAGTGTCTTCTTATAATAGGTTATGTTCCTACCTAGGTCTAGGGTTAAACCTAGAACAAGTGGACTGACAGTAGTCAGTAAAGACCAATCATGATAAATGAGGAGTGAGGTGAAGGACGTATTCCAATATGACGAGTATTCCATCTAGGAATATTGACATACACAGTATGTTATAAATCTTTGGCCAAAGTATCGCAAAGCTACCTGGTTGTATTGTCCTATGTCACCAAGTTTAAAACAACGTGATATCGATGAATATTGGTAGTAGATATTTATATATGTTCTTTAAACAGATCACTTGATACCGGTGTAGGGTAGGATAACAAAGTATAAAATATGTATTCGATACATAAGATAACATAAATAGATCGGTAGCTTTATCGAGTTATGAAATGAATAGATCGGTGAGTCACCGAGTCATTACAACTTCATATGTTTATCCATTGAATTGGATTGGCATGGAATGTTTGTTCTAAATAATGCTTTATTTAAAATAGTGAACACTATAATTTTTTTCCCCTTGTTTCTAAAGTCTTAAAATGGGAATGTTACTCTATTTTCAACTCAAACCCATAAAAATTATATGAATAAGGATTATTTATCCCACCTAAAAATGTGATTAAGTAGATAACAAGTTGTTTCTCCTAGAAAACATGAAAGTGGACTTAAAAATCTTGAAAAAGGGCCTTATAGGAAAATGGTGTGTTTCTCACCAGGCGTGCCAAATGTGTTTAATGAAAATTTGCAAAAGCCATGGACATGGGATAAGAATGTCTAAAGAAACCCCAAAGGATTTTAGCAAACTAGTCAGTTAACCATTAGATAAGAGATAAACAAGGATTCATCATTTTTCATACATTAATATTGAAAGAAACAAGAAAATCTAGCATATTTAGTAATCCTCTACTCTTGAAAGCTTTAAAATGAACCTAGGAAGGATTCTAAGCAATCAGTTATGTGATTATGAGGATGGGATCTCACCATTAATGGCTTCAAGGCCAATGGTTCTTCCCATTTACTCAATGCTTGTGTGTGTAGTGTAATGACAAAGTAATAGCTTAATGAAAGAAATGAAATAAATCTAAACCCTAAGAAAAATTCTATAGTTTATGTTAGGAAGAAGGAGAGTTCTTAGAAATGAGAGGGGGTAGTGGGCTATTTATAGTTTTCCATTTGGGAAAGTGGAGGAATTTTGGTGCATGTGGGACAAAAGGATAAGTCAAAAAGTTGATTAGGGAGTCAAAGTAAGATTTGACTAGGTTTAGAAGAGGTTAATCATGGTTAGGACTAGTTAAACTAGGTTAGGCTAGTTAATCATGTTTAGAGAGGAATTAGGGTTTTGAGAGGGTTTTGAGAGGTCTAATCAATCCAATGAAATGGATTGATAGTCTAGAAAGCTAGTAGAAGTAGTCTAGAAGGGAATGAGAAGATGGTTTAGTCAATAAAAGGCTATATTAGCCTGCTTAATTTATTTACAAGAGGAATATGACCAAAAGAGTGTCGTAAGAGGGAGTTAGATAGATCTAACTGATGGTATGTCATCAATTTGCAAGGAGAATAGTTAGTGAAATATTAGGAATAATAGTGCTTTGATCAAACTATAGATGTCTATAGGTAGTTAAGCCTACAACACCTTCTATTACTAGCTCATTTACTACGCCTTTAACGAAGAAGGTACAACCAAAATCTAATACAGTACCACCTACCAAACTAGTCGTCAAACCCATTTCACATCCAATTCCACCTCATGTGATGACTCTCCCACCAAAATCATCCACACTTAAATCTAGACCCACCCTCACCTCACATTGTAATCCATTGGCAGGGTCTTGCAACAAAATTCTAGCTAACCTTTTAGAAACCTCTATCATCACATTTCGCACCTTAGACCTTACAACCCACTAAAATCCAAACTAAAAGGGTTTTCTCGATACTAAAATTTTCACCTACCATCGTGTGCCAGGACATGATGTAGAAAATTGTAAGGCTCTAAAACCGCTCTTCTCCAACTTTTTCCTCCTGAACAAAAATTTGACGATGATGATCTTCTAGACGAGGACCTAGTTCCACCTCCACCTATCACCACACATCCTTGCCCACTACCTATTCAATGACCTACATCACCACCTCCACAACCCTTTTATCCACCTCTAAAATTTGAGATCAATATGGTCCGTATAAGAGAGCTAGCCAAAACCCCACCAAAATGCCAGTGCACCCTACTCATTTCATAAGGCTCTTATCCCGCACTAGGTTTTTTTCCATCATGTCGTTATAATTTTCATGACACACCTTCTCCATCCACATCTCTTCCTCAAATTAACATGATCCAAGTTGTCACTCACACCCAAAAAGAAAAAGGAAAGGAGAAAACAACTAGCCCATCCACCAATCCTGTTCCCAATATACCATCTGCACCCACACTGAAAAATTACCCTTCGGGGAACCACATACCCTATTTCTGATGGGGTCACCCATCGTATAATGATTAAATAATTGCACTAATCCCCTCTAAAAATGTCTTTGTATGACCTTGTCCAAACTTCTGAATCCTATTGACCGGCCCTAATGCAGGTTCTACAATCCATCGAGGTTTTACCTAATGACCTGATGCCTGTGGCATCCATTATCACCCCTAACCATGTGGCCTCCCTCACCAATTCATCCCATTCCTCTACACCGCCACTACTCACAAACTAGTTTCCCGTTTCTTTGATGACAAGATTTTACCTCTCTAATCAGATGATCATGATCCCATCCTTTTCATTTCTGTCTATATTGATAATATATGCAATTGATGCATTATGATCTATGGCAGTGCTAACATCAACATAATATCCTCCCATGCATACAACCAAATACACATCCCTGCTAATTACATGCATAATAACCTAGTTATGATGTGTTCATTCAATGATGTCATCACTTCCACTCTCTGGCACCATCATTCTCCACATTCGTGTGGGCCCCGTACTATTCTCGGGAATTTTTCTATCTTAGAGGGGGAGTTCCATTACAACTGTTGCTTGGCCAACCTTGGATCCATGTAATGGGTTGTGTTCCTTCAACCTTAGATCGCTAGGTAAAATTTGAACATGAAAGACATAACTATACCATTCCGGTGACCGTCACCATTCAAAATCTGTAACATGTTGTATTGGTCTAATGATGTCCATATACCAGTCAAGGCATCTACCAACACTTCCACTTCTGCTTCAACCATAACCCCATCCACCAACTCTTCCGCTATGTCTCCCACACCTAACTCCTCTATTTCCACAACCACCGAAGCCTCTCGTAGCCAACCCATCCGCTAACCCATCTACTTCTCAACCAACCAATTCTTCTTCTTCCCAATCACCTAGTGATTTATCTATTACCGCTACCACATATCAATTTCCAATCCATTAGAAGGTGTTTTTCAACATCTCACTCTAGGGAATACCACCTATACAACATCGACACATTCCTTACTCCTCAAGAGTATGGTAACCTATTCCAACATCCTTGCTATGATCACCACATAGGCGAGGTATTCCCTTATGGTCCTCCCTACCTTCACACCAACTTAACATATGGGGGAATTGATACTTCTACCTACTCACCCGAGCTACCTTCCCAAACACGACAATTTTCATCTGACCTCCAATCTCTTACCAACCGCCACTTTTCCCACACTTTCCTTTATTGATGTGCATGTATAGGCTTTGGCTTTGGGTTCTACAAACATGGATGCCATACTATCATCCCATGTACCACTCATAAACATAAATACCACAGTGGTATTGGTTTTCGAACCATCTTCCAAGAAGGCCCACATCAAACTCATTGAGGAATACAAACCTTCTTCACCCCATTTACCAACTTCACCCCTTCACCCACGGATTCTATGGATCTGGAATCCATTCCTCCTAAATTTTTTTGATGAAAAAAATTTCCTTGGGACCTCTCGACTTATGAATGAGATGCCAAGGCTCCTCTCTTCTCTTCCCTTCCTATATCCCGACAAGATCAATGACAATACACCTTCTATTAACGTCTTTCAATGTCGAAGACGATGAGTCTATTCTCACTTACCTTGGTGTGGAGGATTTGTTGTTGTAAATCAGCAGCACCCCTGGATGTTGATCAGGCTTCTAATTTGATTATTATGAGCATCCAGTGTGATTGCACAACATTGAATCCTCTTCCCAAGTGTGGGACTTGCAAAATGGAAGAGGAATCTCCAGATTAGAGGTTGGTTCCTCAACTCCTCTAATCAGCTATTTCACTTGTACAATTGCAGAGGTTTAAACTCCTAAATCTACTCTAAATTCCAAGGAGACAGAGATAGAGGATGTAAAAAATATTAAAACTAATAGGTGATGCACCAAAGGAGTTGTAGACACATAATTATGCATGAAATACACAATCCACAAGGAAACACAACACAAAACATGCACAAAATTCTCAAAATGTAATGAAAGATCAGGAAAGCAATGATAGATATATGAAAGGATTGAGGGATTTTAATCACGAACATATATCAACATTTCAGATCTAATACAAGACATTACAAAGTTGATCCGAGAGGCAAGAAAAGTGATGCATTACATGGAAAGGTAAATTTTTTTCACAAATTTACGCAAGGAGGAAGGAAAAGGAAGTTGCAGAGCTGAAAAAGTGTCTCCCCTTTTGCAAAATGAACTCATTCTGGCTTTTACAGTGCAAACCACGACCCCAGGAGAGAGAAATGTGGGAAAACATGCAAGGGGTTCAACCATTGACCAAAATGCCATCAAAACAGCATGGGCACCCTGACAGACCCATTCCTTGACATTTTTAACCATGCTGGGAGAGAATGTGAGCCATTCTTCATTAAAAATGGTGGTTGAAACATCATTTCTGTCCATGACCACGTGCCAGAGGTGTTTCTTGATTTTATCTCTCCAAAATATACCAAAATTCAAAAATGACCCTAGAATCTTCTAGATAATTTCACCAGCTTTCCATTGATATAAAGAACATGAAAAACCGAGCTTTGGATCGAAAGATATGGCGATTTGAAGTTTTAGGGCAAAATAGGGCCAAATCGGGTCTACAGGAAATTTTTTTCCTTTTGAAACCTTTGCCAAAACACTTGGTAAAAACCAAGTTCTCCTCCAACCCCACCACTTCTTTGGACACGTGGCACGTCCTGATTGGCTGTGGGCCTTCTAGAGGAAAATTTCCCACAAAAACTCCGCCGAGCCATAACTTGAAAATATATGGAGTTAGGAGGAAAAATTTACCTTTCTGGAAAGCTGAGAAAGAGCTCTATCCAATGGTGCCATTTCAAGAAGGTTTTGAGTGCCTAAAAAGCAAAATTTTGTTACTGAGGCACAAGAGAGGGAAGAATGAGAGGAGTTAGCCACAAAATGAGCAGGGGGCACATTTTGGATAATAGGATTATTATATCCATCAATCATTACCTTCGAGATACAAACCATGTTAAATGAATCAACCATTGAAATTAATATTAACACTTAGGATGACCTGCACATTCTAAAAATAGGCCAATCTTAAGACACTACCGAACATGAAGCTTTTAATTCTTTCTGCAGGATCATAACAACAATTTTTCTTGGTCCTATGCTGATATGGCTAGTATTTACCCAAACATTGTGGTCCACAATATCATCACTATTCCTAAAGAAAAACCCGTAAAATAAAAGCATGTGGAAAATCCACCCTCGCATCTCCTTCTTGTCAAAGAATAACTTCAACGACTTCTCTCAATTTCCTTCATCCTACCCATTGATTATCCCCAATGGATCTCTAACATCGTTCTAGTCACAAAAGTGATAGAGGGACTCGAATTTACATGGATTTCCATGACCTTAACCTAGCTTTCCGCAAAGACAACTTTCCTCTACCTAGTATTGACCAACTAGTTGATTTTACCGGTGCCATGAGATGCTATCACTCATGGATAGTTTCTTGGGTTATAACCAAATATTACTTGCCCCAAAATATCAACACAAAACTACCTTCATCACTCCTTGGGGACCTTCGCTATCAAGTAGTTCCCTTTGGCCTTAAGAATGCTAGTGCTACATATCGCGGCTATGACTTATATCTTTCATGACATCATGCATCACATATTGGAAGATTACGTTGATGATCTCCTTTCCAAATATAAACATCAAGTTGAACACCTTACAGTCCTTAAGGTCATCTTTGACCGTCTCATCAAGTACTATGTTTTCCTTCAACCTAAGAAGTGTGTCTTCACTATTCTTTCTAGGCAAGCTCCTTGGTTTTATCATTTCTTTGTGTGGCATAGAAGTTGACCCCGCTAAAATTAAGGTTATTCTCAAAATTCCTCCACCTACTAACCTTTTTCATCTTCGTAGTTTGCAAGGAAAGTTGCAATCTATTTGTCACTTTATTTCTCAACTTTCGACCCGCCACCCATTTGATCATGTACTCAAAAAGGATGTTTCCTTTAAATGGGATGATGAATGCCACGAAGCCTTTTATACCTTAAAAAAATCCTCCTCCCACCACATGTTCTCATTCCCCCTAAGGATGATAAACCATTTTACCTTTACATTTCTGCTACTAATCATTCCTTGGGTGCCATGCTCACTCATCGTGATGAACAACACAAAGAACAAGTAGTTTACTATATCGGTCATACGCTTCCAAACTATGAAACTAGATACACCCATGCCAAAAAATATGCTTAGCCTTAGTTTTTGTCACCACTAAACTCCACCATTACCTACTTAACCACAAAACATTCATTGTCACCAATACTGGACCCCTTACATTACATGTACGCCAAGCCTTACCAACATCAATGAGTGCACATTGGCTTATGCTTCTTACAGAGATATGAAACTCGAATTCATCCATCAAAAATATGTCAAAGCAAAAACTATCGCTGACCAACTTGGAGACGAACCTATCTCTGGTAACCAATCCTCTAACTTTGATTTCCCAGAAAAATCCATTACTAACCTCTCTTTAGATAATAGAATTTACCATATGACCTTATTCTTTGATGGTTCCAAATGTCAGTGTGGGGGTGGTGCCGGAGTTATCCTCATTCCTCTTGACAGTGAGCCTATGCCATTATATTTCAAACTAGATTTTGATTGTACTAACAATATTACTAAATATGAAGCACTCGTATTAAGCCTTCAAACATCCATTACCTTAGACATTAAGTCAATTAATATCTTTGGCGATTCCCAACTATTTGTAAACCAAGTTAATGGTATATACTAGTGTCGTAATGAGATACTTCAGAAGTATAAGCATCATGTTGACATACTTTTGACTACCTTTGATCGTTATGAAATTCAAACCACACCGCATTCCACTAATAAATTTGGGGATACCATGGCCTATATTGCATCTCGATACCCACTTCACCTTTTGAATCAAAAATATTTGTCACAAAGACAAAGATTGTAATCACCTTCTTATTAGACCAAGACTGTTTGACACAACTTGAGATATTAGATGAATGTCGTCTCAATGATCTTGATCACCTCCAAATATACCAAAAAATTTATCAAATGTGCCTATGATAAACGTGTCCATGAACAAACCTTCTAGGTCAACGACCTCATCCTAAAGGAAAATCAACATGTAACAAAAGAGGAAAAAAGTAAACGGGGAAAATTTGCTCCTAATTGTCTTGGACCCTATATCGTTACTCATACCTTTGGATCAGGTGTTTATTGTTTGTCTTCACTTGAAGGAAAACCTGAACTTGAGCCCTCAATGCCTTGCATCTTCGACCATTCTATTGTTGAAGCAATTTCTATATCACATTTTGTCTAGTTAAAATTCTCGTCCCTTGAGCACCATTCACCTTCCATTTTACCTATTTTAAGGATCAACGACTAAACAAGAATCATGTGATTACTCGTCACTTTTCAGCCTTATCTTCAATATGAGTACCACGTCCCTACTCATGGCATGATTCTCATGGATACTTTTCATCTTTTTCAAGATGGAATCCCATGGTCATTCATCATAGAAACCCACTCTTTCATAATTAGCCTATGTGTGCTATGGTTTGTCTATAACAAGAGCCTATCGATATCTATAGTATTGTCCATGAACTAAAAATCCAAAGAAAAACAATTTCAAAAGTAAAATGGGATTTAACTCCCCAAGTCAAACTTCCAACAAAAAGATGACTCCCTCAAAAAGGACATCTATGCTTTCTATCTCGTTGCTATAAATAGATTTCTCCCTCGAAGGAAAGCTATACCAAGCTAGCCATATTGTACATAGTCTATCATAATAAGAAGACTATTCTTGGAAAAAATAAAATTAAATATTTAAAATCTTCCGCATTGATCAGCTTCATGAAGACCTCAAGGATAAAATCTACTCATCCCACATAGAATTCTGCATCGATCAGTCTATCAAAACAAAAACAAAAAAAAAAAAAAATAAAAATATTAACTTTTTTGTCATGGACTTGCCTATTTTGATCTTGGGTCTCTTGCCAAATAGGCATGTTGTCTCACACTAGGTTACGCTAAAACCAACCTGCTTTCACCTCATCACCTTTTTCACCCTAATTTTCTTCCCGCTCAAGGGACGTGCCACAAATGTGACATTTCATGATCATGTGACTTTCTTCACCCTTTGAATAGTCAATCAGGAAATGCCTTTAGGGTCTTACATTCATAAGCCCATATTTGGTATGGTAGAATTGTTATGGTTCTTACCAATTAGGTGGCTCTTTTTGTCACCTCTTACCCTTCACCTTCTTCATTACTTATTGATTCTTCTATACAATACTAGACCATCGACACCTACATTTTAAGAATTCATCTTTCACCAAACTCAACCATACCTAAAATGACCTAAATGACCTAGATTCAAAACATGCCTACAACCTACCGACCCATTCATCTATCCTCATCATATTCTTCCCTAGCTTACGAGAGAACTACATCAGCCTGAGGCCCCTTTTACCGAGGCTATGTAGGCAACACTCCGAGGGCATGGGGCCCTTGGAGGTTAGCTCAGCCACTCTTTACCCTAACCAATTTCCCCTCATTTTTATATTAACATTCTACCTTAATTTCCATTTTTCACAAACATTTGGAAATTAAACAAAACATAAAAACATACATACCTATCATATCATCAAAACATCCAATTAATCATTTCACATATCCATGATATCAAGTATTTCACAAATTTACACCATGACATACATATACATCATCATTTATTTTCCATACTACCAATAACTTGGAAATTAAATCAAACCCATACACATAACCAAACCATGCCTATACCTGACTCCATCATGCCTACATGACCTCGACTACCTAAATTACCTAGACCCCACCATGCCTAACTCACCTAGACTCCACCATGCCTATACCTGACTCAACCATGCCTAAATGACCTAAACTCAACCATGCCTAAATGACCTAAACTCAATCATGCCTACATGACCTCGAATCAATCATGCCTAATTCACCTAGTTTCCATCAATACACAATAACAATGGAAATTAAAACATAGGTACATCATCCATGCAATAAATATAATCATCTATATAAGTAGGACAAGCTCGTGTATCAATACACATATACAAAGATATAAATTCATACAAGTATCTCCAATCGCTCAGATACAACCTCACTATCTTCAACACACAGACTTATATAAAAATTAAAATCACAAAACTCTCATATATAACCTCACTATCTTTGGCACGCAAGCTGATATATATATCAAAACCTCAAAAACAATAATCATACCAAGTGACTAATCATCACCCCACCTCATATCCTCCGGGACAGTCTCACCTATCTCCTCCTCCCGACCTATCTACCACCCTGCCAACATCTCTCCACCCTCCATGGGTCTTGGTCTAATCTCCTCCTAGACCTCGTTAGGGCCTAGCCTACGTGAACTAGTAGCCTCGCCCTACCCCTATCTCTGGGCTCACTGCCCCCTGTGATCTCTGAATTATGAGTGCAAGATATTATCCTCTCAATCACATCATAATAGGATATGTACTCAGCATATGAGGGAGCATCTATCCCGACAGTCGTCAAGTGATCCTAGTAATAATGAGCCTCATTCAAGGCATCCTTGAACCTCACCATCAACACCATCTCGCAATGGTACCATAGGTCTCACTGCAACCTATGAGCTCTGCCTTGTTAATCTTGGCCTAGGTCCCTATACCTATGATTCCTGTCCTCCTCCCTTTACCATGAGACCCTATCCCATCGATGCTACCTTTAGTATGGAACCCTGTCCCTGGGTCTGTGGAGGTACCTATGCTTCAAAATTGGGATGTAAAACCATAACATGTGCATGTGTATTGGTTAGCTGGCCCTACAAGCCTAATACATGTGCTTGTAAGGCAGCCATCTGTACTCCATCCCCATTACCACCCTATGCAGGTGCATGTACCTGGGCTAGCTAATCCTGTAAGGGTGTCACGTGAGCCTACAGGGTGGCCACCTATGCATGAGCTATTGTCAGAACTCGACCCTAGACACTGTGAGTTATGTCCAAGGGTGGCCACCGCCCGCAATGCATCTCTCTTAATGGTGACCGTAGTAAGATCTCGGCTTCCCTAGCCTTGTTGGTTCCACCCATTAGTGTGCCGCCCATCACTACCTATAACCATCAGTGACTTCGATGTCATCTATCTACCTATCCACTTCCTTCTCCCGCCTGTCAAAGACACTTAAACATGGTGGAGACATAGTTCTCTTCATGAAATCTCTCTCGATACTATGGGAAAGGTGGAGGCATGTCCTGTGAAAGCCCAAACTACCACCTAAACCCGTCTATGGGTATCATCTTATGCTTTCTAACACCCCACCTCTATATCCACCTCAAGAAATTTGAAGCTCCTCTAACTCCTTAGCCATGCCCTTGTATGAGGGATAGCTAATGCAGGGCCTCCACACAATATCAACTTCCAAAATTCCCTCTAAAGAACCGCTTATACTATAAAACATCATGTGTGGCCCTAGCCACCCTATGCTACCTAGCAATGGTACATACCATCTCGTATCCAACTATGATAAATCCACCCCGAACTAATCATTTTGTGGAAAACCAACTAGGCGTATGCACATGATATGATCATATGCCCAGTAGTGTATTAAAAAGGTACAACACAAACTAAACCACCACAATCTCCCATAGGCCCATAAGTCCCTATATAGTTGCAGTAGAAATGCCGGTGCCTAGGAAAAATAGATCCACTCCTCCATCATATCCTGGAGCACTCCCATCAGTGCTCGTGGTAATATCCCACCCTCAACATTTGTTAAGGTGAAGCAACATACCACCTCCATCATCAATATAACTAGCCTCATCTCTTAAGGATGGGCTGCATACATATATCCATAACTAAGGCTCACGCTATGATACCTTAGCTCACCCATCACCTCCCCAAACACAACCACTATCGGTTCTCACCGATGCCTCGAAAAAATAGAATAAACGGCTCCCCAACAATCAATAGTTGTAGGATTCTATACACATCCTCCGGTGGTGACGGTCATCTCGCCCATCGTAGATGAAAAGTTTTGGTTGTTGAATCCCATCTGTCGATGAGAGAGACCATCAAGCTATGGTCTCAAGCTATGAGCCTATAATGCCGGATCCTAAACAATTCGACATCAGTCGTATGCTCCCACTATTATGTAGTCAAAATGGAATGCATCTATACTAATAAAGGAGGTACTGTCTCCGCATCCTAAGTTGATCCCGCACCCGCATCATCAAACACACCATTGTCAAGAATTTACTTCCCAAAAACCACCTATTTCCCACTAAACCATACCCACCACATTAAACATGCCTACGCCCTTTACCTAATTCACCTACAAACCTACTACCCCTTATCATCATTACCCATTATCTTAAACTCATTTAACCTACTTCCCTGTCTCTTCTCACCAAAATCACATTTTACCCTCTTCCCCTATTATTCATCCTCACCTACCCCTTCTTCACCTCTTTTACATTCCTACCTAGCCCTTCTAACCCCTATTTTCCCTTAACCTTAAATGGCACTGAGCTCTCAGGATCTGTTGCTTTGTCTTAACCATCATCGGTTTCATTTAACCGGTGTTGGTCACCTCAGACCTGACCGATGCCGACCCAAGCCAACCGACATCGGCCAAAACTTTACCGATATCACTCTATTACGACATCAAAAATGAAAACTCCCACCCCATTTCTCAAAAATTGACAAGAACACCTTACAAACCTACCTAATCCCACCCACATTTACCCCACATTTATTTCTCACCCTACTTAACCTATATTTGACATTTTCCCCCTAATTTCATCACTTTTCCACCTACAAATCAAAACCAAAATCCCACCCAACTCTGTTTCTTTAAAATCACAAATTTCAAATTAAAAGTGAGGTTTTTGGATCCCTCCTACCTCGTCGTGGTGTCACCTACGTGGTGACACATCTAGCCACTACGCCGATGGCCACCCAAACCCTCTCCCACCTCTAGCATGCTGAAATCTACCTCAAATCTCTCCACCAATCAACTCACTCCGCTTGATCTTGTGGACCTGCCTGTCAATACCTAATCATGTACTAGTAACTAGCCAACTCAACTTGACACTTGTTAATGTTACTTTCCATGAAGGAAAAAATTCTCTATCATTTTCACAAAGGAAAATAAGTTAAAATGAATCTGAAAAACATGAATTTTTATTTTTTAAAACCTAAATCGACATGATTGGCGTACTCATATAGTGCCCTACAAAATGATGTTAGTTACCTTATGACTCGACATCGTTACTGCAGTACCATTTCACCTATATTTTTCCCATTTTGACCTAAACTCATTACTACCAAATACCTTTTGACCTTACCAACACTTATTACACCCTACCCACAAGCCTAAATTACCTATACATTTCCTTAATCATGTTTAGGGACTTGTTATTTACCTATACCTTGGCCTTACCCATGCCATGACCTACATACCCTAACCAAAACTACCTTTTTTGACCTTTGAACTCATGTACTCGCTATACCTTGCGATGTTGTTACTGTGTGGTTTATCTTGATGAATTTACCTATCCTATTATCATGCTATTTATCCTTATCAAACCTTTGGTGTACCATATCACACCTAAATGGTCCGAACCTAAGCTAAGTTGTGTCTCTGGACCATATCCTATACACTAGATACCTGAATCACTTCAACCTCATTTGGATAAACCTATCGAACTTGGACGATGTAGATTTTCCATGCTCTTCTACCTGGTACCATGTCACGCTTCTATACATGTGCATGCATTTTATTTCCATTACCTATTAATAGATTTTACCATCATCCATTACCCATAGTTCCCATACCCTTACCTACAACTCACCTACCTTAACTTTCTTCACTTACATAGTTATCAAACCACTCACCGAATCCATCTAATACCTCATCAGTTCTTGGTTTGAGGGGGATCACCTCCACCCACACTTGAGGAAATATAAATTTCAGACCTATTTGGGGAAATCTAACCTCTATTCACACTTGGAACACCAATTTCATGTTTTTGTTAGCATCACTTACAAATACAAGCTACGCAAAAAAAGGGGCAAAATGTAAATACCAAAACTGGGTCATACTTCCCTTTAAAACTCATTAATTAAATTAACCATATCCTACCTATTCATATCCCATAGTGCACATGTTAATTAAATTAACTATCTTAATTAAATTTATTAATATCCTCACTTAACCACCTCACCTAGCCACCTCACTCAATGACCTACTCAAATATCATTAATAACCTAAGAACAAGTCTAAACCTATCCTAACTAACTAGGACTTAGTCTAAAACCTAGACTTAACTCCTATCAACAAACCTAAAAGGACTCCCACTTATCTTTCCATGATATATCACTTGAGACTCGGTAGAAGGTTGGAGATCACGCCAAAAATAGCAACAATATGGCTATTTTTGGCCAACCTAGATATTCCTTCCTTGGACTGATGCCGGTTATATCTTAACCGATGCCGGTCACCTAGCCATTGTCAGTTAGGTTAAATATGTTTCTAAAAGCCTTTACACCAGGTTGGTCAATTCATTGAGGATCTCATTTCTTCCAGAGACTTAGAGCACTCAAATTTATTTAGCATTAGAGAAAAAGAAGACACACTGGAGCACTACCAATATCAGTCACCATTCATCATCCTCTTCACGATCAAAAATTCACAACAGAGAGGCACGAAGGTTAGAACTACCACAACATGAATACTATATGCAATGAAAAGTTGCAAAATCTATGGAATGAGGCTAAA
The DNA here is from genome assembly GCA_018340775.1 of Taxus wallichiana var. yunnanensis. Taxonomy (NCBI): domain Eukaryota; kingdom Viridiplantae; phylum Streptophyta; class Pinopsida; order Cupressales; family Taxaceae; genus Taxus; species Taxus wallichiana. Next base: position 138,252,183 of record CM031234.1, read on the forward strand.
TAACCTCAAAGCTTTGCTAACTCAACTATGCACCATGAGATAAGAGATAAACAAGGGAAACTAACATGAAAGCATTATAACTTTGACAAAAACATCAAAAACTAACATGATAAATCTACTCTCTACTCTTTAGATTACTTAATTTAAGAAATTAAACCTAAAAAGATCAACTTAGCAATCAAAGGTGTGATGTTTGATATGAAACTCAAGCTTTCAAGAATAGAGTCTCACCATTAATGGCTTCAAGGCCAATGGTTCTCTCCATATTACTCAAAACTTGGATTATGGATGCAAATGGAGGTGTTAGCTCAACAATGGAGGAAGGAAAGCTTTAGATCAAATGTCTAATTAGCTTAAAGCTAATACAAATGAGATCCAAGCTTTCTTAGGCTTGTTTTGGCTTTGTGTTATGTAAAGTTGTAAATTTGAAGGCTTAGCCTTGTATTTATAGTTTTCAAATGGAAGAGTTTAAACTTTGGGTGCATGTGGGACTAAAGCTCAAAAATCAATTTTAGATTAGATTAGGATAAACATGCTTTAGGATTAGTTAAGCTAGGTTTAGGCTAGTTAACTAGGGTTTAGGCTAGTTAAACTTGATTAGCAAGTGATTAGAGACTCATTGAGAGTTGGGAGGGGTCTGGATAACCAATTGTGACTGATAGATAGCCTACGAAGCCAATAGAAGTGGTATAGAGAGAACTAGGGAGGTTCGAATGGTCGAAAGGAGGAATGTTTAGCTAATAAGAGAGATATTAGCCAAATAAGCTGATTATAGGAGGAATACAAATGAGAAGGTGTTGTAAATGGGCATTTGAGAGTGGAGCAAAGAAGGGTTGATTAATAAAGTTTTTTTAATCGGTTGAATGGGAGGAAATGCTAAGTGTAAGCATATTATAGGTGTCTACATTTTCCCCTCTTTGAGGTGACGTAAGCTACACCATTTCAAAGAAAGTAGACAAGTAAAACAGTAGACAATTTCAAAGGGATAGAAGAAAAATGAGTAGAATGGAGGATGCCCCCTCGATTGTTGATGGGGTGATAGAAGAACTCAATTGACAATTGAAAAGATGACAGAAAGAGAATAGAAGAAAGAATAGTGTGAAGAAGAAAGGGGATATAGAAGAAAAAAAGAGTATGAGGAAGAGGGAATGAGCTAACATCCATCCAATGCCTTTTAAAAAACTTTATTTTTCATCATATTGCTAATGATCTTCATCATTGGTCCTTATTAAAAAGAATGAACAAAAGTGTAGTATGACATGAAAATCCATATACGAACAAATGTCCATTGCTAAAAGCACTAACTCCATGCAACATACAAAATGTAATGCAATACGAGAAAGTAAAAGATTCATAACTCCATGCAACATACAAAATGCAATGCAAGACAAGAATGTAAAAGATTCAAACCTAATAGAGAAACATAATGTAATGTTTTTGTTATCGAGATTTAGTTCCAACCTATTCGAGTTAACGAAAAGGGTTAAAAGTGATGTCCCAAGAAAGGATACATGCGAGGGGAATAACGGAGGACACTTGGGTCTAATGATAAAGTGATTGTGCACTATGACATAGTACCCAGGAAACTCGTTGTGTCCCAGAGTATAGATGAAGTAAGTAGTTTATCTTTTTTTGATGGAGGTAGATCAAGATTATCCACGAGTCATGTACATGAACATGTGAGAACTAAAGAGCGACATTTTTAGGATGATTTTCAATTTTTAGAAGTTTTCTTAAACATATTTGAATGTTTTGATTTTTTCTAACATATTTGAATGTTTTTGATGATTTTGAAAGTTTTCTGAAACTATGTATAGGAAGATGAGGAAGTTTGAATGCCCCTATCAATAGATGGGATGTACAAGGGCATAAGGCCACATGCGTATGAGAAAGGTGAAGATGCAAAAATGCCCCAACGATTAGGTGGGAGTATTCAAAGGAAAAATCTTCACGTGTAGAAGCGGGACCCAAGGCCATTATGGATAGGTTCAACATGATGATGAATGTAAACCAATGAAGTGATGGGAAGAAGCAAGGATGCCCCCAATGTAATTTGGCCTAAAATCACATGATAGAAAGGAAGAAGAATTTTTTTGTGAAAGGTGAAAAAGGTGCCCGAAAACATGGCAAAAAAGTAATCTTATACACATGGATGTTTTGAACAAAGTAGAAGAATGATGTGAATGATATGGATGTAGCTTAAAAGCCTTATAATGAAGGAGTGATTAGACAAAGGAAAAGATCATGAGACAAGATACAAAATAGAGTAAGAGTCTGAACAAGGTCCAAAAAAAAGACACTTGGTAACATACTAATCCTATTTACTCATAGAGATCTAGTGTGTGCACATGGAATTTAATTACCTCTTGAAGGGAATATTTAATATAAAACAAGTGAAGACACCCTAGCCAATGTGTAGGAATGATTTATTTTGATAGGTGATAGGTGATTTGTGAATGAAGGGTGGAAGGATAGTTGTACATTGCTCCACTACCAACCAAGCGTCCATAGCCCCTGACAGAGATGCATTTGATTCTAATCACAACATTTCTCTACTACCGTTAGGCATCCATAGCCCCGATAGAGATTATTGGAAATACCCCAAGAGAGAGTAATATATCAATTTTCTTTTGCTTTGCAGCTTTTAGCTTTTGATTTTTGATTAATTTTGATTCTTTTACTTTTGAAAACTTATTTCAGATCTCTTGTTTGACAAGGGGTTAAGAACCACATATGGCTTGATGGAAGGAGGTGGAAGTGATTATGATGACGACATTGGCTAGTGTCAACAAATATGTCAAAAATTTCTTCACAACAATTTTATTAGATGTTGATTGTGATAGGATCTCTAAGAGGTCAGTCATTCTTTAATTTACCAAGGTGATAAAAGACCAAGGTCAAACAGATACCATAGAGATAAATGTCGCAAAATGCGTGTGAAAAGGCTAACCAAAATATCACCAAAGGGATGAAAATGGTAGGAAGACTTGTAGAATAACAACAAGGAAGGGAAGAAAGAACATCCAAGTGTACGTAAATACCTTATTGTAATGTTTGAAAAAATGTACCTTTGATTTTTGTGGTGTTTTCTCATGTTTTTTTTTTTTGTATTTTTGCATTGTTTTTTTTTTTTAGATTTTTGATAGTTTTAAGAGGTTGGGACTAAAAAGTCACTCTGTGTGGTAAGATCCAACAACAATGTTTGCAATTTCTTTGATAAGGGAGACTAAGTGTGATTGTTTATCAAGAGTCATGTTTTCCCCGATCTTGATGATCGTGGTGAGCTCATACTCAACAAATGAATGTGATTTATCTTGAAACATGGATTTCATATGTGGGAGATTGAGTTCCCTATCCATAGGTTTATGCACTTTGTACCATACTTGATGGTTACGTTGATGTGCATTCTTGAATCGCGCTTGATTTTTAACCTTAAAATAATTTGATTTGTTGGGAGCTATAGAGCTCTTTGCAGTTTTGATCTGAGTTTGATTAAGAAACTTTTTGGGTTTCTTATAAGCTAACACATGACTTGTCTGATCCCAAGAAGGAGAAGAAAGTGAATGTGGACGTTTATAACTAATGTGAGAAATGACCGCAGGATTTCCATAACCATTGATAGAAGAAATATGTGATGGATGAAAAGGATACTATCCAAGAATTGAAGAGGATGGGTTACTAGGAGGTGAGCCACTAATAAAATATTATGAAAGGCTACCAAGATATGGCCCTAAGATGGAAGAAATTGGGCTATGAGGACATGGCCCAAGAATAGAAGAAGATGATGAAGGAATACTAGGGTGTGGCCCAAGTATAGATAAGGAGGGGCTACTCGGAGGGTCCCATAGATAGAAGAGGATGAAGGGCTAATAGGACATGGCCCAAGAATAGAAGGTAATGGGCTACCAGGAGGTGACCCACAAGTAGAAAATGGAGGGCTACTAGGATGTGGCCCCAAGATATAAGAAGATGATGGGCTACTCAACAATGACCCAAGGAGAGATTTTGATTGAGGAATGATGATAGATAAGGAATGATTTGGCAATGAGAAGATAGGCCATGGATCAATGCTAGATCCCGACATCTCATCATGATCAAAGGAAGGTGAAGATGGAATAATAGAAGAAGAATCAAGTTCCATGACCTTAGGCTCTTCCTTTACATTCTGATAAAAGGAATCAACTTATTTTCCCCAATACGTGAGCGTATCGAGTTCAAGAAATAACCCTTGTTTTCAATCCTCTAAAGGGATATCTTTGTGTAGTCTAATTGTTCCTTCATCCTAAGAGAAATCAATCAGTAGAGGTTGTTGTTCTTTGACCCTAGGAGGTTGACTAGAAGAAGTAGGTTCGAAATGAGGGGAAGATTTATTGATAGAAGAAGATGAATATGTCCAATGATGTAGATGAGGGGAAGGCTTGACCTTATCACTCTCGTGAAGAGTTTTGATAGTGCTTCGAAAAGATATCTTAGCACATGGCTTCTTTTTAATGGTTTGACATGGTTGCAGACATTGATCTTTAGAAGATGGATGAGGAAATGGTATGATATGGTTGAAAGGGCTCAAGGGCCGAAGAGGGATTGAATTTGGTTTGATAATGAAGATGACTCAAGAGATGATGTATATTTGGTGGCAAGCATCTCATCAATGGATGATTTGGATTTGGACCTAGGTCGTTTTTCTAGAAGATGACGTAATGTAGGTTAGAAAGTAGGATCACATAGCCATTTGTTAAGTTACGACATAGGAGTCAAATTGGATGATTGACTAGAGGGAATCGAGTTGTGGAACTCTTCAATGGATGAAGGGGTAGTCGACTAATGAAGGAGGTCCTGTGAAGAAAGGGAGGACCGTGACTCAAAACCAAATTAGATGTTCAATCGATGGAACTTGGAGTCACACGAGTCTTCAAAGGAGGAAGACATCATTGAGGTGATTTGGAATAAAGGTCCTATGAAGGAAGGGAGGACTGTGATTCAAGATTTGATCTAGGGGTATCCGAACAATAGTTGGGATCCGAGTCTTCAAAATAAGAGTGGGAATCGAATGGTAGTTTTGATCTGAATCCAAAGAAGAAGAGTGGGGGAACCTAAATAATAATTTGGATCAGAAGCATCCAAACCATACCACCGACTATGAGTGAAGGTGGGGAATAGGGTACCCGAATGGGCCCTCTAGCACGAAGAACCAAACGAGGTTTAGTTGTAATGGGAATCTTTTTATTTTAATTCCTAAACCTAGGTTCCATATTGTAGTAAGTGTGAGAAACCGCATGATATTCAGTCATTGTTGGTGTTGTTTAAGCACAAATGTCTATCTCTAGATAGTGTGATGGAACTCCTTCAAAGGGAAGAAGGCTCCATATCAATTCAAGGAAGCATAATGACATCCAACTAGACATTTTGTAAGTATGGAGATGCGTGTGTGATTTTCCAAAAAGGTCTAAGGAAAATAGACATCGTGATGATGTAATCTCAATGAGATCAAAAAGGATTGTCCTAGAAAATAAGTTTTCCGGATGAATAATCACAAGGAACAATCATGCAAGTGTGAAACACAAAGCCAATCAACAAGGAAATACACCCTATGCAAATGCGTGTGTAAAGTGATAGTTCGATGCAAAGATGATCAACACAATGTCAATATTTACGTCAAGCTTGAAATGAACAAGGCATAAATTTTAACAAAGGGTAGATGTGACTCCCAATCAAAGGATACAATGATGCATTCAACAACCAACAAGGCCAAAATGTTAAAGGGAAAGGATTACAAATGTAAGCCATGTAACCACACCAATTGGACACGTTAATCAAGCTTCACAAAGAAGTGAGATATTAGTGCCAAAGTGGTATCGAAATGACATAAAAAAGTAAGAAACACTCTTCAAGATTTTGGACAATGTTTGAAGTCAAAATAAGTCAAAGTATACTAAGGATTTGCTAAAATGTGGGTAGTGTAATGCCACAATGCAGACACTTAGATCACATTTACGAGAAACGTGACATAAGTATCTTAATTGTGTTGAGACAATGTGAACAAAGTAACACGTCAAAGGGAGATCAAATGATGAATCAATCCTAACTATGATGATGATCTTGAAATAAAGATCAAGTGGCCATCAAAGATATGAGGATGCATCCACACACTTTAGACATTTAACAACTCATCCACAAACATGGATGAGCGTAAACGGACAAAAAAGTGATGAACCTGAAATATGCCTTCTCTTGTTCCAAATGGGCAACAAGAATGCAAAGGTGTAGATCAAAATATGCAAAAATAAACTACGCGTCACTTGGGTAGAGTTTCACCTCGTCTCGAAGGTGAGAAATAAGCTAAGCTAAGTGAAACATCATCTAATTTTTGTGATGAAAGGCACTTAGGTCAAACTTAAGTGGACTCTTTGCCTTGTTCAAAAACAAGGTTCAAACTCCAAATAAGTTGTCACTTCATGTGGCTTGACGTGACAAGGACTAGTAAAGTGGGCTCCAATAAAAATGGCTTTCATAATAAGTTATCTCAACTAGGTGTTACAAATTCATCTAAGAGCGGGCATGATTTACCTAAAAAGTCACATTGACTAATTTGGGAGTATCTCAAATTTTCCCCCTTCAAGTAAAGTGGGTGATAAATGCATCCATAGTGTACTCTTACTAGGGTTGTGATACGGACCACTTTGTAACACTATCTCATAAGGAAAATTAACCAAGTGGGTAAGAAAAGTGCTTCCTATTTCATCCATGAGGTTACACATTGGTGGATTACTTTAGGGTTCCTGGTACCACCCCCATTGTTATAGCTTAAGGCATTATGCCAAAGGGGTTATGTTCCGATTAATGAGAGGGACATACCCTTTTCCAAAACCCGTATGTTTTGAATATGGTGTGGTTTTTTATCTTTTTAACTTAAATGTGGTTTTAAGTAGTACACCATTTGGCAACCTACAAGAAACACGTGTATTAGCGGGTTTGTGTTTTGTCTTTGACTCCTTTCTTTAACAAGTGTTTTTGTCCTACATACCAAGGTTTGTAATTTTACAAAATTTCATACAAACGAGATAAGATGTTGTTTTTGATTTCCTGCAGACCATCCTAAGATGCAAGGAAAGAGCATACGCAACAAGGTATCTCACTCAAATTTTGTAATAAATGGAAAATTCCTAAGTACAATGCGAAAAGGAGTTCCTTTTAACCAACTTTGAAAGCTAATTAAACCATTTTGCAAGTATGAAGAAAGTGGTGAAACGTTTCTGATTCTCAAGATCACCTAGAAAGGCGCAAGAGAAGAGCATACATGTTTCAAACTTTCACAAATGAAGATGCAAACGTTTTTAAACAAGTTAGTACAAAAGAACTTAATGAAGAGGAAACTTGTAAACCATTTTTAGAACCCTACAAAGTTAGAAATCCAAGAAATAAACAAGGGAAACTAACATGAAAGCATTATAACTTTGACATGATAAATCTACTCTCTACTCTTTAGATTACTTAATTTAAGAAATTGAACCTAAAAAGATCAACTTAGCAATCAAAGGTGTGATGTTTGATATGAAACTCAAGCTTTCAAGAATGGAGTCTCACCATTAATGGCTTCAAGGCCAATGGTTCTCTCCATATTACTCAAAACTTGGATTATGGATGCAAATGGAGGTGTTAGCTCAACAATGGAGGAAGGAAAGCTTTAGATCAAATGTCTAATTAGCTTAAAGATAATACAAATGAGATCCAAGCTTTCTTAGGATTTTTGGTTTTGTGTTATGTAAAGTTGTAAGTTTGAATGGGTAGGCTTAGCCTTGTATTTATAGTTTTCCAAATGGAAGAGTTTGAACTTTGGGTGCATGTGGGACTAAAGCTCAAAAATCACTTTTAGATTAGATTAGGATAAACATGATTTAGGATTAGTTAAGCTAGGTTTAGGCTAGTTAACTAGGGTTTAGGCTAGTTAAATTTTATTAGCAAGTGATTAGAGACTCATTGAGAGTTGGGAGGGGTCTGGATAACCAATTTTGACTGATAGATAGCCTACGAAGCCAATAGAAGTGGTCTAGAGAGAACTAGGGAGGTTCTAAATGGTCGAAAGGAGGAATGTTTAGATAATAAGAGAGATATTAGCCAAATAAGCTAATTATAGGAGGAATATGACTGAGAAGGTGTCGTAAATGGGCATCTAAGAGTAGAGTGAAGAAGGGTTGATTAAGGAAGTGTTGTTAATCGGTTGAATGAGAGGAAATGATAAGTGTAAGCATATTTTAGGTGTCTACAAATACAACGAGTATTCTCGGATCTCTACCTGTCACTATCTTCATCACCTATGTCCTCCAAGCTATTTTCCAGTAATTATTTAACATATCTAAACCGAATCTCTAATTTCCTTGTGTAGATTCATTTATTCATCTATGTAGTCTATTTCTCTCCACACCCATATACTTCCTTCCTTCCATTAACCCATCACCTGATCATACCCAGAATTTTCACCCATTTTCAACCTCTCTTAATCATCTCTCGAGTCTTTAGAACCATTTTACTACCCCAAAATTAAAAAAAAATTCTAAGAACTTAGAAATATTCTAAAAGAATGAAAATATCGAAATATCATTTTACCTCATGAAGCTACTTAGAACCCTGTTGATCTAGGCATCTCCAAGATTTGACCCTTAAAGAACATATCATAACTTCTTCATACCATATAAAAACATAATTTTTATATACCATTGGAACTCTCTCGATCCACGATCACAACATAACTTGAATGAAGTCGTAAATCTTCTAGTAGCTCTTGAAATTACACTTTCACCATAAGATGCTCCTAACTACCCCAAAAACTCATCTTCATAAATAAGGCACAATTTTCCATTTAGAAGCTAAAAAATGATTTGATACTATCATGTACATATAGGAAATAACTAGGGATAAAAATAATGTCAATTTATTCATCAAATTCTTTGGGTAATTTTTGAAAAAAGTAAACTTCTTCACAAACAAGAATTTTCAGGTAGGGCCCACATATAGTCAGATGCTATAATTTACCTTTCTATAAATTTTCTGAATTCCTATATAACCTTTGATTATTATTTTTGTAAAATCAATCAAGACAGCTCACTATACCTCTTTTCTCTAAGTAACTTTTAGTTAGGGTTTAGCTAGGGTTTCAAAGAAACTTATCTTATTAATGATCATTCATAAACTCGTGATGATCAAACCACCTCATTATTATTGATAAAAAATATTAGTTCCATGGAAAAAAATATCTTAAATTATTTGTTTCCCATACATAGCACACAATTCAAAACAATCATCGGAAGGTCAACTTCTTCTTCAAGATCACTGCTTTGTAGATTACGATTTTTCCAAAACTAATGTATCTTGAAAATCCTTCTTCAGAATGACCTGAAAATTTTCATGAAGCATCATGAAGACATCATCTAGTAAAAAATACTCGCCATATAGCCCAAATGGGTTTGAAACACTCTCTTCATTAAGAGTTACCTATGTCATCCTATTTGTTCTTCACCTTCTTGCTTCAAATGGACCACATAAATTCCACTTATCATTAAAGAGACACCTAAAAATCACAAAGAAACTCATGTACATTGTCATCATGTTGCTTACCATGCTCCAATGTGGCATATTTTTCACCAAAACTCATACCTCCATCTCATTCAACATGTGCTAAGCCTAAGAATAGGCATGGAATGACTGAATCAACCATGACACCTCATGGATTGACTATGTTGACCTCTTACGAGACTCATTAAAACCCGTAACACACCTCTAGGACAATACATGACCTCATGAAAACATTAAACCCGCTCAATAGATCTCATACCATGATTATTCAAGCTAGAACCATGTCAAGACACCATGATAACTCACCAAATCTTGACACTACTCAACCTTCATGCTTGACACTTGAACAACACCTCAAGGAGACTAAAATGACCTTTGACAACATTTTCCATCAATAGAATTGACATCAATGACAACACAAACACACAATGACCAACATTTGGCCGTTTTATCCCCGATTGTCTACTAACATTGTGAGCGATGTCCCATATTTGAAATCTACTTTTCACGGTCTATCATGTATGCACATTTATTGTTATATTTTTTTCTATGACATGCTTGCTAATTTTTATACGAACACATATATATATTCATTCTTTTTTACATGTGCCTTAATTTCTACCATTCACATTCCCTCCCCTTGCAGGGATACAATTCAGTTCAACATCAGATCCTCTCTTTCGGCCACATACTCCTAGAAATGTCTCATGCACCCCAAAAAAGGGGGCATACATTAGGTGAATCAATCACCCCATATAGAATCTCATATCTACAATACAATAATGCATAGTATAGGAATAGAGCAGTCATATAATCACAAAAGCGACCGATGAACTGACTTAAGTCCACAACATAACACGAATCAATACCGATATCATACAAGATTTCCTGGGTTCCTGTGTCCTCCCCTAGGTGCTAATTTCCCGTGGGAAGTTACAACCAATTTCTCACTTCAACACAATTCAAAGTAGTCTATAGAGTAGTTTTTAAAGTATAGGAACAATCATAAAACAAACAAAATGTATTCTATCCGAATTTTCAATTGGAAAAATACTACATTTGGAACTAGTCGGGGATAGTAGGGAAAAACAAGATCACACCATCTGTAATGGTGTATAATCTAGCATTGTAATGGAAGGAGAGTAACACTAGACCTCTCTCCCCAACACTTTCTCTTTTTTTGTGAGATTGCCAAAAAACTCGCACTTTCCATGAGATCACCCAAAAAACTTGGACATGGTGTGAGATCACCCAAAAAAATCACCATTGGCATGATATCACCCAAAATTCTCACTCTTGGAGTGAGATCACCTAAAACTCACTCTTCTACCAACCTCCTTAAAATCACAGGAGTCACGAAAAACCAATTTTAACAAATTTTTGCTAATTTCCCCTCTTGATGTTGGTTAGCCAACTAACATTGGTCACACTACCTAACCGACATCGATCAATCATCCAACACCGATTACCGTGTCTGCATCAATATAGCTCAGACAATGGCTTGATACCCACTTCCCAATAGCCTAGAACCATTTCTAATCCTTACAGACCTTTCCCGAGATCCCGTACTAGACACGGAACTCAACACCATCTAGTCAACCCTCCTTTTTGACCTTAAACAACATTTATTATTGTTTTGTAAGAGATACCTAAATCGCTTCAATTCCAATAGGATTTTAGTTCATGTTCGGGAAGTATCACGCTCCCGGATCTAGCTCTGCTAGGTATTCCACTCATTGTTTTGTTTAACTCTATTTGGTGGTATTGTTTTGCATTTATAGGTAGTTCCTCCTAGCCAAAAGGGATCTCTCACAATCAACTTGGATCAGGAAATCAGAATGTGCACACAACCTTCAACCGACATTACAAATAGGTATTCCTCCTTAGCCTACTACCCTTATCTATTTCATTAATTTTCTAAGATTTCGGTGAAACAAATACATGAGAGAACTTATAAAATCCATCCTTGATGTACACGAAGAGATCTACACACAAATTGAATGAAACCAATGAAAATAATGTGTTGAGATTTGAGCCTTTAATGCCGATGGAAAAACTAAACTCACAGATCCATCAATGTAAATTTAAAGCAATCATGGAATCCCAAAACATTGTGAACATGAGGATTGTCAAGGAAAATGATTAGGAATAGACCCAATCCAAACATCAACGGAGGATAAAACGTATGGATTTGATGATGAATACAAATGTTGACTTCACGTGTCAAGTCACATCAACGTAAAATGAAGAAAGATAGCTCAAAATATGCTAATTTGTTTTATTGATTCTCATTCCCAGGGGTGAAACAAGATGTTGCTGCCCCCAATTTCTTCTAATTCTCCATATCCGCTCTGATACCAGATAAAGAGGTACAAGCAGATTCAAATAGAAATTAATCACAATAATCTCTGTATTTTATTCCATACAAAGGATTACAAATATATAGGAAAAGGATTTCCTATTATCAAGGATATTGCTATAACAACACTCCACATAATTCTCCAACATAATATCCTACAAGTGTTCTCAAAACTACCAAATATGCCCTTGAATATATTTACATGGGTTTTTATAACCCCATTAACAACACAATATTATATTATCATAGATAATATAATTTCTCACACATTACAATATTAATCAACCAAGGAGCACCAACATAATATTCCTAACAGATCCTTCTCAAAATACCTCATGAGGTATGATTTCCTTTTAGCTTGTTCAAAGGTTTCATTTAAGGATGTGGGATAGAAATGCCTAACCTATATTGAAGGTTAGGTTCTAGAGTTCAAAGGAAAAGTTGGAATAAGCTATCATTCAACATGTTATGTTTTCTTTAGTAGATAAAGTCTTCCAATGTTTGATACATGATTAGGATGATTCATTCTCATGTTGTTAACAATTAATAAAAGAATTGATATTATTTTTAGGTAAATCATGATATTGGAACTCATTAACTAGGGTTGTTACCAAATATTCTAACTCCACTATGGAGTTAAGGGGTAAAGTATGATACCAATCTAAGGCATCCCCAATAAGAGTTATAGATAAAGGTTAGTGGAAACATAGGAGTTAATTTTAATCCATTTTTTAAAATTAATATTACCAAAATATTTTGTGTAGAGTGGGATCTATTGACTCATCATAGGAAATGGAAGGGGAAATGCCTCTAATATCCATGTTAGTAATATAGGGCACTAGAGGCTCTTGTTGGTCTGCTTGTAAAACTTTATTGTGAATAGGATCTTTGGGAAATAGGTGTCCCATGAGGTCAATTAGGTAAGGGAGGGTGAATTTTACCCCTAGATCCTGGGTTGGGATGGTTAACTATTTGATCCATTTTAGCTTGCATTTGGAGAAATTAAGCTGTAGTAGCATTTATTGTTGGCTCATTTTGTCTATAAGATGAAGGATGATATTATTAGGATAAGAAATAGAGGAATTTTCAAATGATCCTACCGTATTAGCCTTCCTTTTGTCCACCCTATTGTCAATTTGTTTAGATACAAAGTCAAGAAGATGTTTATGGATTACTGATTTGGGTTCCCCATTGTATTGAAGAAAATTGTCAAGGAAATTTTGGATCTCAGGTGGAAGATCAAAGATGTCCTCAATCTGAATCTCTTCCTCTTCATCACCTAAGACATTATTTTTACAAGTGTTATACTTATTTCTATTGGTGCTTATCACACACCAATCTGAGTAGAAAGGAAAACTTGATTCTAGATGATTGGATTTTGGAAATGATTACATATCAAAATTAGAGGCCCTAAGCTCAGATATGCCATGATGGAGTACTCATCTAACCCTTGAAGAAGCTTAGAAGAATAGGATACCGAAACAATTAGCCTTGTAAAAAATGTTACAAATGGGCCAAAGGAATATATGATGATTTTTGTATAGAAAAGACAAGAATGACTCTGCACAAAATTGTCACAGGATCGATGATGTTAGTGAAAATTGATTTTTAGTGTTTTTGGAGTTTTAAGGGCTGAAATAAGGTAAAAATGAAAATAAATGATTTTAACGAGATATGCTTGATTAAAAGGTATAAAAGAAAGATTCACATTGGGTGAACTAAGGATGTATTGTGGAAAATGTGTCTAAACAACATGCACTCTCATATAGGGCATCGAGGAAATAAGTAATAAACACACCAAGACTGACACACAATGGATAGAATTCAAAGGGGGTACAAGGACCACTAATATTACATACCCAAAGGGAAGTAACTCTTACACTAGGAAAACCTATGGTTTTCAATGCCCTAGGTTGAAGAAGAGGAAGGAACCCTATTAAGGTATTGGCACTATGGGGGGAGATTAAGAATAAAATGAACATGCAAAGTCTATGCTAACCAAAGTAAAGCATGTAACATAAAATAAATAATTGAATACAATATGCTAACCTAGCATGTACATAAAATACTAAGCTAACATAAAGTAACATGTAAATATAGGAAAATACTCTATACAAAATGACAAGTTGAGTTAGAGTACTTACCTATTGGGGGGAATTCATTAATGAATCTATTTCCCAAAGGATGATACACCAAGAGAGAATAGCTTTTGGGTGGAGAATGATGAGTGTCATTGGGGCTTGTAATTTAATAAATTTAATCTATCAATCCAGGGTGGCATCAAATAGTTGTTTGCAAAAAAGGGAATAGTAGGAACACAAACTCAACATGAATTTCTATCTTAAAACTAAGAATTTATTGAACTGATCATGATTAAAAATGAAATGAAAAAAATTAAAGTATTGGAATTGAAAACATGAATGAAATTTAACTAAAACATTAACATTAAATAATGTGTTACATTTGGAAATAAATAATGAAATGGTAACAATAATTGTTAAAGACACAAGAAAGAAAGTAAGAATGAATCTCCTCTCATTGGGTAGGAGTTCCCTTGCTCCTACCCCTTGATCAGGTTTGTACTAAGCTCTAGACAAATAAAATTGCTCCTGAATTTGATCTTTATTGAATTCAAAATATGTTACTACAATTGAAAGATATCAAACCCCTAACTCTAATTACATTCTCTCTTTTATACAAAAAATTCCTATTTTCTTCATGAGACCTAGTTATTTAGAATGAAAACTTCTAAATCTAACTAATTATTTGAACTAAGAAATTCCCTTGATTGTTGGTAATACATTAATGGTGGGAAAAAATCATAGGTGTTTGATCTTGAAGTGTTTATAATAACTGACGAGGGGATCCATGATTGACTCCTTTAAGGAGTCAATCACCCCTAGAAGATTCTCTAAATCATAACTAATTGAAGAAACTAAATTGATGGTGAGTCTTAAGTCATTATTGTTTTTGTTCTTCTTGTGGCTTGAATGGTGATGATTCTTGGTAGAAAATGATGTTACCCACTGGAATTCTAGAATCTAATTTATCTGCATGCGTGTTTGTGTCACTTGAGCTTTGAGGGATCAGGTTTGATGAGATGGATGATTGAACATACTATCTTTAGGCCTTTATCAACAAGGACGAGATTCCTATGCCAACACATGAACCGAGTCCTGCACTATCACAAAAAAATAGAATCCTACGCCAATGTATATACTAAGTCCTACACTCAATATAAAAATTCAACATATAAACTTTTTACACACAAAATTAATGTTTATCCATATCATATTCAAGACATTTATGCACAAGAATTAACAAGGTGAAACATCATAAGTACACAAAACAATTTCCCATAAACAATGATATCATCTTAAGAAATAACAAGCAAGTACTACAAGTTGTTTGTACTTAAGATTGGGCATGATGTTAAAGATAATATTGGGAGATTCAAACCCCCAAAAAAAGAAGTATCCTGTTGATGAAGAGTACATTCTTTCCAATTGGAAGATTGGAGCTGCTAGAATGCATATTAGGAATACCTCAAATATTGATAGGTCTTTGGTCCATTGGATTCCTCTTGAGAGAAACTGGTATAAACTTAACTTTGATGGCGCTTCCAAGGGTAACCCTGGTATGGCTGCTGGGGGAGGAATTATCAGGGATCACAAAGGTCTGTTTAGTTGATACTTATGCTAGTAAAATGGGGATTCAGATGAATCATTATGTTAAAGCCCTTGCTGCTCTTTGGGGGCTTAGGATTGCCAAATATTTTGATATTCAAAACTTAATTTTGGAAGGGGACTCTCTTAATATCATCAATCACTTAAACCAAACTTCTCCTCCTAGCTGGACCATCAAGGATTTCATTATGGAAGCAAGAAATATTTGTAATAATATTGAGAATATCATTATTAGACACACCTATAGAGAGGGGAATAAGGTTGCAAACACTTTGGCCAATATGGGCATCAATATTAATCTTACCATTTGGAATAATGCAAACAACATCCCTAAGGAAGTTCAAATCAGCATTAAGGTGGATAATAATGGAATTACATACGTGGCGTAATTTTAATTATGACATGGAGTGGGTATTTACGGAGGTGAAATATCTCACTCATGTGATTTATCCCCCTTTCTATGGCCACACTAAAGACATCAAGCCTCATATAGATGGGAGGTATTTCAAAAACAGGACAGACACAAGAAAATTATAGTCCCTTACGAGGGTTTCGAGTAGGATATTTATAAAATTTGTAGGGAGAAGGAGAAAATGGGAGGGGCTCCATGTCAGTTGGAGCCGAGTTGCAACCTGACCTAGAGGAATAATGAGGTACTCTGGAACCTCCTGCACAAAGGGGGCATTTCAAATTTCATTGATCAAATTCAGGGTCATGACCTGAACATTTCGATTCACTTTGCTACAGAGTGGAAGGACATGAGGGTCAAGTATGGTGGGCACAGGGTTATTGTCAACGAGGATCTGATTGCTGAGGAAATGGGCCTAGAACTGGAGGGCTACCATTTCTTTAGTAAGAGGGTTGACATGGTTGTTGAGGCCAAAACAATTTCAAATGAGGGTGAAGAGCTAGATTTTTTTTTGCGGGCTTAAAGGTAAGTTCCATTCCCACGCCGTATGATGAAGTGACGAACATGATGGTCAGATACATTTCATTAGAAGGACATTATAAAATGGTCCCTATCAAACATCTTGTTTTTAAACCACTTTAGAAGGAACTTCGCGGTCTATTTCCCGCATTACCTTCTCAACTCACTTCAACATTATGTACTGGATTTTCAAAAACATGCCCGTGCTATTCTGTTGCATCAGGGCCTCATCCTTTTGCTGCACAAGCTTTGTGTTGCCAAGTTCCCTAGTTTTCCGATTGCTCCTAGTGAGCCACTCATTACCACCTCCTTTGTTCCCACTCCCACTCCTATCACCCCTTCCAAGCCCAAATCCAAGAACCCCATGAAAGTAGACACCCCTCTCATTGGTAGGATCCTCAGAAGCTCTAAGGATTTGGAGGTTGCTCAAAACCTGCTTCATATCATCAATGCTGGTATTGAACAGGCCCTGCATCTAGATGAGTCTAATGTGCCTACTAGGCTAGAAACCCTGGAGCTTGAGATGAAACAGTTGAAGAAGGACCTTCAACATTTGGATAAATAGAAAGGTAAGAGAAAGTTTGATGAAGAGAGTGACAATGGTAAGGATCAATTTACTGATATTTATAAGAAGTTGAGCTCCCTTGATACCAGATTGGGGAGAGCTAAAGATAGACATGAGCATAACATGGCCATCTTTAAGGCCATAAGTGATTTCTTAGAACAGCAAGTTCGGAGCATTGTTATGCTAAGTGGGATCCCTGCAACTATTTGGGGGAATGAGAAAGAGAGGAGTATGACCATCTCGCAATTGGACGCTTTGGACTCAATGCACATAACTACTCTAGCACTTTTTACCTCATTGCAGACGATTGATTCAGTCTAGAATTGAAAGAGCATCCAAGAAATAGTTGGACTTGGCCTGGTGGAATCTAGTTTTGTTGCTATTTTTTAAGTTCTTTTTGTTGTGTCAGTGCTACTTTTTTGCGGTCTTGAGGCGATCTGTGCCTTTTTTTACTTATTGTTTGTAACCTAGTCCGGTTACTTGTGGAAACATGGTTATATCTGGATTTTGATCTTTTGTTGTTGTATCTTCATTGTTATATCCGGCTCATGATCCCTCTTATTGTTCCAAGGTATAGTACCTTCAAAAATATTTACCAATAATTAAAAAGCTGGAAGAGATCTATTATTAGCGCACTTGCATGTGTGCCTATTATTGTAAAGGCACGTGGTTATTTTTAGCATGTAACCTATTTTAGGAATTATGTAAGTGGTGAAGGTAAATTCCCCACCCTTATAAATATGTAGTAATCTACGTAGATTAAGAGAGTACTGTGTATAAGTTATTGTGGAGTTATGATGCCATATTTGATGCACACATGAACGTATGATACTACTTATTGTAAGAAGCTTCGTGTTTATTGTGTCTTAATATAATAGAGTGTGTTGGGTGAAAAATGGTGCTAATATGACTAAAACTAGTTCTTACATGGTTGTCTTCATTATATCTATTGCTTAATTCATTATTCTCTTAAAGCTATATTTGTAACATGCTCTGTGGAAAGTTTATATTGTTTATGGATTTGAATGCATTAACCCTTCATCATGTTCACATCCTGCACAAGCAACTCTAAGGAGGGTCCTGGTACCTTTGCACGCTTCGGGTGAGCACTCAGTCTAGGCTGAGTGATGTGCCAACGCGCCTGGGTTATTCTTGGTAAATTCTAGGCTGCATCATTGGTTCTTTTTCCGAGACCTATTTTTCAATTTTTTTCATGATGGTTCATGTTGAAGATGTACTGGTTGACCCTATCAAGTGTTTAGGAGTGGATAAAAGATCAAGAGGAAGAGTACGCATGGAGATTCAACATTGGATTTGAATTTAATGCACACACATGGGTGGAGCAGAATTTGTACGATAGTTTATATGAGAGCTTCTTCACTATTTTTCCAAAGTAGAACAAGACAAGTGGCTCGTTTTCTTATGCGTCTAAAAGTAATTGGAGGTATCGTACACTTATCTGGATGTAGAAATAATTTCAGGCCCTTTATGATGCCGATCTAATTAGGACACACGTTGTGGATACTTGGTTCCATGGTGTTCTAAACAACTATATTCTAGAGTACTCAATTTCCACTTATTCTTTCCCATAGGTAGCAGAATTACGTTTTTATCTTATCCTAGGGGAACTTACTTGCAAGGAATTCCACTGGTAATCAAAATCTTGATGGTGACCCTAAAATTTGAAAAAAAACCATTGGCTAACTAAACCCCACCACACGCGGGGAGGAGCAGTTTGGTGAAAGATAGCTGACCTAGTGGTAGAGAGGTAGAGAGAAGAAAGGTGGCTTGAGTACAATGAGGCATGCGAGAGGGAGATAAATAAGCAACATGACATCATAGTGCAAATGGTGTTGAGGAGAGAGATGGATTGCAAAGGATCTAGAGCTCATGAAAAATACATGGGGCCAGAGCATTAGAACTCCCCATTTGGGAAAGCATGAAAGGGAACCCTCTTCAGCCTCACATAGAAGTGCGCCAATAGAGATGACCTAGGACATAGACGCACATTTGAATCTACCTAGAAACCTAGTACATGTGCTTGGTTTTCTAATATTTAGTACGAAAAATAGTCAAGTAAGCTAAGTTGTGCAGTAGGGAAGCATGAGTAAATCACATAGCAAGTACATCGATGGTAGGGAAAATGTCTTCATTTTTGTTTAGAGGTACCTTTTTAGGTGCATAATCTGCGTAGAATGTGAGCACGAGAAATTTAGGGCTCACTTATGCGGGTAGTACCACCACACGGACTATAGAAGTTCAAGATCGCACTACTATTGGGACATAGGAAGTACATCTTTTTGTCCCTTCTCGGCTATAGGTGGAGGATTAAGAGGTATAAGTGGTTCTAGTTCGGGGGATCCGGTGGTTCTATAGGTAGAGGTAGCACAAAGAGTTATAGGTTAGGTGGGAAAGGTCCGCACCAACCCTAGAATATTTATATGGAGATGCATCTTCATCTTCCAGAGTATAGGGGCATAGAAGATGTTGCTAAACATGTGCACATGTGTGAGATACTGTGGCACACAAAAGGGATCATGGATTCTGAGTGAAAGGAAAGTCAATTTGCAACTACATTGCAAGGATGCACACACATTTGGTACAGGAAGTTTGACCCTGATCAAACTTGCGTAGATTATGCAGCATTCAAAGATGCATTCCTTAAAGAGTTCTATATCCTTGAATTTGAGCAGAAGAGTATAGGCATGCTCAAGGATATTAAACAAGGCACTACTGAGAGTGTATGGGAGTATGACACCTATTTCAAAACACTTTTATCTAAGCTTTCTTATGATATTCACGCAAGCCAGAATGCATAATGGTTCGTTGGAGGTCTGATCACACCTTTTAGAAGGGATTTGTCACATAATACATACACTAATAAATGCGAAGCACTTGAATAATCTTTGCGTGCTAAGGTAGTTGAGAGTATAGACACTAGAGTTAGTCCATTCTTGGAGGCATGATTATAGCTATAGTGAAGCAGTTGGAGAAACTATCAGAAAATTCAGCACATGAGATGCACATGGGGATTTGGTGTATAGATTGTGAAGTGGAAGGTCACACCAAGGATAGTTTTCCCCACAAATCAGTACATTCATTGTTGCTAGACTGTGAGATATGTCATTTAAACCATGATGCTAGCCACTTCCCATTATTACAACACATGATAAGGAAGAACGTATCCTACTATTGTAAGATTTTTCAGTCCATGACTCATGATACATAGGACTGTAGATTGATTGGTCTAATCCATGATGCTATAGATATAGGTGTGTGATAGAAAAGTGTATCAGATAACTCTAAAGGCAAGAATGAGCGCTAGGATTGAGATCACAATCAAGTGCGCTATGATTGTAACAAGGGGCACTATGATGGAGGACGTGGCACAGGTCAAGGATACCATGGTGGATTTGGAATTCGATGCCATGGTGGTGGACGAGGTGAATTACCTCATGTAACATGCTTTACATGTGGATCACCTGACAAATATAGGTGTAAATGTCCCCAGAATATTACATGTTCTTTCTGTGGAAAGAATCATATCTATGAGGAATGCCCAAACTTATATGAGCATCTTAGTAAGCAGCATAAATAAGAAAACAAAGGTGTAGGGACTATTAGGATACAACATTGTGGAAAATCAATGGATTCCTAAATTGGAAATGGAACTTGAGGTATTTCATATAAATATCATTACGCATGCTAAAGCAACACGTGTCAAAGAAGCATTACAGAAAAATCCTACCATCACTAAAGAGGAGGTTTTACATGCCCGGTACCTAAATCCTACCCATCAGAAGGAGGTTTATCAAGAGACCATGGAGGTCCTTAGAAATATTTAGGGTGAAATACAGTGTTTAAAGGAGCAATCACAAAATATGGAACTAAATAAGGAGGCAAAGACGGTCCATCTCGATATTGATGACTTAAGGGAAGTGTGCAAAATGTTGTTCCAAGAGAATATTATTCCATTACTAGGGAGTTAGCTAAAAGGAAACACTCCACGTGCTAATACTGATAATTGGAATTAGATCCTACATGCAAATCTTCCCCCATAGCTTAGACTACTACAAGGAAATCACTTTGAATGTTGTTGTCGATATATGGCTCTTAAGTAATATATTGATTGACACAGGCACAAAAGTAAATGTGCTTACTTTAGATGCATGGGTACAGATGGGGAGACCTACATTACAACCATCTTCTAATGTATTATTTATGGCTACCCTAACTAAGACCACTCCTATCGAAGTTTTAAAATATGCATCCATTACTATACATAAGGCCAAGTTCATTGGGGATTTTGAGGTTTTAGCGCTTACGAAGAAGAGAGTTTCCACTCTGCTTGGATGCCCTTGGTGTTACACAAATAATTATTATCTTGGGTTCAACAAGGGATATATCAGTTTTGAGAACAAGGAGGAAAGAGTTATTATTCCTTTAACAGATGGAAAATATGTGTCCTATCTTTGAGCCTTGAGTGAGGAAGATCTGAATAGGATTTATGTACATGTCATTCAAGACCCAGAGGTCCTTGAGCCATCTAAAGAAGGAATCCTTCAGTGGGAATATGCATGTCTATTAGTGATACTACAAGTATTTCTTGTGATAATTGGGCTCATGGTACTTATGAGTTGGTAGGGTGTGAAGTAAGGAGCACATTTACATGGAACAAGTAAACCTCATTGCATCGAAGAATAAGTAACAACTTTGAACCTTAGTACACTGGGGAAGGAGACCCTACGTTATTCCTGTGTGCCATGGAGGAACAATGGATGGACCAGTTGGAAATAAGAATTATGCTATCATATACCCTATGCGGGACACCAACGCACTGGTGGGTGGTTCATAGGGATAATCTTGTAGGATGGAATGAAGTCAGGATTGCTCTTACAACTTAGTTTTCTAGGAGTAATGCACCAACTCAAATCTACACATATCATGGTAAAAATCCTATTCAACACCACATTCAAGTAGTGTGAGAGGCTTTGGACAGAGGGGAAGGAAGATTTATCACCTTCGCTATGGGTGCACAAACTTTATTCCACTTTACAAGGATGTGCACACACTTGGTATGTATATGCAGAGCTACATAGAGAAACTAGAAATTGGAAAGATTTGATTATAGGTATGGTCCAGACTTTTGACTACTTCTCTACTAAACCTCCAAAGAAAAGAGGCATTAAGGGTTATAAATTAGTTAACTATGGGAGATAGTGCAAAGGTAGAATAACTAATTCAGGAGTTATTTGATGGAAATGACTTAGGAGCGCATTTTACTTTGAAGGAATAGAGACATATGCCACACTACTTAAGTGTGCTTTCTTTGAGAAAGAAAAAGGGAAGATGGTCTACATAGTGGATGATGAAGAAGTAGAAGAACTGGATATAGATCATTCAACAGGTGCACACAAGGTCTTGGATAGTGTAGATAACAACACACGTGCCTATCATGAACCTATGAGGACCAAGAAAGTGAATATTGGTATAGATGTTGAACCTAAAGAGGTAATAATTGGAGATTATTGGTCTGAATCTGAAGTAGCAAAAATAGTGGAGTTGCTCCATGATTTTCAAGATTTATTTCCTAGGGGCTACCATGAATTGAAAGGAGTGCATGCATCATTAGGATAAATGAAGATAAATCTTAAGGAAGGTGTGCACCCGGTTAGGAAGAGACCCTACAGGATGAACCCTAACTTGTGTGAAAAGGTCAAAGAAGAAATTGACAAAATGTTGAAGTCTGGAATCATCAAACCCCTAGACAAATCATAATGGGTTAGCCCAATGGTGATCAATATAAAGAAATATGGTCAGATTAGGATCTGTGTAGACTACAGGGAGCTGAATGTTGCATGTGTGACTGATCCTTTCCTACGCCATTCACCGAGGAAATATTAGAAGGTGTTGCAGGGTGCGAGATCTATTCTTTTACAGATGGATTCTCTGGGTATCATCAGGTTTGGATTGCACTAGAGGATCAAGAAAAATAATTCACCGCTGAATGGGGAATTTTTTCTTATACTTTGATGCCCTTTGGTTTGAAAAGCGTGCCTGTTGTATTTTCACGAATAGTTCAAGCATTCCAAGATTTTATTAATCTTTTCTTGCAAGTTTACTTAGAAAATAGGACGGTGTATGGGCTTGTTAAGGATCATTGTGACAATTTGCAATTAATTTTTGAAAGATGTAGACAGAGTTAAGAATATCTTTGAATATCAAGAAGTGCATATTTTCTACACCATTTAGCACTTTGTTATGGCACATCATCGTAAGGAAAGTTTGTTGGTCGATCCAACTAAGGTTGTAGTTATTATCAGCCTAAAAGAACCTACTAGCCAAAGTGTGGTGCACGTATTTTTGGGTCACACTGGGTATTATAGAAAATTTATCAAAGGATATCCTAATATTACCACACCATTGGAGGAGTTACAAAAAGGAAAAGGGACATTTTATTGGGGAGAAATGCAACAGTGCACATTTGAGGTACTAAAGGAGAGACTTACTATAACGCTCATTCTCGCGCTTTCCCTCATGGGACCAACCGTTTCATGTACATGTTGATTCCTTTGGCACGGCCATTGGCACGGTGTTGACTCAACCTAGAGAGGGTATTATAGATCATCCTATCTATTTTTCTAGTATAAAGTTGACCCCTGCAAAGCATAATTATACAACTACTGAGCGTGAAGCCTTGTCAATGATCTATGTGCTACATAAATTTAGACAATACCTACTAGCAACACCATTTTTATTTTATACCAATCACATGGCATTGAAATACTTGGTAAATAAGCCCGTCTTACAGGGGCGCATATGTCGATGGGTGCTCTTATTCCAAGAATTTGATTTTATAGTTGTGGTAAAACAAGGAAAATTAATTCTAGCCTAGACCATTTATCAAGGATACAGTCAGGAGAAGATGTGCAAACAATTGAAGATACAATGTTAGATGCACAGTTATACATGTTACATTGTGTGCCTTCAGACTTTGAGGATATTGTTATTTTTCTATGAATGTATGGCACCAAAAGGACTAAAATCCTTAGAGAAGAAACAACTTACAATTCATGCAACACCTTTTATGTTGATCAGTGGTGACCTATACAAGTTAGGCCAAATGAAGTATTGCGTTGATGTGTATTGGAGCATGAGTGCAAAGATATCATGGAAGAGGCTCATGGTGGTATTGCAGGTGGGCACTATGCAGGTGATGCCACTACGTGCAAGATTATACTCATTGGATTGTGGTGGGAGACCCTCTACAAGGATTGTAAATCCTATTGTAAGGAATGTGATCAATGTCAACACGTTGGTAAACCTAGGCAAAGAGATGAAATGCCTCTAAGACCTATTCATAGTGTAGAAATATTTGAGAAATGGGCTATAGACTTTGTGGGTCCTATTTCTCTAGCCGCGCATAGGACTGGATCACACTACATCATCACTTACATAGATTATCTCACAAGGTGGGTAGAAGAAATACCTTCCAAGGATTATACAACAACTACAACAATCAGGTTCTTATGGGAAATGTTCTTACAAGATATGGATTTCCATTGAGTTTGACTATTGATAGGGGCACACACTTTTTGAATGAGACAATCAGAATTCTATTGGATGAGTTCATGATTACACACCATAAGAATACACCATATCATCCTCAAGAAAATGGGACTGTTGAATCTTTCAACAAGATTTTGAGCTAGACATTGACAAAAATTTGTGATGTTGGAAGGAAATATTGGGATGATAAAGTTTTTGTCACACTTTGGGCGCGCAGAAAAACATACAAGCGGTTGAACATGGCCACACCCTTTCAATTGGTGTTTGGCACAAAATTAGTTCTTCCTATGGAATTCATGTTACCTTCTTTGCATATTGCGTGTGTTGGAGGTCTAGCTGATGAGAAAGAATCGGATGAACAACTTGAAAAGTTTATCAAGTTGGATGAGCAACGAGAAATAGTACGATGGAGTCAGAAGTAAGAAAATGCCAAGTAGAAATTATGGCATGACATGCACATCAAGGACAAAAATTTTGAAATTGGAAAAATGGTGCTTCTTTATGACTCTAAGTTTTTGCACCATCTAGGAAAACTTAAAGTACATTGGTTGGGACCGTATGTTATCACTCACATACTTGAAACAGGTGCTTGCTAGTTAGAGACACTTGATGGAATACAGGTTACCTAGTTACTTTAATGGGAGTAGGTTGAAGCCCTACTATAAATAAGTCTTCTTGGTGTTTGTAATAAGGTAGTGTTTTCATTTAGATTAGGTTTTCATTTATGTATTCCCTTAATGTATTTCCTTCTTCGTTGTTATGCTTTGTCATTTTAGTTGGTGTTTTGTGTAATAAGCTGTGTTTGCGCATTGGAAGCTAATTACCATTTGAAGAATTTTTATGCATAGAGGACTACACATACCATTTGTGGGGTGGCTATTGACAAATGGGTACACATAAAGGAACAAACTACTACAGGTGTTATTCAAGTTTGGAGAGTTGTTAGAAAGGATATTTCTTCCAAACAAGGACCATAGATGGAGATAAATGAAGGAACAAGTATAACGCAAGGTAAGCAGAGGCCATGAAGACTACCAATGGAGGCGCTAGGTGGTGAGGTACTGAGTGCATGAAAGCATGCTAAAGATAAGTTGGTGACCAAAAGGTAGGAAGGCACACTAGAAGGTTATAGCTTGGGCGTGAGGATGTACCACGCGGAAAGTGTGAAAATGGTCATTTAGTGAGAGGATTGTTGGTAGGTGAAGGAACAATAAATGCACTAAATTTTTGAAAATCTATATAAGGACATGATGTGAGTTCATTTTTACCATTATGATTGCAAAAATTTGAACGAGCTAAGTGCGAACGAGCCGAGTGAAGAGTATTGAGGTGCAAAGAGTGTGAAAATAGATGTAGAGAGAGGATTTTTCCATAGAATAATCTTGTGTCCCCATTAGTGAAGAGTTTGAGTGAAGTAGACACGTTGGGAGAGAGCTAGGCATGTGGTTTCAAAATAGGGCACATGATTCAAGCTAGGGTTTTGACTTGCTCACTACAGAGGATAGAAAGTTGAGATTTTCAGATGGCACTAAAGAAATCACATATCATAGGAGCCAAAGGAAAGAAGAAAGTAGAAACAGAAGTTGAAATTACTCCGAGAGTAATTTCTCAGAGATGCAGTATCCAGAGGGTGTTATAATTGGGAAAGAGTGGGATTCCCACTTCCGTAGCTGCAAGGTGAGTGATTACAACCACCTCACTTCTGATAACAAGAAAGAATTTGATGCGGTGTTAAGTACAAAGACTAACAAGTGCATGGTGGAAGATATGCCAGTATATGATGATGCTAGGGAGAAACTATTAAAATAGGTGGAGTCTATCAATTGTATGAGCTCCCATATTTTTGCAAGTATGAACCTTTATACCAGTGGCTTATGAGTAGAGTCCATGAGGACTTCTTCTATTTTTCCAAAAAAGGGTAAGGATTACATTAGCCCTGATTTTGACTTTGACAGGATTAAAAGGCACATGGGTAGACCTGGCTAGTGGCTTGGCTGATAAAGCAGTAATCATGGAGACATAGAAGGAGTTAGGGTACACAAAGGGTCTACACATAATATACATTGATAAATTAAAGAAGTACCCAATGGTACAAGAAATTGTGCATCTAGTGACCAAGTTGAATGATCAAGAAATATGGTCACAAGTGAATATAATGTGGCTCCATGTCGTGAGGAAGATGTCTTAGGGAGTAGTCTATACCATAGTAGGCTACATTGTAGAAACCGTCATTGAAGAAGTGCACACAGGTGATAAAATCAGTTTTGATTCTATCTTATTGTCTCTTGTATTTATGGAAATTCAAGTGTCCAATGGGCCAAAGAACAAGATTTGGGAATATCCCATGGACAAGTCCCTAGTAGAAAGATTTGAAAAGTATTTATGTGAAAGGTCAATGAGTGGGCCATTTAAATAAAGGGCAGAGAAGTGGTACAATCAATTCCATGTGGCATTTGAAGAGGAGTGGTGCATCCATAAGGAACTACCTTCAGTAGTTGGCAAGGTAGTACTGGTTTGCGGTGTACCAACACTTCTACATTGTGCGGTTCATATGAGAGATGGAACATGGAGCCCATGGTGCGAACTACCATATGCCTTCATAGCATGCTACTTCAAGGCATCATTCCACCGTTTTACTGATGTGCGCCACCTAAATTTTATTACAGACAAGGTAGACTATGACTACCACACTTTGAGGAAGACATATGTCTATCCAAGCAAGACTGCCTATGTTGAGAGGCTTATTTCAGATGTTATAAGTATGAATCATGTAAGCTTGGAAATTGGGGACATTGGAGCAGCGCTTATATACCTTCAACTTAAGCCCAAGCTGGAGAATAAAAATATGTGGAGAATGATTTCATGCTCCCAAGGCCACCTAAAGGAAAGTATACAATGGAGAACATGCTAGCCCTTAAGCCCACATAATCTATAGAGGTAGATGATGAGGAAGAAGAGTGGGAAGATAGTGGTGGCCTAGAACATAGAGGTCAGAGATAGCCCATAGATAAAATGGAGACTGAGCGCACAGGTACCCCACCTCAGGTACAAGAAGAAGAAGAAGACTTGGAAGTAGTTCAAGGAAAGCATCATTTCAAGAGGGTGTTTAGAAGAAAAAGGACACAATGAATGGGAACTCCTCAGTCTGTTAGGAGGTTTTCATGACTCTTTCCTCAAAAAGAGACAACTGAGAGGAAAAGGAGGAAGCTAAAGTTGAATGAGGAGGAAAAGGAGTTTACAGAGAGCATGCCCAGATTCCCTTGTATAACCAAAAGAAGTGGAAGAACACATGGATGGAGATCTAAAAGATAAAGGGGAAGGAGAACCAGAACATAATGCCACTTAAAACATCAAAGATCCAACTCCAAACCTTAGCGCTCGATTACTTGAGGGGCCAAGAACGAAGTGAACAAGTGGAGAATACAATGTTCTACATATGAGCTACGAGAGGACATAAGTAAAATTATCTGCGCCTAATTCCAGAATACAATGGGCCTTAAGGAGTTGTATGGATGGGATTTGATGGACCCAGACATGGAAACCACATGCACAAGGAAACAATTGTCTGGTCAATGCAAACTCACATGGATGAGCCTGATTTTGATGTATGTGAAGAGTCTTGTGTGTCAAGAAGGATGAAAAAGGTGTCGCAGAACAGGCACATAACTATCAAACCCATTGTTATGTCTGACGAGTAGGTGAGTAATGCCTTGGTGAAAGTATCTACAAAGGTGGCACAAAGGAACATAGATAAGGCTGCCACTATTAGAGTGCTACGAGAAGAAAACAAGGCCAAATATGCTGAAATAGTGCATCTAAAAGGAGAGAAGGACTTGGAGCATAAGAAGAATGAGGCCTTAAAAAGTATGGTAGAAGAAATTGGAGACTATGTCTTGAAAGTAAGACCGCACTTAGAGTCAAAGGTACCTGAGAAGTTTCCTTTGGCTATGCATTATGTGCGCACATTAGTTAATTTTGTGCCTGGGGATGGACTGATTTGGATGTTAGTTCTAAAGGACCCTAAGTAGGAAGCAGAGAGAGCAAGGGCTTCGGTGGTTATAAAAATTTAATCTTATGAGGCATTGCTCTAGACTTTCTTTGGAAGAGTCAAGAAAGTAGACCAAGCATTGAATATTTGTGCGGCTTCGAAGACGTGAATCGAATCGGGATGATGGTAGAAGACAATAAAGTCCTGAAGGTAATGAAGGATGAAATTTTGGGGGTGTAGAGATATTGGCACTATTCAAGTAAAATCGTGAGGCACTTGCAGAGCCCAATACCCCTATAAGGAAAATTTGGATGAAATTAGGAAGCTTATAGCACAAAATATGGAACTTACGGAAGGAAGGGTAACTACAATGTTCAACATTGTTATAGTATTGTAGAATGATAAGGAAGAGATTGCACAATATGAGTTAGAGTCTATTACATCGAATATTCCGTAAAAGATAGAAGTCGTGCTAAATGATTTTCACACCTTAGAGGCTGAAATCAAAGAAGAATATCTCAAGTTAATTCTTCGGTTGGAGCAGAGGATATTACAGGTAAATTTTCATTCCATTCCAATTCTTAATTGTTTAGATATCAAAAGGAAACCATTTCCGGGAAGCAATGTAGTTTAGTTTGGGGTAATGTTGAGAAAGCGAAGCATGACACTAAGAAGAAGGTCCACAGAAGATTCACGCATGGTAGTAAGGTAGATTTGAAGGCATAGAAGGATAGGGAAGGAAGTTCATGCGAAAGATAGAATGAATCTAGAATTATTCATTTTCATGGTTATGGGCTATTTTTGGAGATAGCGTGTGGGGCACACAACCATATGGAAACTTGCATGGCATGTAAATGCTATTTTTGGAAGAGTGTATACTAATTGAGTTGCATGAGTTCAAGTTAATAATAGAATTACCACTTCGATTAGTGGAAGAGATCTATTATTAGCGCACTTGAATGTGTGCCTATTATTGTAAAGGTGCATGGATATTTTTAGCATGTGACTTATTTTGGGAATTATGTAAGCAATGAAGGGAAATTCCCCACCCTTATAAATATGTAGTAATCTATGTAGATTAAGAGAGTATTGTGTATAATTTATTATGGATTTATACTGCCAGATCTTATGTGTGCATGAACTTATGATACTACTTATTGTAAGAATCTTTTGTGTTTATTGTGTCTTAATATAATGGAGTGTGTTGGGTGAAAAATGGTGTTAATATGACTAAAACTAGTTCTTACATGGTTGACTTTGTTATATCTATTTCTTAATTCATTATTCTCTTAGATCTAGATCTGGAACATGCTCTGTGGAAATTTTATATTGTTTATGAGTTTGAATGCATTAACTCTTCATCATGTTCACATCCTGCACAAGCAACTCTAAGAAGGGGCATGGTACCTTTACACGCTTCGGGTGAGCACTTAGTCTAGGCTAAGTGATGTGCCAGCACACTTGGGTTATTCTTGGTAAATTTTAAGTTGCATCAGTGGTTGGTGTATCTAATATGTTAGATTGGATGACTTACTTGTCAATTCATCTCCTCCCATCACAACCTTTATAAAATTCATTTACATATGATTTTTTTAATCTCTTTTTATTATGTTCACTTACTTGTCCTCTTTAGAGATAATAATAGTGTCGACTTAGGTTTAGGATTCAATTACCATGTCCTTTCTAACTTAATAAGTATGTTCCCCTTTTCTTCCATTATAGGCCGAATATCATACTTATACGTTCATAATGACACATTATGGGATATCCCTTTTTAAGAACACACTATCAACCCATAACACATATTATCACATTATCAGTAACTCTTGAACAATGATACCATTATTTATTATATCTTCATATCATATCACCATAAGCTCATTTGATTAATGGATTTGTGTATAGTCCTTATAAGGGACCTAGTATTACTTTCATAAGAACTTTCTATTACAATTTTACAACTATAGATATGGTTTAGTAGCACTTAAATTTATCAATCAGTTATAACAAAAATGTACTCACTTATCATAACCTTATTATGGTTCCCATGGTCATCCAACTTCTTACTTAGCAACGGCCATTAAGATAGACAATCTTATTACAAGGCACTTTTCACTAGTTAAGTACATCCTATTCACAAACCCTTGATGAACTTAACACATATTATCCTAGCAGGTTGATATAATTCATTAAATATTTAGGCAATCACCCACTAGTAACTTGATCTAACTTTCAAGTATATTTAACACTTCATTACTTAATACATAAGATCCATATGCAAACATCCCATTCATAACTTCATTTTATTCACCCTAGTATTCACACATATGTTGTATGTAGCACTTTATTTGATTTA
This sequence comes from Taxus wallichiana var. yunnanensis, assembly GCA_018340775.1. Lineage (NCBI taxonomy): Eukaryota > Viridiplantae > Streptophyta > Pinopsida > Cupressales > Taxaceae > Taxus > Taxus wallichiana. The sequence goes on from CM031234.1 coordinate 138,283,201, forward strand.
TACTTAGGATTATTAGAATAATAACTTATATACTAACTACCTATATTTATTAAATGTAGATCTATAAACTCATCATTTTCCAATCAATCACCTCTCAATCAAGATATTGTAATAGGAAATCAAACTTTAATACATTCCAGAAATAAGTACCAATTCATGTTTATAAGAATGATCATAATCTTTCCTTCCAAAGTTTAAAACAATTACATTAAATGGCCAAGGGTCTTTCTCATTTCTGAGAAGAATTAATTCAATTATGAAAACCATAATCATTTATCCCATTTAACTTTCATTGATCAAAAGAATAAATGAAACTATATACGTCACCCTTCTTTCATGATGTCCATCTACAAAATTGTTAACATGAGTCAGTTCACATGAACTGAGCATGATAAGCACTAAATTTTTAAAACAACATGCTCAACTTAATAATTTCATAAAAGGAACTATGCTTTTCAATGAAATTATTCTAAGGTTCAAAAGAAGGAACACAACTCTTGAAATTATGCCACTAGAACTTCATAAATGAACCTTTCCAACAGAGGGAAATTCATACTCATACAATTTCCTTTAAATAATTCAAATCGATGAAAGTTAAGTTTCAAAAAAGTGAACTGAAATAAAAACAATTGATCCTAATCAATCATATGAAAATAAGTACAAACGTAATGAAATTTCAGTCGTATAACTCCATATTATATGACTGAAATTTCTACCTTGTTCACAAAAATAATAACATACCCCTCATCGAATTATTATACCAATCAACTATAATAATCAATTAGTATCTTATTCATTCATAAATAAATAATATCTTCCAGGTTGCAATCATATAATTCTATTATATATGACTGATAACTTATATAACAACAAGAAAGTTCCCAAACAACTTCACTGAAGAACCTTAGTTATCCTTCATCAACCAAAGAAAACTATCAAGTAAGGTGAAACTCAATAAAATAGTCAAGCAATTTCACATACTGAATTGGAGCACCGAAATACGATAGGTAAGACTTAATAATAAAATTCACTCTTAAGAAAGAGTTGAATTACTAATGACTATATTCGAAATAAATAATGCAGATCATAACATATTGATAATATGATCAGTTGGATATAGACCAAGCACTTGTAGGTGAACTACACTAAAACACATCCCATACCATCTAAGGAGGAGTTACCAAGAATGGAATTTATTTCAACTTGGTAGGGAGGCCACTGTATGTAAGTATTAAAACTTTTCGAAAAAATACATACAACTTGACTATCACCGATGCACATAGGGCTTACAGTCCTCAAGGAAAGAAAGATCTAAAACAGATAATACAAACTGATATTCTTACCTCTTTCATTACGTTATAAAAATTTTATAATAACACTTTTCTATTCTGCTCAGGTTATAACAAGCCACACATACAACATTAAAATTCAATACAACGGTCAAGTAATTTATCTTACTTGCTTTGCACATAAGGATCCCAATTCCTAAACTATTATAGAGTAGATTCACTACCAGATAAGGATAGTTCAAAAGAATTGAAAGCGTAAGGAGTTGGAAGATCATACACTAATCAACAATAATGAGCTGGGTATAATAGATGAGACTAAATTTCATGCCAAATCATCCATCCAAGAGTTTATTAGAAATGAATATTTATTTCGCACTCAGCTACTAAGCCACTACATGAACACATCAGAGCTTTATCCTAAGTCAAATACAAAGGATCAAACTAATTAACCACTCTGAACATAATTACATCTAGTCAAGAATTCATGTAGAAGCGAAACATTTTCCAAGACCCCAAAGAAGACAAGGAGAAAACCATTAATGGTTTCTAGTGAGAGGTCAAATTGAACTCAAGTTTTATAATTTCATAAAGCTCCAAAACAAACATTAATTCAAACATGTGTCGTATCCAATAAGGTTTGAATACATAAAATTTTTAAACAAAATAAAACCATTTAACCTATGTGAACCCAAGGCCCTGAATTTGATCCTAGTAAACACAATTTCATCAATTCACCATTAAATTTCTCAACTAAGATTGATCTAATCGAGTCACATTTATTTACAATGCAACCGAGTTCAAACATGCAACCAAGTTGCATTTCAATTAATGATTCAAGCTCCATATTACAACTACCCATCTCATTGGGTTAACCAAGCTCATTGAGCTAAGTCAGACCAAGCCACATCACATAAAGTGAGCTAGAGATAACTCGTTATAGAAGAAAGGAACATTGGAGATAAGAACATTATCATCAGGTGTTAGAGAGATATAAATATCTTCTCACATATATATTTATGGCTTAATTTTAAGTTAAAAGGATTCCATAAAAAGGAAGTGAAGTATTAGACTTAGTTCCCACTTAAAATACCCATAATCCTTAAATGGATCTGGTACTTCTCATCTATAAATCCTAGCCCTAACCTTGGTGGTGTCCATAACGAACTAGGTTACACAACCATCAACACATTTATGGTCCCCAACTAGGGATTCCTTTGTAGATTCATAACACAAATACCCAGTAAGGGTAACTACTCATCTCTAAATTCCTAAGATAATCAAAACTAGATTAAAATGCATAATTGGTGGTAACAAATCAATGAACTGTGCAATCCAGGTAGCCACCAAGAAAAACTCAAAAACCCATTAAGATAACTATCCTGAAATATAAGTCCTCCATTATGGATAGAAAATAGTTTGAATTCCCATAAAGGCCTTTACCCATACTATAGAATCATCAAACAAAAGTTACACAAACCCAACAACGATGGATTCTAACAACGAGAAATACAGTGCTTCGAAAAGCACTAATACTCAACTTCTAGGATACTTGTTTTCTTTTTCAAAATGATTGTTCGTATCTAGGGTTAAATTAAATTAATCTCAGCAAGACACTCAACAAAATACCAAGAACGCATTAATCCTTCATAATAAACATTCACATACATGCATATAAAAACTAGTAGTCATTCAAATTGACCTTCATCAAGATTTAAGCAATATTCAAATATACCAATAAGAAATCAAACAAAGATTCAGATTCACAACCCAAAAACTAGAGAATAAATTTCATTGCAAGAGAGAAAAGTTCATTTCTTGAGATCATTAAATAGAGAAAGATATTATAACAAGTTAGGGCTTATCATGCCTGTAATGCCAATCCTTTCTTCCTTGAAATGTTCCAAGCTTCTTCTAAAAATCCCAGTTCTTGAAGTGAATTCCATCATCCAACAAAACATAACATTTTCACAATATTTATTGAGTCTGGGAGACATTACTTCCCATCGACTCATTATTTCTTTCAACATGCAACATCTCAACAATAGTCAGTTTGATTTTTCCTTACATGCAGAGCTTCTGCAAAAATATCATAATGGAATGAATCAACAACCACAAACCGCTTTGTTTCCTCAAATTTTCCTTGTGTTTCCCGAGGTTGGTGGGTATTTCAATGCATAGTAAATGTCATTAATGTAGGAGCCCATTGAGATTCCCACCATGTTTATCCAACCAACTAATTTATCATTCAAATTTAGCAAAGTCCCACATTTCATGCCATGCAATGTACTTAGAACTTAGTTAAACCGAATTATCTCCACTTTAAAAATTGGTTGGTGGGGATTAATAAATAAGACAATAAATGAATTGTTAGTACAGATACTAAGGCAGTGGGGTGCCAACTCACCCCCTTTCAATTTGAACAACAACCATAGCTTATACAATGGTATTAAGAGAACATATAATATCTTAAGAACTTAACAAATTTGAATGCCCTCCTTTATATGTCTTCTTTTTTAATATCAAAGGAAATTCCCAAACATATCTCCTTAAACAATAGGTTCATAAGTTAGGTTTGGAACCAAACAAAAAATTAGATTGACCTCTACTTATTTAGAGTTAAGAAATCTCCAATAATAGTTATTTAACTACTTTAGACTTTACATGTTTCCCCCTTTGTAATATATAGCAATAATAACGTTAACTTTGATCATGCAAGTTGTTGTATGTGCTTTATGGGGACTAATACCTTTAATTACAATAATTAAGTCCTTGACTACACAACTTTAGTCCTTCATTCATGAAAATATAACCGTCATAGTATTAGGTTTGGTAGACTATAGGGTGGTCTGCTAAAGACCAATAATTAGTCATAAGGAATTCTTAATCATATTCCAAGTTTTGGTCATCAAGCAAACTAAAAAAATATCAAATCCTTAACATAACTTAGTTAAAAGCTATAATGTTAACAATTTATTAGAGATGAGCAACAACATCACTAATCACTTTCAAGGCATAAATTTACGCCAAGGATTTCATTACATACTACATCACAAATGACGTAATGTCCCCTTAGAAAATTATTTTATCATTAAGGTAGGCCCCATAATTAACAGGGTTTAGATCTAAGGAGCTCATCCTTAGCCTATTCATGTTATCTTGATTACCTGTTTACATCAAGGTTCACATTAATTATTGATACGCAAAGGTGCAAGTGTCAAAGAACAAAACCATTTGTCGTATCATTCTTATAAAAACAATAGTGAAACCACGGGGTGCTACAGAAATCCTCCTTGAAAGGAGGAATCCTGTTCAAAATATTATTCTTTCTAAGACAAATTCCTCATCATCCTCATCCCCTTGTACAAACAAAATGTCTCTTGCAAGATCAAGAGACATGTTCAAATCCATGAGCTTATTGATACTTTCCCTAGGGCCATTCAAAACATGAATCAATTATAAATTATTCCCATAGGAAGATACCCACTCCTTAAGACCTAAACCACCCTTGAGATAAGATTTATTTCTGTATCATTTGAAGTGCAATGTGCTGGAGAAATGCTTGCAGGATCTAGAGGTACAGTTCTAGCAATTTCTGGAGCTCACTAGCCTAGAGGTTTGGTGTTGCATCCACCCCTACACTTCTTCAAGAAATATGGTGGTGCTATAGGATTTTTGCAAGAGAGTGCTCGATGGCTTCTTTTCTAGAAGGGAAACATGTTGTTCAAGTTCAGTCATCCTATGAGAAAGGGAAGACATGTTGTCCACAGAGGCTTCTTCATAAAAAATGTATGCTTCTGCAGGAATTACCTTCTCAGTGAATTCCTCATTGAAGAAAAGAGGAGAAGCATCGAAGGAAGTATCCTTTATAGTAGGCTTGCACTTAAGCCATAATTTCTTCAACCCCTCGGGAGTTTTCTGATTCTCCCACGAACAAGTGAAAATACAGGACTTAGAAGGTGGAAAAAATTGGGCTTATTTTAACCATCCTCCGAATCAAGGCTACCCTGACAACTTGAGTTGTTAGTGGCCCATCACACTCTTCTTGGTCCATAATGTCAAAGATCATTCTCATGAATGCCTCATCTGGACCAGATAGGTTAAAAATTGAGTGTAGAGCTTTAGATGAAATCTCTTTTAGGCTAGGTGCTAACGCTACCTCCTCCATCTTACAGAAATAAATTGCACTAAGCTTCTCACACTAGAACTTGAAGAAAAGATGCAAGATTATGAAGGGAATGGTGAGAATTTATAGCAAAAATGGAGCTTGAGAGTTGTTGTGAACAAAATCATGTTCGAGTAAATGCTAAGATTTCCTTTGATGTTCACACGAGATTGATAAAGGTGAAGTAGATTGATACTAATAAAAAGGAGTTATTTGGCTTGATGTAACAAACCACACAGAGGGACATTCAATTTGAAAAGAAGTAATAATGATTGTGTGTGTTTCAAAACATATTCCCAAAAGGAGGGAATGATAAATGTCAAATCAAGCCACTTTAGAACATCCAAAAAATCATTAAAAATAAGTTTCTCAACTTTCCTAGAATGGAAATAATCAAATTGATGATGGAAAGTAATGACATGGTGCCCCGGTCATCATAACAACACAAAATAATGAAACATACACCTGGAAGTACTTATAAAACAATCTCTCCACATAGCATGATAGGAATAAAAATATTCCCAGGGCAATAACCGTGAATCATATATTGTTACTTGAGTGAAGAATATTCTTCACAAATATTCACTATTTGTAAAATGGGGAAAATGAAATAGAGGATCATGATTGTACATATATGAGAGACATGTTATCGTATGGGAGGGGGTTAAATTTTCTAAGCTTTAGAAGAGACATAGAGAATTGATGTGTTTTCTTGAATCTTAAATTTTAATGAGATACATGTGAGTTTTTTTGCTTCTTCAAATTATCCTGTGTCAAGATGGTTGCAAGTGTACAACCATTGATAAGCATTGAGAGCATAGGTTTTATGTTCCCTTGTTAAGGAAATTGGAAATTTGAAAATGAACTATGTGTATGCTCATAAGCTTTGTCATGTTTTTTTTTAGGTAGTATACTTTAAATCAATCAACTATTTTTCTTGTTGCAATTTTTATGGCCCCTCTGAATTACACTAGATCTGACCTTAGTGGTAGTATTTTGGCAATTGAGTTCATGTTGTAGTGAGAGAATTCTCTTCACAGTGTTGTACATAGTTTTAAATTCATTATACATCCATTTTGTTGTAAATATTTTTGTAATCCTTTGAGTGAATCTTAGGCATAATGAGTCGGGAGTTGTGAACATTTTGTTAAGATATTGACATGATATTTCATGTGCAATTTCTTGAAGGTTGTATGAAACCATGTATTCTTGGGCATCCATGAATGCAAATATTATTTTCAAGGGATTGTTTCTGGTTAATTGAGTATCCTTTATACCTAGAGTGATATTTTGGCATTGATTGGAGTTTTGAGAAACCTGTTATAATCAATTCCATCTTGATTTAATCTCCCATCCTCACAAAATACAAACCTACCATCAATTAAATCCTACAAACCATCTCTATTTTATTTTCCTATGAACATTTTCCAAGGGACTTTACAAGTTTTACTTCCCTTTCCATAAATATGTAGAATCAGATAGAACTTCTTATTGTCTAGAATAACTTGAGTCCAATTGGAGTGACATATGCACCGTTTAGTGTGACAACCTGTGAGAGTTAAAATATGCATTCATTGGTTATGATCATTCAATACTAACCTACTTTCTCTAAAGGAAACTAAGAAAATGAGATTTCATCCACCCCCTACATTTTCAGGTTACGCTACAGGTTCTCTCACCCTAGTCAAAGGCATGACCTAAAGTAGCAAGGAAGGCCATCCCCTTTGTACATGCCACTCAATCCCTCCAAATCTTGGTTTAAAAAAGTTTTTCAGACATTCTCTCCTCAGCTACAAAATGACATAAATTTCTAATTATGTCATTCTTAAAGCATCATACTTCACTGTTGATTCTTCCGGCCCCAAGGAGATGTAATATCGGGTACTAACAAGCACATATAGACATTGATGAACAAAACAACATTAAACGATACCTCAATTATTGTAATCTTGTGTGCAGCCCCATTATCCTTCCTTGGGATGTAATTGATGTTAAATGCCTTGAAATATTAATTGAGATCCCATACCCGGTTCTTATAGCTCCTTAGAAGATCATTCTTAGCAGTGATGAGTCCTCTAACTTGGTTTACAACCAGCTCGCTATCTCTAAATACTTGTAAGTTCTTAATACCATTTTTATTTCCCAATGCAATCCATGAATCAATGCTTCATACTCAGATATGTTTTTGAACAACAAACCTAAAAGTGGAAAGTTGAGTAGTATTTTATACCTTGAGGTGCCATAAGTATTTATCCTCCTTCAGACCTTATCTACACCTTGAGCCATCAAATAACAGCTTTCATACTTCATTATCATCCTTGTGGTCCGACTTAGTGATGCTAGGGAGAGGTGGGTCTTCCTCATGCAAACAATAAATTCCCAACTCATCTTCTTCCATCTCCTTGTATGGATCAAAATCATGCCTTTTATTTTCCCATTCATTAAGAGTTAAGTTTGGAATGCCTCCAACCTTGGTATTTATCTCTAGAGTGCTTGGGAAATCTTCTTGATCAAAATATAATCAATTCACATTGATTGGGCTTGGTACATATGGATCAATATGAAATTTTGTAATAGGTTCAGATATGATTGTATCCTTAGCTCCATACCTTGTCTTGAAGAGAATGTGAGACCAATTAGATGATAGGTACCCACTAATTTTAGTGGTGAATTCTAGAGACAAGCATAGAGTAAAGAGTGGTGGAAAGTCAATAACTAACACATCTTGCAAGACCGTGACATTGGGGCATGTATGTAGTGTAAGGATCAATCCTTTGATTACTCCAATTGTTCCCACTATTTTCCCATCAAGTTACACTACTCCTTTTGACATAGAATCGTACTTAATACCCAGTTGATTAGTTATTTTCTTGGGCATCATGGAACTACTTGCTCCTAAATCAATCATGCAATTGTGTACAAGATTGCTCCCAATAATTATAGAAATATAGAATAGATGTGGCTTTATATTTTTTCCTTTTTGACCTCCTTATTGTTGAGTTGCATTAGTGAGAACTTTCTCTAGATCTCTAGATGGCTCATTTGATGCAAACCAATTTGTCATGGCTGCTTGCAATAAATCTCTTTAGCTCGGGATTGCTAATGAATCCCACATTGAGATGTTTATGTTTGTTCTCTTCATTTTCTCTATGATGTTAAATAGACAGGAGCTATCTTTTTGTTGCCCCTTTCTTGGAACAACCTTCTCTTATACATGAGCTGCTACAAATGGTACATGAGCTAGTCTAGAAGGTGGTTTGGGATGATTCTGCACATTTGTAGTTATACTTGGATTGCTAACTCCTTGAGGTGTGATAGGAGGTTGGGAAGCACTTGGATTGGATGATTTTCCTTACTCTAAATTCCTCTTCTTAGAACTTTTGTTGGCTATCACACCTTGAGAAAGATACTAATTTATGCCACAGAAATCCTCAGCTTGCTAGTTCACAAGCGTAGTTTCACTTGGAGGTGCTTCTTGAGTAGTTGTTTTTTGTTGATTTTCTTCTTGGTTTTTTTCTTGAGACACACCAACCATTTTCACCATTAAATCTTGATTTAAAGCACCATTAAAACATGTTTCCTGATTGTGAGGTTGATTACATGGGAAACACCATTCATACTCTTGTGTCATGTTGTTTTGAGTTGGAACCAAGGCCCTGGATGTTGAAGTAGCATTAGGATTATAAGGATGAAATTGTCTATTAGCAGGAGGTTTTCCTTGGTTTTAATTAGTAGCTTGGGCAGTGGTCTATTTGGCTAATATAGAGGTCTATTGGGTTGGGCTTGAGGTTGATATGATCTAAAATTTTGAGCTTATTACCTCTTAATAGTTATCAACTCATTACCTAAATTTTGCAATTGTTTCATGACTTCTTGGAGTTCATTTAATGCACTAGAAGAAGCGGTAGAGGATCGCTTGAATTCTGATTTTTTGGAGTAGGAATAGGGGCTATTGCATGTGCTTGACTAGAACTTGGATTCCCCATTTCTAGATAAAGAGGTATAGGTGGCCCGGTTGCAATATTTCTGGCTTGAATCAAGAAATTATCAGCTCTAATGGTTATGGCATAAGTCGTGTGTAGTTTTGTACCCCCCCATGGACTATATCATCATAGCTGTATCAGAATTAAGAGCTTTTAGGAAGTAGAGAAAATCACCTTTAGTTGTTTTTCTGGCATAAATTAGAATCCTATACCATGTTCTTTAGAACTTGAAGTTAAAATTAGCCATTTTTTTGTTTGGTGCTCTCTTGATTGTGGTTAATTGCACCAATACGGATAAGTTGTCCCATTTTTCTCCAAATTGGACACAAATAATTGTCCTGATTGATCCCAATTATGAATTGATCGGCTCCTAGGCTTCTAAACCATTGTAAAGCTTTTCCTTTGAAAGAAGAAGCCAATAACTTCACTGCCACATCTATTTCTTCAACCTCATGTATAGCATAGACATTTGAAATGTCTTGACTATGATCAATGGGATTTGTGTGATTTTCCCCATTTAAGTATGGGATGTTCTTCATTGTTTCCATGGGAATTGGGTTTTGAGAATTGAGAGCAAGTGGGTTGTTTCTCGTAAAATTGACAAAAGGATTTGGTGGTGGGTAATGATCCATTTTGATTGGTCTAAGAACTCTAGTTGATTAAATGAAAGGTTTACCAAGTGGAGGTTTTGACAAGGTTCTATTCGGTGGATATGGAGATATTTGAACTCTTCTTCCTCTTCTTTATCTTCCTAGAGATAGTTGTAAATATTCAAAATTCCTTCTTCTCTTGGTCTAGACCTTGTTTGAATCCTTCTCATGAACATGCCAAACTACTAGCACTAACTGAAATCACTAAATATTTCCCTTTGGAGTCGCTAAATGTGTTGCTACAAGGCCTCTAAAGGCTGGAATTTACAACAAGAGCACACCAATATCACTACGATAAAATGAAGATTTCTTCTCCCACCGGGCATGCCAAAAGTGTTATCACTGAATCACAACACCCTTTGATTTCTTAGCATGTGAGTGTGTTAAGGAAAGTAGTGTGATGAATAACATGGGTACCATCCCTCAAGTTGTGGGACTTGTTACTTGATATGGACCTCTAGAGAAGGTTGATTTCTCTTCCTAAACCAATGCAACAACTAACTCTAGTGAAGGGAAAAATACTAACTACTCCTAACCTATGAATTCCAAGGGACCATGGAGAGATAAATAGCATGAGAGTGAAATAAATCTACACTAAAAAGGTCATGCACCAAGAGAAGGATGTGGAAAATCTCTCCAATGTGTGAAAATGAAGGAAAATTTAGCGCAAGAGAGGATGGAAATAATCACCATAGTCCAACAATAGCACTCACACCACCATTTTCATAGAAGCACAACAGTAATAGACCCTATAAGAAGCATAAAAATAGACACAAAATACTTGCAACTGAAATAGAGAGGCAAGAGAATGCAACAAATCCAAGCAAGGGAAGGAAGATATCCACAAAATTCAATTTATTTCTTCATGAGTTCACAGAGTCCATTTACAAAGAAATATAAAGGCTCGGATCATCATTTTAGAAGTCTAAAATGAATTCTTGCAGCACATTGGTGTTCTAAAACTATTTTGACATAGTTTTTTTATAATGAAAATCCCCCCTCTAAAATGAGAGGTCACTACAATTTATAGAAAAATGAGGGAGAGGAGAGAGATGTACAAATCTCATATTTCCCCTTTCACCTACTTATAAATTAAAATAAATGGGTGTAAATAATGATGGGGAACTTGTAAAATCCATCCCATGTTGTCTTGTAAATTGCAGAAAAAGAAAAATGGTTTCCCATGCTCATTAAATGCCATTTCAACTAGCTGAAATCATTATTTTAAACTAGACTCATTTCCTACAATTTTCACTATAAAAAATTAGTCAAATATATAATTTCTTGATTGTTGAGTGTAGAGAAAAGAGCCACAATTCCAATGAGTCCAATTTTGTTTGATTTAGTTGAGAAATGAAGAAGTTATGATCATTTGAGTGAAAGCGTCTCTTTATGTTTTCCAATCTTTCTTTCTTCTTCACGGACTGTGTATTAAATTTTAGTTGGGAGAAATGATTTTAATATTTTACTTCTTTTATAATGTCTTTTCATATTTTAATAATTAGGGAATTTAAAAATCCAATGGGGAGCCCACCGCTTCTTGCATTTTTATTGGGGAGGGGGTCAAAGTGTTTAATTACTTGGTTTAAGGCCCAACTCACCGGTGGCTCATTGAGCTAGAAATGTTTTCCACCCTCGAGCCTCCTACACATGTTGGGATCCCTTTTCCTCTCCCCGCGACCACTTTTTTCCTACCCATTCGGTGCCACATCGAAAACCCCTCCACATTGTTATCTCACTTCCCACTTCACTTCTACCTCGGCCGGGATTCCTTGCATTATGGGGAACATTCCACGATCCAGTTTGTTCCACCTCAACCTTCCATGGCTGATGCGGCTACATCGGGTCCGCTAAGCCCTTGGGCCTCGTTATTCTTTTTCTCCCCAAGTTCGAAAACTCCCCTTCAACCATAACATGTCTTTCCAATGCATTGTCACCGAGCCATGCTCTTCACACTTGCATCATGCCTACAACCCAAACCACCTCCACATTCCTCAAGTTTTGGAAAAGAGGGGCTTGGTGGAACTCATATCTCAAGTTTCCCAGTGCCTTGTGTTCACCGATTGGCCATATCGGCTAATATTGTTCTACCCAGAACCTTCCTCCGGCTCAGCAAGTTGGCTCAAGGAGCCAACTCCTAACTCTTCCATCATTTTTTCTAAGTCATCCCAACTCACCCGATAGATGCCATTGTTTCGTGCTAAGTCTTCATGGTTGCTCACTCAAATTGGCTCGCCACTTCAAAGGAGCTCACCCTTACTTTAATGCACCATCTAGTCTCTACTGAGACCAAGCTTAGGGATCTCAGACCTAACCGCTAGTCAAGCTATTCATTATGGCCCCGCATTCCCCTCATCTAGCTCATTGGTCGAGATTTTCATTTACTCGAGCTAAAATCCCCATCCCACCTTGTGAGTCTTCATTTGATTTGGATGAGTTAGCCCCGCCTTCGAGTCATACACATCATTTCCTTTCATGGAATTTCTAAGATCCCCACCATGCATCCCCGATCCATGCTCGAGCTCAACTTAGATCTTTTCATCCTTCAATGCATGAGCTATGACCTAATTCCATGTACAAGTTGAACTTCCCCGAGTTATTTTTGCAACCACAACATGGCCTCCTAAAAACATTTCGGCCATGTAATGAAATTCGCTCAACTAACTCCTTAACAACTCGTCCCCACCAACACAGATAACTAGATTATCCCTTGCATAATGAATTAAGCTCATCCCACCCGCGAACATCTCGGTGGCCATGAAATTACATCCAGAGATCTCGGTATCACGGCTCGGTGAGATATTTAGGGGGCTAATGGCATTTTTACAATTTTTACACCTTCCCTTTTAAATTTTTTGTAACTCTTGAGATTACCCAGATCCCGTGAACTATGTAGAGGTTTCTAAGGGTGAAATAATAAAATTATCATATTTTCCCATTTTTAACTACCTTTGTGATACCAAGCTCCCTGGATGCAATTTCATGGACGTAGAGTTGTTCATAAGGCGGGTGAGCTAATTTCATTGTGCAAGGGACAAGTTGGTTGCACATGTTGGTGAGGAAAATTTTTTAAGGAGTCAGTCAAGCCAATTTCATTGCATGGCCAAGTTGTTTGAGGAGGCCATAGTGGGGTTGTAGAAAATAATTCAGGGTGGTTGAGCTCATGCATGGGATTAGGTCAGAGCTCATGCATTGAAGGATGGGGAGCTCTAAGTCAATCTTTGAGCATGAAGAAGGGGATGCATGGTGGGGAGCTAAGAAATTCCATAAAAGGGAAATATGCAGATGGATCAAATGTAGGGCCAACTCACCGAAGTAAATGAAGGCTCACAAGGGAGAGCTAACAAGGTAGGATGGCAATTTCAGCTCGGGAAGATGAAAATCATGACCAAGTGAGCTAGATGAGGGTAATGCGGGGCCATAACAAATAGCTCGACTATCGAGTTAGGTCCAAGCCCCTAGCTCAGCATGTGGAAGCTAGGTGGTATGTTGAAGTAAGGGTTGAGCTCCATTAAAGTGGTAAGCCGACTTAAACAAGCAATTGGAAATAATTAGCATGAATCGATGGTGTCTATTGAGCAAGCCGAGAGGACTTGGAAAAAATTACGAAAGAGTTGGGATTTGGCTCATCGATCCAACTCAGTGATTCGGAGGAAGGTTCGAGTGGAACAATATCAGCTAATGTGGTTGATCAGTAAACACATGGCTCATGGGAACTCGGGACATGAGTTCCACCATGCCCCACTTTTTCTATAACATGAGTAGTACTAAGGTGGGTTGGGTTATGGGCCCGATGTGGGCATGAATAGCATGGCTCACCTGACGAGGCATTTGTAAGATGTGTTATGGGAGAATGGTAGTTTGCGCACATGAGGAGAAAACTAAGAATGGGGCAAAATTGCTTAGCAGACCCGATGTGGCCACATCATTTACGAGAATGTTGAGGTAGAATGGGTGGCTTGGGAAATGTTCCCTGCAATGCAAGGGACCCCGTTATGGTAGAAGGGAAGTGGCTAGAAATCTAACAATGTGGATGGGTTGCCGATGTGGCATCAAATGGGTGAGAAACACATTGGTCACCATGGAAAGGAAAAGGGAGTTTGACATACGTAGGAGGCCCAAGGGGGTGGAAAAGGTTCTATCTCGATGAGCTAGCCGGGGTGAGCTAGCCGAGCTAGCCCTTAAACCAAGAAATTAAACACTCAAACAACCCTCCCCAATAAAAATGCAAGAAGCGGTGGGCCCCCATTGTATTTTTTTAAATGCCCCTAGCCATTAAAATATGTGAAGACATTATAAAGGGGGAAATATTAAAATCATTTCTCCAAGATAATATTTAATACACAGTCCCATGAAGAAGAAGGCAAGCCCGGAAAACATAAAGAGATTCTTTCACTCAAATGATCATAACTTCTTAATTTCTCATCCAAATCACGCAAAAATAGACTCGTTGGAATTGTGGCTCTATTCTATACACTTAGCAATCAATAAATTAGAGATTCTATGGATTTTTATGGTGAAAATTGTAGGAAACAATCACAGTTTAAAACAATGACTTCCATGTGGTTGAAATGGCATTTAATGAGCATGAGTAGCCACTTTTCTTTGGTTGCAAGTTACAAAATAGCATGGGATGGATTTTTTAGGTTTCCCATCATGATTTACACCCATTTATGGTACTTTACAAGTAGGTGGAAGGGGAAATCCAAGATTATAACTTCTCTCTCCTCTCCCTCATTTTTCTATAAATTATAGTGACCTCTCATTTGAGAGGGGGGAATTTTCATTGTAACAAAACTCTGTCAAAATAGTTTTGGAACACCAATGTGCTACAAGCCTTCATTTTGGACTTCTTGCATGATGATCCAGGCCTTTCTCTTTCTTTGTAAATGGATTGTGTGAACTCATGAAGCAATAAATTGAAGTTTGTGGATATCTTCCTTCCCTTGCTTAGATTTTTTACATTCTCTTGCCTCTCTATTTCAGATGCAATTGTTTTGTGTCTATTTTTATGCTTCTTGTAGGTTCTATTAGTGGTGTGCTTCTATGATTGTGGTGTGATTGTTTTTTTGTACTATGGTGATTTTTTCCATCCTCTTTTCTCTGTATTTTCCTTCATTTTCACACATTGGAGAGATTTCCCACACCCTTCTCTTGGTGCATCACCTATTTTAGTGTATATTTATTTCACTTTCATGTTATTTCTCTCTCCCTAGTCCTTGGAATTCATAGGTTATGAGTAGTTACCAATTTTCCCTTTACTAGAGTTAGTTGTTGCATTAGTTTAGGAAGAGTAACCAACCTTCTCTGGAGGTCCATCTCAAGTAGCAAGTCCCACAACTTGAGGGATGGTACCCATGTTATCCAATCACACCGATTTCCTTAACAGACTCACATGATAAGAAATCATAGGGTATTTTATTCGATGATAAAAACACCTTTAGCTCATCTAAAGATGGCTTGAGACCTTTGATATATCTAGAATTAATAGTTGTAGAAATTTTCTTGTTAAGGATTTCATTTATTAGAATAAAAAAGTGGAGAAATGGGATCACCTTTCCGATACATCTATTGCTACTAAATAATCTTATGTGTGCTCTATTTATAATGATAGAGAACATTAGAATATATATGCAAATCCTCAAAATCTTTCTTAAGTGGCCATCAAACCTAAATTTCTTGATGATGTTGTCTAAAAATTTCCAAGAAACTCTGTCAAAATCCTTGTTCATGTCTAACTTAACAATCATACCTTATTTTTACTCTTATCCATAGAGTGGATTGCTTCATGCACCAAAATAATACCATCCTGAATAATTCTTCCTTTCACGAATCCCCCTTGTTGGTTTGATATGAGTTGAGGAAGAAGAGGCTGAATCCTGGAAGCAATGGTCTTTGTGAAGATCTTATAGATGACATTTGAAAGACTTATGGGTCTATAGTCTTTGAAGTCTTTAGCACCCTTCTTCTTGGGTATCAACACAATAAATGTGTTGTTGATTTCTGGAAGAATATTATGAATACGCATAAATTCATTTATAGCTCATAATAAATCTTCGTTACAAATTTCCCATTACTTTGAAATAAGCTTGCCAAAAACCATCTAGACCAAATATTTATCTCCTTCCATCGAGAAGACCATTTTGTGAAGCTCTTCAATTGTGGTTTTTTCTATTACTTTCTTGAAGGTGTTGTCCTTGAATAAATTGGAGGGTATCTCGAAATAAAACTATCATAGAGAGCTTCATCCTACGTGGAATATTTCAAAAAAATTATTATTACTTCGTGATGTAAATTTTTAATCTGAAAAAACTTAGTATTTTTATCACCTTCTTTGAGCCAAAGAGTTCTTTACTTTTGCCTCCAGTAGGAATCTTCTCTAGAGTTGAATGTATGAATATTAAAAATGAGTTATTATTCAAGGTAGTAATCATCCAATTTCATTCCCTTATTTGCACCTTTTAATTCAAGAACAACAAGCTCCTCTTTTATATATTTTTTGAAAATATTTCCAAAGACATCCTTGTTCCATTTCCTCACATTTCTCTTGACATTTTTCAATTTTTGAACTAGGACAAACATTGTAGATCCCTTTATGTCAATGTTCCACCAGTCTTTTATTCTATCATATAAATCTGGATGTGACATCCACATTTTTTCAAATTTGAAGGGGGATGTTTTTACCTCTTTAATAAGAAGGTTGAGGACAATCGGATTATTATCGGATCCAACTCTAGGAAATTAAGAAATATTAAAATCATATGTGAGAGTCCAATCAGCTGAAACCAAATCCCTATTAAGACAAACCTAGATAAGCTCAATTCCCAATCATCTGTTACCCTAAGTTAATTTTATACCTCTAAGCTCAATGTCAATTAGATTATTATCTACAATCATATCTATCAAGTTTTCCATACTTAGAATGAATTCTTGTTTTCCCCTTTCTTATCACTAGGATTTAGTGGAGTGTTGAAGTCTCCCATGATAAGCCATTTATAGCTACTACAATTTTTTCTAAAGTCGTGAGATCCATCCAAAGCTTTTTCCTGCCAACTAGATTATTTGGGGCATAAATGTTAGATAAAATACAAGATTATGTATTGTCTTTGACGAGGTGAAAAGAATAGCCAAATGATTAGTAGATTTTAAAATCATTGTCCCCTTCACCCAAATTGTTATACCAAATAGTAGCTAAACCTCCTAAAGCTCATAAGGAATCAATGTTGTCTATCTCAGAATTTTTCCGAAATTCTTAACATTACTAACATTATTGCCTTACATCTTAGTCTCTTGTATTTCCAAAATTTGAGGTCCATTGGTAGCTCTTATGTACTTTATAATTTTTTTTTATTACAGCTATTTAGACCTCTTACATTGCATGGAATGATTTTCATTTGGAATTTTTAGTAAAGGGCTTTCTAGTTCCCTTTGAGTCCAAGGTTATTTGGGTTCCACCTGCAATTTCATTTTTGGTAGTCTTCCTCCTATGGTCACCCAACGTTTATCTACCTAGATTCTCTTTCCCCCCCACATCCAATGTGCCTCTAGATCTGGTAAGTGGTATAGATCTTGAATCCCCTGGGTCACCCCCACACTTCCCTTTTCCTTTCTTTAGTGGAGTGGAGAATGGTGAATTTTCTACATCTTCAGAGGGTGTCGGTTGTTCTATATCTTCCTTTACTTAGGTCCCCTTCTTTTCAAGTGTTTTCTCCAACTATCCTTCTTCTAGCATATTATCCTTCAATGCCTCAAACAGATTTTTATTTTTATCCTCTAACAAGAGAGTTTCCTTAGGTTTCTCATCATTCATTTTTTTCTTCACTCTTCCATCAAGGTTACATATTTTGTAGTATGTTCCTGAGATAATTTTTCCGATCCTTGATGATTTTGTTCATCATCATGTTCTTGAATCTAGAAAATTGGGATTGCTTCCTTTGTTGATTCGTTACCCTATTTTTCCATCAATCCTACATTTTTATGGATTTATTTTGAGTTTTACTATCTAAGCTGAGTTTCTTCTAATCCAATCATCTAATTTGGCTTTTGAGAAGGAGAAATTACCCCTTTTAGGATTAAGAGGATCCTTACCTTCTTTTTTGGGGGTTTTGGTTTGCCAAGTCAATTTTTCCTAGCCTCAGGATTTGGATTTTCTCTATGATTCCCAAATCTATTAAATTTAATTGTGTTTGGCTTACTTCCTTTTTTCACCCACCAAAAATTTCTATGACCCATATTTAAGTAGTTTTTACACTTTGCATTCTGAAGTATTCATATTCCATGACCTACTTCCAAGTGTCAAGATGGGAATGAAGGATAATGTTGTGAGGGAGATTCTGTTCCTCTTTCAAAGTGATGTAAAATCTAGCAGCAGTGAACCTCGAGCTATATTTAGTTGCGTTATCAAATCCAATGAGTGACCCAAGGACATGACAACTCTTGTCATGATTTATTCATTCCATAACTCCAACAAAAGTGCAGGAATTTGAACCATATAATCATATCAGACATGGTTTCATTATCTCGGGTTAAATCCCAATGCCCATTTTTTAGGTAGATTCCCATGTTTCTTATTGATACTTTGACCTTCTAGATATGGGGTGAAACCCACATTCAATTATACAAATAAAAGTCATTTTAAATCATGGACCCCTTTTATTACAATGTTTTTAAACCCCACAAGTTAAAAATATATGAATGAAATTTTTTATTCATCCCACCTTAATTTGTGATCTCATTACATTCTTTATTTTACTTGCATAAAATATAAAAATATAACGGTTGGTTCTTAAAATTTCAACCCCTCAAATTTAAAAAAAAATCATGCCCCAAATTATATATATATATATATATCCCCTTTTATTATACCATAAAATGTGTTTGGGAGGGGTCAAGACATGTGACCCATCCCTTCAAATCATTCCCATAAACCACCTAGGTTAATTTCTCATGTGCTAACTTGCTTGACTCATTTTTATTTTGATGTAGCTCTTGTGGATGGATTTTACAATAAAAGGTAAGTAGGTTCAAATTTCACAAAATGTCTATGGGTATTAAACTCTCATCCTAAAGATATAAGCCCATGGGTTCACCAATGGGCCAAATAGTGTTTTGTTTGTAATAAATAATCATTTCATATTTAAACACATTTTTATGAGTAAATGGTTTCCAAAATAAAATAAATATGTTTTTGTGATTGGGAGGTTCAAACCTATACCACTATCCTAAATGTAAGTTGATTTACCAATAAGCCACCAACCAGTTACCAAATATAAGGCATGGAAATGATATTACAAAAATTTAAAGGAATCATTTTCAAACTTGGATTTGATGTCACTTAGCCTGCTCAATAGACTCTCTTCCTTTACTTTTTCGATATTCGCCTACCCATGCCACACCCATGTAAGGGTGTTGGGATATTTTAGTTATTTTTATTTAAAGAAATGGTTTTTCCTAATAATAGTACAACTAACTTAGTTTTGTAACTTGAGTTCGTTATAAAAGTAGTGGCTTTGCTTTAAAGTATTATTTTAATACTTTATCTTTCTTTCCAAGCAAGGTTAATTATATGATGTGCTTTGGTTATTAAATTTTATGCTCTCATTATTACGGGTATGTTAAAAACACTTAATTGTCAAAGAATATAATTCTTAATTTTGGTGATTATATTTGTAAGATTTTTCAATATAATAAAAGGTTGTATATTTTTGGGTATTTTACTCAAAAGGTCTTTCCCAAGATAAACATTGTGTCAATATTCCTTGTGATTTAATAAAAATTAAAACTTAAACAAAGGACTGGACTAAATCATAAATATGCAATTGTTGATCCGTGTTTCGCTTCCTATCTAGATGGGTGTATGCGTAATCAAGAAACACGAGACCACGTCCCGAGTATACAAGGGCTTAGTACCTTGGAGATAACGATGGATGATACGTGTGCAAAGTTGTCAAGAAGTTAGATCTGCAAAACTAAACCGAGATAAGATTAGATCATAATATGTGGGGTTGCCCATATGGTACCGGGCCCAAGAGGATTTCAACTCCTTGGATGATGTCAACCCCGCGTCGAGACAAAATAATTAGATTGTGAAAAGTAGTAGAAATATAAAATGGAAAGTAACTAAAATAACAAGGGAACTTAGCTTATGTCCTTATATGGAAATGAACCGGGCATCAAGATGGCAAGATAAGAGACACTGTCAGAGCTTTCTCCTTCTTATTTTTAAAAAATATCCTCCTCCTCCTTTAAAAAAATATTCTCCTTTGTTATATATCCCTCTTCTTTAAAATATATTCAATTTTCTAAAAATATATCCTTTTTGAAATATGGGGGAAAACCCCATATTTATAGCTTAGATATGAGACTAAACTACACTGATTAGATGATACCGAGTGGTGAAGAACGTAACCCGAGTTAGGGATATGACGTAATAAATGTGGGTCCCATATTTTGACTTATTAGGAAAAGTGGGGACATTATTTAAATGGGGGTGAGATAAATATTTCATTTTAAAAAGAAGGTGTCAAAGATATGCATTATGAATTAAATAATTTGTGAAGGATGGGGATATGCAAAAGTTGAATTATCAAATGGGTCCATACGGAGCCCATTGATAATCAATCGAATAATGTGACTAAATAGATAGGATTTTATTTAATTTAAGATAAAGAGATGCGAGAATCAAATTAGCGTGCATATAAGATTAATGAGAGGCACTATACCCAAAAATAGGTGTATATATTTGCCCCTTTTTGTTGAGTGGTCTACGATAGCAGCCATGAGACAAAAACAAAAAGGGTTAGATGAAATATGTGTCCAAGGATGGATGAAGATACGACCAAAGGAAATATTCCCTGGGCAAAAAAGGATCGCAATAAATAAAATAAAAATATGGCGGTGACTCCAATATCACATCGGTAGAGGATAATTGCGGTCTCAACGGAGAAGAATGACAATGTTCTACAAACCAGTGAGTGGGTGGAGACCACCGTAGTATGAATTTAAACCAAGATGACCAATGGGTCATAATAAAACATCAAAATATGTGCACAATCCTTTGTCTATGAGGAATCGTGCAAAAAAATCATGCATCCACAAAAGGGACATGGATGAAGATAATGATGCCCCAACATAGGGCACGAGAAGGAAACAAGGTGAGTTATATGCGTTGACAAGTACAAAGATGGAAAGGTGCCCCAACATAAGACATAGATAGAATAATCATAAATGTGGAAAATATGAGTAGATAGGATAGAAAGGTGAGATAAAATGCCCTAAAAGGGTAATAAATATGATGACAATCATGTTTTATAGGAATGATGCATAAGTGTTAGCAAATTAGAAGGTGAAGAAGACAAAAAAAGTCTCGTTTCTTTGATAAGTGTGATAGAAATAATTTTGCGACAAAACAAAAGAAGAGAAAATATTCAAGGAAGAGAACAAGATTAGATAGGTGATGGTCGTTATGGTATCTTCCAAGACAAAAATGTCAAAAGAAGATGGGAAGAGATTCTTAGAAATAGATATGATGATGTCCCTGTGAGAGGAATGATGAAGATAAAAGATATGATAGGGTTCTTAAAAAGAGAAGAGGTCAATGTGGTAAAGAGAAGAACAAGAACGGTAATGAAAGGGATAGATGGCGATACATAAATGGAGAAACATCGACATTGACTGTGAATGCCAAATGTAAGGGATGTTGAGAAAGAGAAAAGGGAATAGACAAGAGGATTGGTTGATTATGAGAAGAGAAAGAAAGATTGAATATGAAGGTGACAAGGATATGGAATAGAGGGATGGAGACGGAAGAGGAGAAAATAAAGAGTGAAAGGGGAGGAAGAAGATAACAAAGAAGGATTATGAAAAAGGACAAACAAAGAGAAGACAAGAAAATAACATCGCAGAGGATGAAATTATGAAAAAGGATAGAGTTATTCAAGATGAAATGCATGATGAAGTTTGGAACAGAGGAACACATAGAGGTAATGGAAAATGAAAGAGATGATAGAGCAAAGAAAATTGAAGGAAACATATCATAGTGAGGAAATCCAAGGCAAAGAATATGGAACTGACCGCATGGAAATGCATGTGGATGATGAGATGATAAAGGAAATGGGATAATGCTGAAGAGTCAGGTTTTCGATGGGGAAGTAAGGAGGAAGTGTGAGGTAAAATGGGGAAAAGGATGATGTAGAGGAAGTGAAATAAGATGAAGATCAGAAAGGAGGAGAAGACAACGAAGAAAATTATGCTGAAGGAAGTGAACCAAGAATGAAGATATTTGGTAAAGAGTGGGAAGCATAAGGAACATAAAGAGAAACTTGAGGGAAGGAATGACATCGATTGGAAAAGAAACAGATGCATGAGATGAGGATATGCTGATGACAAGAAAATAGAGAGAAGGTGTATGATGAAGATAGTGAAGAAATTGGCAAGGAAGAATGGTAGATAGAGAGGTGGCGAGGAAAAAGAAAGGATGGGATAGGAGAGGAAATGCCAATGAATGGATGTTAGGATAAATCCACTAATAATGATCAGTAGGAAAAGATGAGACAAAATATGAGACAAGGCAGAAAGTAAACAAAGAATGGGAGGGGGAACACCAATGAAGGGATGTTAGGAAAAGTCCTCCTATAATGATCAGAGGACACAGAGGAAGGAAGGAATGAAGATAGAATGGAGGAGGTCAAAGAAAAGGATTCAGACTATGCAAACTAGGGATGAGTGATTTTTAGGAGAAGTCCACTGATAATTCTTAGTGTGGAAACAGAAGAGGAAGATGAAAGAATGATAAGGGAAGATCAATGACAATGATGTGTAAGCATGGGGGTAGATATGTGGGAGAACTCTAGAAGATGGAGTGAAAAGAGTAAAGAAAGGAGGGATGACGATGTGTAGGAAGATGAAGACAAGGAGAGGATGCAGTGGATGAGAATGAATGAGAGAGAAATGAAGAAACAAGACATGAAATGAATGGAGAAGCAACGGTTAAGTAAGATTACCCAGTGAGGGATGATGGAGATGAACAAGGGACTAGTAGGAAGTGGTGTTTACAAGAATGAAAGAGGAGGTGAGAGGATGTGATGATGGGGAATGCCGATAAAATGTAGATGGAGAGAATGTGGGGTAGTGGGGGAGTGCAGGATGACAAATCATGCTTAAGAAAGAATCTTAAGTAAGATCGCCATGCCGCAGGAGGATTTAAGTAAGATCACCAAACCGACAGTGACAATATGGAAGGAGAAAGACAACATTGTATTGGATGCAGGTGTGGAAGGGTTGGTTGGAATAGATGAGTATGATGAGAGGTGGGAGATAGAAGATGAGGAAGATATGATGGGAGATGGAAGTATCGAGACGGCCAACCATTCTTAAGATAAACTCTTACATAATATTCCCTGCGAAAAAGATGGTTAAGTAGGATCACCAAACTAAAGAAAAAGAAGAAAGATGAAAAGACTAAGTAGTGTATACCAAAATGGAACAAGAAATGAAAGGAGGTGATAAAAATGTGATAACAAGGAAGCAGAGGAGTCGACATGAATGGATGGAGGAACATATGCAGTGTAGATGGAGAGTGTAAGGGAAATTCTTAATCGGGATGCCCACATAGTGGTAGTGATGATGCAAGAGTGTTAGGCAGAAAAGGGGGAGTGGAAAGACGTTTGTGGTGGTGATTGTTGTCTGTTGAAAGAGGAAATGGTGGAGAATATTCTACAGTGGGAGGATCTAAGGAAGAAAATATACCTTAACTAAGGTTCTCTGGCTATATGGATGGTTAAGCAAGATTGTCAAACTGAAAGTGGAAGAGTAAAAGAGAAACTTGAGAGGAAAGATGAGTAACATATCTGGCATCGTGCAAGGGGACAGAAAGGTGAGAATGATGATGTGGAGACAAATGGTGATGAGTGGACATGGAGAGCAAGGAGAAATGGATCAAAGATGATGTTGAACATGTTGAGAGATAAGGAGTTGCAAGATAATGAACTTGCCTTGAGAAGGACCCTCAAGTAGGATTTCAAACTGCAATGATGATCAAGTAGAATTCACAAACCGAAGAGTGTATTTGCAAATGCATTCATGGATATGATGGATAAATATAAAATTCATAGTGTGAAATTTGATGTGATTTTTATAAAAGATGATTTAGATGAGATGAATGGAACATAGTTGTAGCAAGGGTGTACAGGGAAACTATGTTTCAAACTAGATTGGAGATAAACAAGAAAGGGTTACCACTCAAGGCATTGCACTTGCAGCCAATAGCAGGTGTTAATACATAACCAATGATAGTTAGTTATACCAAAATATCATGAGGGAAATATGGATGAAGGATGCTCATAATCCTAATATAGACATGACAAAGGGATTGAAGGTGTGACTTGTACACGAGAAGAGGGATCTTCAAAAGTGGTATTCCTTAATTCTAAGCCCGGCTCGGGGAAAGGGAAAGAACAAAAGTAGAAAGCTGATCAATGTGGGAATATTTCGAAAAATATTGATAAAATGAAGGTTGATCAATGCGAAATCCTTCCAGATGCCATAATAACAGAGTATTCATCCTTCAAGGTATGGTCTAGTTTATACATAATATATATGGAAATCATAATATGATAGTCGTCCTTCAAGGATCGGTCTATTTCTTTTTATTTGTATTTTTTTAATGAACAGTTGTCCTTTGAGGGATCAATCTATTTTTGATAACTTTGATTTTGCCTTTTACATACTTGAGTTTGAGCTTCACATGGGGGAGAGTGGGAATAGTTGATTAAACAACTTAAGAGGGATAAAGAATGTATAAGAAACACCTGGACCCTTCACATGGCTGCAATAGGAGAACAAGAATGTAATGGATGTAATGGTTACAGGATCACATCAAAGTAGTGAAGACGGACCGCATAAGTCAGATTATTACAATGATAAATGGAAGGGGCTAAATATGGATGAACAATCTAAGGATGTAACTAAGTTCTCATTGGTAGATATAGTAATAGTAAACTAGTCACAAGTGCAATGCATTAAGAGGTTTCATCTCTAATTTACCACCACGAGAGGGAAGACAGTGAAGTTGCAATAAGATGAGATGATAGACAGGCAGGAAATAAAACTAACATATTACCACAATGGTGGATTTAGATGAAAATAAATGATGATGCCCCAAGAGAGACATAAACATCGAAGGAAAACATGGCCGCACATAAGGGCTTGATGAAATAAACGATGTCCCAAAAGAGAAACACATATAGCCACAAAGGTGGACTTAGAAAAAGGTCCCTCAATGGAGAGACAAAAATGGCCTCAAAGGAGGGCTTTGATGAAAAAGATGGTATCCCTGAAGGATCATAAACATAAAAGAACAAATATGGCCTCAAAGGAGGGATTATGAAATAAACGATGTCTGAAGGAGACACAAATATTTCCAAAATGGTGGACTTCAAAATAGATGGTGCCCTAGAAGAGACACAAATATAACCACAAAGGTGTACTTAGAGAAAAAGGGGTCCCTCAATGGAGAGACAAATATGGCCTCAAAGGAGGGCTTCAATTAAAAAGATGATACTCCCAAAAGGAGCACAAACACAAAAGAACAAATATGGCCTCAAAGGAGGGCTTAGAATGAGATGAGGATCTAGATATAATATATTTAGATTGGATGGATGTGAAGAAAGGGAGATAAAACAATGTTAAAGAGTGAAGTCCCCTAGTAACAAGGGGGTTGTACATATGATATTCTCAAGGGAGAGGGAATATTATTCTCCCAACAAGTTAAATGTGAAGGAGATAAAGGATGTCGAAAGAGCTTAGATGAGATTGTTTTAGATTTGGACGGGTAAATGACCGAGAGACCACAAGTGTGTTCAAGAAGATAAGTGACATTAATGAACAATGGCGGGCATTCCTTAGGAGGAATGGCATGGGATGGATGAATATTAAGGGATGATGTGGATGGAGGGATCATGGGGATCCGAGATAGGATATGGATTGGATTCAAGGTGGATGAAGAAGGAACTTTCCCTTGAATGAGGAAATCATCTTCTCTATAAGATTGTCGACGATTGATTGAAAGGCCTTAAAATGTTCGATGTCGTGACAGGGGTATGATGATAAGCACAACTACAATTAAGATTGAACCATGATGGCTTGGAACTATAGGGATTAAAGGCTTTAATAGGAGGAATTTTGATGGTAGATGTTTGTGTTAAATGTTAAAATATATTTGCATAAGACCCCATTGAAGTTTCATGGGGAAGGTAACTCTTGTGGTTTTTGATAGGATGTATCAACTTAGAGTTAGGAGAAAACGTGGATGTATATTGGATGTGTGAATTTTGTGTTTTAGAGGACAAATCAAATTCGGTTAAAGGATGGTATTGTTTGGATGTGGATTGATTATTGCAAGATGTCGTAGATGGAAAAACTGATCCTAACATGGATGTTGTGGCATTGGATTGTTGAGAAGAGGGAAAACCTGAATGTTTTTATGGATGCGTAGGGGATTGTCAAGGATGTTTTCCTTGAGCCTTAGACTTCAACCGAGAATATTTACCTCTAGCAGGGATGACAATAATTTTAACCATAGGATCTGATAGTGGTGGTGTGGTTATTAATGGAGAAACTATTCTAAAACAAGATGAAGATGTTAATGAAGATATAGGTGTTTGTATGATGTGATTAATGATATCTATGTGAGACATGGATTGTTTCAATTTGGGCATGGAAAGAGATGATTTTTTAGAGGGAGAAGGTAAAACATATTTATTTGATCGAGGTGGATGTGTTGGTTCAATAGGTGATTCAAGGGGTATATTTGGTAGGGTTGCAGATCGAGAGGATTTGATTGATGTGATAGGAGGATTGGGTAAAGAATATTGGGGTAGACTGGGTGATGTGGCCATGGGAAAGGTTGTCAAGGTAGAGCTAGGTGGATTTGTTGATATGATAGGTATAGGGGTAGCTGGGATAGATAAAGATGTAGGCATTTTTGGAATCTATGGAGACATGAGTGATGTGATAACCAATGGAGTAGACCTTATAGGTATGGATAATGCAACAAATGTAGGAGCATTTTTAGGCATAGAAGTAGAAGGGACTGGTTGTTTCATTGAGATAGATATGGGTGAAGAAATAGATGGGAGAGATGTAGGGATATGTGGGGATACGAGTGGGGCCAAAATAAGTGTTGAAGATGAATCTAATGTGGTAGATTTGGGTGTATTTGAAAGCGGAAATGCATGATATAGTTGAATTTTATGTAGACATGGTAAGGATAGGAGAAGGTACGGGTTCGGGCGGGTAGTGAAAGTTGATGTAGGTGTAACTCGGTTCTAAATAAGGGATGTGAATAATGTCCACTATGAAAACATGCAGAGTTAGTGATAAGATGGGATCTTGAGTGATAGTGTCAACCATACAAGCGTTTGATAGTTGACATGTAAAGGGTGACGTGATTTGTTGGTGGTTGATTAGTACGTGTAGTGGAGGTATAAATTTGGATATCCCCTTGATTTACAAGTTGTTGGACATGATCTTTGAAGGAAAGACATCTCTCAATGTCATGACCTTTGACTCAATGATATTTACAAAAGTGGGCCTCGTGATACCAAATAGGCTTGGCTTTAATGAGTTGTCATGGGTCGTATGGGAGGCAAGTTAGATTTTACACTCATCAACTTATTAAATATGGAATCGTATGATTCTCCTAAAGGAGTGTAGTGGGATCTTGATTAAGGAAATCATTGTTGATACCATGTGCTTGGTGTAGATGGGGATGAGGGTTCGGTGACCACGGTGTTGGCGAGTCTTGAACTTGCCATTATGTGTGAATGGTTTAGTGGATTCAATTTTTGATTTAGTTGAACTTAATTTAAGATGACCCTACTCAATGGCATGGGTTTCAAGCTTGTGAGCCATTGTGAAAGCTTCATCAAAGGTTTGAAATTATTGGATCTGCAAAGTGGATGATATATGTTTGGCACAAGAATGTGAGAATAAATCGATGAGTTCGGTTTGTGTCAGGATATTGAAGAATAGTTAATTTATAACATCATGCCATCATGCGATGAATTCGGCGATGGACTCATTTTCATATTGTCGGATGGTATATAGATCAGAAATAGTGGTCTTGCATGCGATATTGATAGAAAAGTGTTCTAAGAACAACTATGAAAGTTGGATGAAAGATAATATGGAATGTCACAGGATAATGTGATACCATTCCAATGCAGACGAGAAAAAGACATGGGGAAAGTGTGAAGAAGTAAATCATGGTCATGCACAATAAGAAAACATGTGTGTTTAAATGCAAGGATATGTTGTTGGGGATCTTCTTTATTATTGAACTTATTAAATGCAAGAAGTTTCCAATGAGGAGGGTAGGGTTTAATTGGGACTGCAGATGAATGGGTTCATTACAAATGTTTTCATAGGATAAGGTGTTATTGGGTGCTACGGTAAGGGTTTCTAAACTAGCTAATTGAATTAATAAGGCATGAATTGAATTAATCGAGGTATTATAAGGTTGAGATTGGATTGGCTATGTGGTTTGAAAATTAGTTTGTTAAGGAGAATGATAAGTTTGTGGGTGTGTGGGTGTTGGGTGAAGCAACTGATAAGATGGTTGATAAGTTTGTGGATAGGATGTTTTTGGAATGGTTTGATAAGACAGTTGATTCATTTGTGGATATGTGGGTGTTTGGGGAGTTATTTGGTAAGGATGAACATGTGTCATGGGTTGAGATTGTTGCATAGGTTGACTTTGAATAATGGGAATATGGTGTCTTCGTTAAAGCCGGGTAGGTTGTTGTGGTAGATGATAAGTAGGGATATGAGTGTTAAGGGGTTGAGACTATTGGAGCATAGGATGGGTAGGAATGTAGGTATTCAAAGGCCGAGATTGTTTGATGGGCATACTAGTAGCAGATGAAATAGAATTGACAAAAAGGGACGTGGGTGGAATGCGATTCACTAATTGAGGAGATTATGAGGATTTAGAGATTATAGGATATTTTTGGAGTAAGAAGTCATATATGGGGTTAGGAGGAGATTCAGATGTATCTAGAGGAGCAGTAGATGGTGGTACGATTGGTTTAGGAAGACTGGATTGACGAGGGATATGAGGGTTGGTGTCAAGGTGGGGAGAATTTTGTATGACATGGTTCTCATGAGGTGAGACCATGGAGACTAGAGATTGAGTGACTGGCGACATGGTTTTGAGTTTAGAATCTTGTTGAGTGAGATCATCAAAGGAAGTAATATCATTGGATAAAGTAGATTTTTTTTTCTCGATTTCGGAGAGAGCGAAAATATGTGTGAAATAGAGAAACATATGTTTATGTATGTTGTTGACAAACAAATCAAACAGAATTTTTTTAGCATCATGATTAATTTAGAGGATGTGAACAGAAAAGAAAAGTAAGTAATGAAGGTGCCTAAAGGAGTCTAAGGCTAATTTCAGCGATTATGGATTGAGAGATGTCCGAGACGATTACGTTGGGTGTTTAAGTCCCAAACAGTTAACCAGGTGAGAGGAATGTTTTGATGTGTTAATTATGTTTGTGTAGTCTCAGGCAGTGTGTGATAAGTGAAATGCAGAGGGTTAAATCCTTTACTTAAGCTATGTGATCAAGCAGGATGCAGAAGGTTCGTTTTAGACCAAAATGAAATGTGATATTTGATGCAGACAGTCACTCATAAAAGAGAAAGTTAAATGCAAAAAGAGAAAATAGGGGAAAATGAGAAATACCGGAGAACGTGCTTGTTGGTGTTATTCGATTGCACTTGATAGTGATGTATTTAGAAAGTGCCGTTAGTGGCCTAAAATGCCTGGTACCTTATATAGAACTTTTCTGTTTATTTGATTACACGTGTTTAGAGGTATTAATCACGGACCCAAAATGTCTAGTGACCTTAAAAGTGCATCGTTCACGACTAGAAAGAGGGATCGAATAATGTTTTTTTTTGTTTATTTGATCGCATGTGATGATGGCGTACTTGGAGGTGACGGTCAGTGGCTAGGAATGCCCAAGTAACCTAAAATGACACCGTCTATGTTTGCAGATAAGGTCAGTAAAAGTGTTTTGTGCAGTGTGTTTGATTTAAACATTGGTCTTTGACAACGTAATGTTGTTGTCATGAGGTTATAGGCATTATCCTGTAAGAAAATAATAAATGCTATTAGTTAAGGTAGTTTAAAAAAATGGCTTTATAAATTTTACAAATGGTGTCGTCGTAAATAAATAAAAATTAATTAATTAACAAAATTTTAGTTTAATGTTCCTATTTCATTTGAGTAAATAAGCGACAAAAATTAAACGATAGACTATAAAATAATATAAAGGAAGCAATTGAGTCAAAAAGATAAATTAGATTAATGAAATAATAGCTTATACAAAAGCTAAACTAATAAAGTGATATGACTTATAAAAGCTTCAACTAATAAAATGACATGACTAAAAAAATCCCAACTAATAAAATGATATGACTAAAAAAAATCCCAACTAATAAAATGACATGACTAAAAAGCCCAACTAATAAAATGACATGACTAAAAATCCCAACTAATAAAATGACATGACTAAAAAGCCCAACTAATAAAATGACAGATTCATCAAACCTACCTAAAGGATGAGTGAATTAAAATTGGTGGGTCATACCACACATGGACACAAATTTTTACATGTGTGATGACATAAAGTGAATCACATGAAAAAAGAACTAAACGGGACATATACAATTAACTATGGTGTTGACATTCCATGCATGTGGATCACATTTCAATATTGAATGGCATTTTTTTATAATTTAATTCTAATTTCTTTCATTATTTTTTTATTTTTTACTATAACTTAATTCAATGTTATTTCATAATGTTTTTAATTAAATTTTATTTTTAAAAAAATCAATATTGTCTATTATGTTTTAAAATAAATAACTATAGATTATTATGTTTTTTTTAACAAATAACTATATATTAGTATAATTTGAAATGTGAAATCTATAGATAATTAGAAATTAAGATCTAGATGAATATATAGAGATAGTTTGTTAGGTCAAAGCAAAGGTCGTTAAAATATCTATTATACAACTGAGATCACAAATAAAAGCAAGACAATAAGATTAGTTTCGGATTCATATCCCATGCAGGTAGATTTCATCAGAAAACAAGAAGAGCACGTACCTCCTGATGATTTCAACGAGTGACTCAGAGTATGAAACTGAAATCAACAAATACTAAGATATTGCAAACAAGCAAGTTAGAAAAGATAAGAAAAGTAACAAACAAAATGACCAGATCTAGGATCTGGTCCCACCGAGGTGTGCCAAATGTTGATATGTGTTTCCAGCTTCTGTCCAGATGAGTGTACGAGTAATCAAGAAACATGAGACCACGTCGAGTATACAAGGTCTTAGTACCTTGGAGATAACGATGGATGATACGGCGCAAAGTTGGCAGATGCATAATATCAAGAAGCTAGATCTACAAAACTAAACCAAATAAGATGAGATCATAATATGCGGGAGTCACTCGGATGGTACCAGTTCAAGAGGATTTCAACTCCTTGGAGGTTGTCAACCCCATGTCGACAATATAATTAGAGCGTTAACGTGAGTAGAAATATAAAATGGAAAGTAATTATAATAACAAAGGAACTTAGCTTATGTCTGATATGGAAATGAACCGGGCATCAAGATGGCAAGATAAGAGACACTGTCAGAGCTTTCTCCTTCTTATTTTTAAAAATATATCCTCCTCATACTTTAAAAAAATATTCTCCTTTGTTATATATCCCTCTTCTTTAAAAATATATTGAGTTTTCTAAAAATATATCCTTTTTTGAAATATGGGGAAAACCCCATATTTATAGCTTAGATATGAGACTAAATTGTAGGTTAGATGATACCCAGGGTGTAGTAAAGTAACCTAAGTTAGGGATATGATGTGATCAACGTGGGTCCCATATTTTGACTTATTAGGCAAAGTGGGGGACATGATTTGAATGGGGGTGAGATAAAGATTTCATTTTAAAAAGAAGGTGTCGAAGATATGCCTTATGAATTAAATAATTTGTGAAGGATGGGGATATGCCAAAATTTGAATTATCAAATGGGTCCATATGGAGCCCATTGATAATCAATCAAATAATGTGAGTAAATAGATATGAATTTATTTAATTTAAGATAAAGAGATGCAAGAATCGAATTAGCGTGCATATAAGATTACCGAGAGGCGCTATACCTAAAAATAGGTGTCTAATACAATATATCAACATTCAATGATAAACACGTACAACTAATAAGAGGATAAGAGTGAATTAGCTGAAATTTGACCATATGGGCTGGATTCAGGATAGGAATATGGTGGAACATGATCAATATGAATTATATGTGCTTCATTTAGAAAATAATGATCACAATGTTATGTCGAGATAGAATTACATGGATCTGGACAAGTATCACCTAGGCATTAATATCTAAACTAGGTGTTAGTTTCCTAATGAGAGGTGCATATCTTATTCTTTCATTATTTGTTAATGTCACCTTCACCTCACTCTATGTCTCATTCACTTTGTTGAAGGGCTCTCTTTTCACATATGTACCTATAAAACAAAACCTAGTTACCTATTCAAAACTCAAGCACACACTAGATGGGATAAAAGATGTATATGTTTGATTCAAACCGACATCAAAAGTAACCCCAATGTGATTTTCACTAAGCATTATATTAAATTTCAGACTTAATGTATTTTTGTGTGGTGTGTGATAGAAATCATGTCCCTTAAAACTAGGTTACTCTTGTGTAAGTTGCACCAAGATAGTAGGATATAACTACTTTGTCCCTGAATTGATGTGTGTTATGGAATTAAAAAATTTCCCTTCCTATGTAGTGAATGATGTAACCCAAATGTAGTCCTTAAGTTTTTTTTTTTTCCAATTAGTAGATAGGAATTAGTAACTTGATTGCCCCTTAGAATAGTTAGTAGGTTAGGTATATGTGATTCTTTTACTTGAATTTTGACGTTAATAACACTAGAATTCAACCCAAAGTGATCAATACAAACTTAGAAAAGATAAACAAGTGATGGGTCATTTTTAAAATATAAAAACCAAGTGAAGGTATAGAAGCGCCCACATACGAGATAATAGTGTCAACTGCTATTGTTCCTTACTGGGCACTAATATCTGGAAAGCTCCAAAGATAAATCAGAAAACATTAATTTGAGTAACACATTGTATGATGTCCAAAAGTAAATGGATAATTCCATAAAAGTAGAGGATGAAAGTATGGAAAGATAAAACAATGTCAAAGTAAAGCAAAACAAGTGTTATCAATGTCTAGTTTTCTTGCTTAGGAATCATGCATATAACAAAATACTAGAGGTGTAATGTAATAGTAATAAGTGCATATTTTTGTGTCTATATTGACCCCCACTTTATGTTGGTGAATGAATATTTGGTAGTGTATACGAGATAACTACTACACAATAGAAGAAAACAAACAATAAATTACAAACTTGATCCTTCTTTGTATCTCCTTGCAACCTCATATGAGACTACTGAAGTTTGGAATAAAGTACCAAGATTTTTAATATCTTGATCATTTTTTTGGATGTTCCAATGATGTTCGAATGGAATTAGATTTCAGCTATGAATGAAGCAATTGAATGACTTATTTGATTGTTGATTCATGATCAATTAGACAACATAACAACGTGTAAAATTGAATGGAAATTTGACACAATAATGATGTAAATTTCAAAGCTTCCAAAGATGATAAATGGAGAGGAATGAGTGCTTATTTATAGATGAGGGAAGAGAATCCCAAATATTTGATTTATGTGATTAAATTTTCTAATTTGAAGCTAACTAAAGCATGATTGGATTGTTTAGTTGAGTTTCTAATTCGATTGAGGAGTTGATCTATTATTTTGAGTGTGATTTAGTGAGTTATCATTGAGTTGAAAAAGGTGGCATGCCTTTTGAATATTTTTAGATTTTTCATTGAAATATTAAATTCATGTCTTTTGTTTTATTCACCCAAAAAAGTGACATGAGTTTTATCTTTGAGGATATTTTCTTTAATTTTGGAATGTCATGCTTTATGGGATATGTT
The DNA here is from genome assembly GCA_018340775.1 of Taxus wallichiana var. yunnanensis. Lineage (NCBI taxonomy): Eukaryota > Viridiplantae > Streptophyta > Pinopsida > Cupressales > Taxaceae > Taxus > Taxus wallichiana. The sequence continues at coordinate 138,317,394 of CM031234.1, forward strand.
TAGTTAACTCAAATGCAAAATTTTATTTAATCTAAAATTGTTCTCTTACATATATTTAATGATTTAATATTTAATGGATTTATTTTACTCTATTTTTGGCCTCGAAAAATGTGCCTGATATTTTGGGAAACATGGTCTTCTCATATGGGCGAGATTTTTGACCCTTATGTTTATGGGTCAATTTGGCCCATGGTTTTGGTACCCATGATATTGTAAACATGCTTAAACAATTGCTGTTTATGTGGTTTTTGCATATGGTAGGGTTGACATAACATTGCAGATGAGTGTGAATTCAGTGTGAATTATGTAGAGATTGTTGAGCATACCTCTAAACAGATATAGGTATTGTATTGAGAGAAGAGGTGGCTTGTAATAAAATACGAGCAAGTGATTCTTGGTGGATGCATCCCAAATTGGGTGAACCAAGTTAATAACTATTTCTTTGTGTTGTGTTCTTTTCATTCGCACTTTTATTTCAGATCTATAATATTTTCTACATATTAGTTTCTCTTTGTTTTGATTTTATGAGAGATTGTCCGGCAATATTTATCCCTTATTTCCTAACAATGTTGATTAGTGAATTGAAAGTGAATAAGAGGTGAGGTGGAAATGGATATATGTATGATTTATTTAATTATTTTTTATGAAATTAGCTAATGAGGTCGGGAATGAATAATAAGAGTGATATGATTAATAAATTAATCGAGGAATGGGATATGAGTGTAGCAGGTTCATAGCATGAATATTTAATAATTTGAGACCATGTGTGAGTGATAAGAATGATTAGGAGAGTTGCGAGACAATTTCGTAAAATTCCATTAAAGGTCATAAAATAGCAAAATATATCAAAAGTGGTGAGAAATTGTCATAATGTGTTATGAAGTAATGTTATGGAATTTAATATTATCATTTTTTTATGGTTATGTAATGTATTAATCTGCTCTCATGGATCGTGACTTTATTCTTTGTAGGGTCCCCTCAACCCTTTTTACCTCTTATCAAAAAATAATACAAGGTGATTTCATAGGTTTCGAATGTGTAATGCAATATTTCAGGGTGTCTACTAGTAGCATAAATTATATAGGAAGATCAAACATTGTGGGACATCTGTTTCACCTAATTCTTAGATGTTTCTTTGAAAGTGATGAAACAAATAGGGTAATAGGTGTAGGAAAAATACTGTTGAAATGTTGGTTGATAGGTTGTTACACGCATATGAATCCTTGATCCACGGTTGATCATGAGAGCTTCCTTTTAGCTAGGAGGAACTACTTGAAATGGAACACAAGACCACTAAATAAAAGTTAAACAATATGTGTAGTGAAGCGCCTAGCATTTGCTAGATCTAGGAAGTGTGATACTTCTAAATGGTTGTCGATCCTTTGTTTAAAACAATTTAATTTAGGTAATAAAGTAAATCCTATAGTAGTTAAAATGATTTAGATATCTCATTTAAAACACAATAAGAAAGATCTAATCTAACAGGCTAGGTTAAAATAAGATCCGAAGGTCAAGTAACAAGTTACGGGTCTTTGCAAGTCGCAGAGGTCTTAAGCGAGTCACAAGTGATTAAGGGTGATACGGGGATAGGTGCGTAGGTCACTTTTAAGGCCGTATTGGTAAATATAGAGACCGATGCAGTTATGGGTGGTGATGCTGTTGGGGAGAACCGATTCAGTTCTTATGGAATCTGGGAATGTCAAAGAATGAGCTTTAGATCTCCCTTATGATTGTAAAAGGACTAGGCTGGTTGAAATGAGGTATTAGGTCATTTGGATGGGATTTGGTGAGGTTTTAATGGGGATAGGGAGGGGCGAGTATTGAAGGAGGTCAATGGGTGGCTAGGAGAACAAAGGATGAAGATACAATGATTAAATGAATGAACTAGAGGAGTAAAATGTTTCACTTACCTAGAACCTGGTTCTAGACGTCTGTGAGTGAGGAATGAAGGTGTTGATAAGAGGTTGAATTCTACAGATGATCACCAAACATTGGGGAGCTCTTGTATGGGCTGCATGTGCTCTCCTTCTTTCCTGATTGGATTAAATATGTGTTGGGTGGTTGCTGGATGAATGTTGGATGTTTATGCAAGAGAAAATGCTTGATCTCCTTCCTTGCATGTGTGTTCTCGCTGAAGCTTGTTCTCAAAAGATGTGATATCTCTCTGGAAAAACTACCAACCTTTTCCCAATCTCTAAAATAAGGTTTTTTGGGGGTTAAAAGGTGACTAACAGATGATTACAAGCTTAACCGGTGGCGGTTAAGGGTAACCGAGTGTCGGTTAAGGTGGGACTTCCTTTACTAAAATAGGCGATCCCCTTGATTTTCTTGGATATCATGTTGTTAACTCATGGATTAGGATGGAAGATTCTTTTAAGAATGTGGGAATGTGGTTAGAGGGAATATAGGCATTGATTTTTAGGGTTTGGGTAAGTCTTAGTTAGTTATGGTAACTTACTAAGAATAGGTCTTAGGGTGAGGTGGCTAGGTGAGGTGGATATGTGGACATTATCCCAATTAGCATATTTAAATAATAAATATGGTGAGGATAATGAATTAATTTAATTAAATTAATATTAGTGGAGTGAAAGGGGGGCCATGGCTAGGTGAATGTGATGAAGGTGTTTATTTGATGATGGACCAAAGGGGAGTGTGACCTGATTTTGGTGTCTACATTTTGCCCCTTTTTGTTGTGTAGCTTGTATTGGTAAGTGACGCTAACAAAAATAAGATGTGGCTGCCCCATGTGTGGGTGGAGGTGATCCCCTTCAAACCGAGAACCGCGAGGTAGAAGGTTGAATTGGTGAGTGGTTTGATAAAATGTTGAATGTGATGAAAAGGAAGGTGGGTAACGGGGAAAAAGGAGCAAGGTCTATTCAAGTAATATAGGTAATGGGTCGTGGTCAAAGGTAGAAACATTCAAATGCACACACGTATAAATGGCAACACAAGATCCGGAGTTGAAGAGCGGAAAACTCTACATTCTCTAAGGTCGATAGGTTTATCCAAACAAGGTTGAAGTGATTCCAGTATCCAAGGTATAGGATATGGTCAGGAAACACGATGCGGAGTCGAGTGTAAGAATGTTTAGGTGTGTTCCGGTACACCAAAGGTAGGGTCAGGATAAATGGTCACGAAAAGAGGCAAGGTAAGGTCATCGGGTAAATCAACATGTAAAAGTGCGATATGCCACAAGTAAGGTCAAAGGGCACTAGTGATGGTCCAAGTCCAAGAATCTAGGTTACGACATGAGTAGGTCCGAGGTATGGGTCAAATAATGAGTCCCAAAAGGAGGATGAGATTAGGCAATAAATAATGAGGTCAGGAGGGTGAGGTAAATGGTTTTGGGTAAAGGTGGGGTGGGGTAAATGATCAGGGTAAAGGGTAGGTGTGGAAAAAAAGGAGTGATGGGCAGGGTAATAGGGTAAAATTTAGGGCAATGTGCAAGAGAGGGTGACCGATGCCGGTCAAGGGTAACCGACGCCGGTAGAGTGTAACCAACCATGGTAAGGTAGGGCACGTGACCGATGCCGGTGAAGGTAAAACCGACATCGGTTAGGTCGGGTTTGTTATAAAAACAAAAAATCCATGTTTTTTATTATTCATTTGTCATCTAGTGAATTGAGAAAATGACACAAGAGAGAGAGAGAGAAGTAGGGGAAAATGTCTAGATGAGAGAGAATTGAGTTGGGTGAGCCGAATGGTGGGTGATTGGTTGGTGAGATCGGGTCCATAGGATCGATGTGATTTGATATGTTGGAGTCAGGGAGAGATAGTGATTTGGTGATGAAGACTAGAGAGGATCGGGTGAGCCCTTCTCGGTGAAAGTGATGGCACATGCCACCACAATGATGGCGACATGATGAGGTAAGCATCCAAATATTGTTATATTTGGTAGGATAGATTAGGTAATTTGGCCTATTGGGTTTTGTTTTTGTTTTGGGTGGGGAAAATAAAATTTGGAAAATGGGAGGGGAATTGGGTAAAATAGGAGTGGGGAGAGAGATAATTTGGAGAAGAGTGAGATCAGGGAAGGGATGAGGTGTAGGTGATTTTAGGTAGGTAGATGAGGGGTAGTAAATGTTTTGATAAGGGAGGGTTTGGGGTCTTGGGTTTTAGGAGTGATATTCCATAGTGAGGTTTGGGATGGTGTGACATTCCATAGCACCTACGTGCGCTATGGAGAGATGTACCTAACCCGTCTAAAGGAGATGAGGTTAGTAGTTTTATTAATAGAGGTAGTGTGTGCTTTGCATGCCCAGATGGAGGGAGGTAGATTTCCTTTCTCTTTGATGGGGTATTACATGATATGGTGATAGATCAGACCCACTTTTCCTAGGTACCAAAGCATTCTGGTGCAAATTATACAGAGATCTTTGGGCATATGGGAAGTTACGCAGAGTTCAGCATATTTACCTTTTTACTTCACCTAGGAATATGAGCACATTGTCTGTGTGCATCTATTTGGCATGCCCGGGTCGATGCCTTTCCGTCAGGCTATGTATGAGTGGGGTATAGGTGATGGGTGCCTGTTATTTGAGATCAAAGATCGACAGTCCCACACATAAAGTGGCCTATTTTTAGTGACTATTGGAGGGATTATCGAGGGTGGAAATCATTTAGAGGCCATATGTGGGCTTCCCATCATATAGGCATATGCGTGATGAGCTAGCTAAGTTTCCGCTACTAAGATGGATACAGGGTCACCGTGTTGGGGAGCACGAGATGATCTCGGTTGAAAAATTTAGGCAGTAGTTTGGGCTACTACAAAACATACCTCTACCCTTCCCACAGTACATGAGAGATGACGTGGAGAGGCCCTTACCTACCCACCACGGTGATGCAGTACCACAGCAGCAAGAGGAGCAGGCAGTGGACCGAAGGATTGATGATGTTGGGGTCACAGAGAGATATAGACAATGGTGGGTGGCTCATTTACGAGCGATACCACCCAAGTTGGGGTAGCCAGATCTAGCCACCATCACGGTGTAGAGAGATGGCCTACCGGGGTAGGTGGCTACTCTGATTACCCAGTTGGGTATGGTGTAGACACAGCTTGCCAGCTTAGAGGTGGAGGTAGCAAAGTTACATGTACATGTGGCTAGTGTTCGAGCCCGAGATGGTGGGGTGGGGATGGAGACCGAGATGGGGATGATGGTCAGGTGGCTACCCTACAGGCATAGGTGACAAGGTTGTAGGGAAAGCTAGCCATAGCACAAGCATAGATTGGGGCTTTACAAGCCTAGATACATACATAGGGACAAGGGCCGATGGCACCACCACAAGCACCAAGACAGGTTCTAGTTCATGGCGGGAGGTGGAACAGGGGTTGAGGCCTATGGGGCTACCATATACCTTGTCTATATCTAGGCTATAGGATACCCTAGGTGAGGCTAGATACTACTAGGATCGATTGATGGCAGCCGGGATATATTTCCTATCTTATGGAGAGTACAGGAAGAGCGAGGCCTCGAGTGAGAGGACTAGATCCCAAACTCATAGTGTAGAGAGCATACGGGGCCATCGAGCTCCAAGATAGGATTAAGGAGAGGCCACTATCTCACAGAGAACAACTCTAGGTGAGGCACCGGCGAGGGACCAGCCACCACCTATGATGGGTGGGGAGATGTTAGCAGGTCACCAAACAAGGGCCGAGGAGGCAAAGGGTACATGCGATACAGATATGGAGGATGTCCGCCAAGATGCCTAATATATGGCTCCTAATTTTTGATGTATTGTAGTCATTTATATATATATATATATATATATATATATATATATCGGCTGCGTCTTGAAGATAGTGACGATGTATGAGAGGTTTATATATTTTGATCATATACGGCTTTGAGTCTTGAAGATATTTTGTATTGTTTTATTATTTTATTATATATGAGACTAGCCTACGTGCCGATGACATTTTGTATTGAGTATTGGCCTATGTGCCGATGATTTGTTTGAGATAGACATGATGGGATATCCATGTATATTGTATTGAGACACACATATTTATTTATATGATGAGATACATGAGATGCTTGATTTGTTGGTGTGATATGGATGGAAATTAGATAAGTTAGGCATGATGGACTCATGTCTCGGTCATGTATTGAGTCGAGGTTGGTTTAGGCTTGGATCAAGTCATGTCATAGGCATGGTTGAGTCGAGGTTTGGTTAGGCATGGCTCAATTCGGGTCATAGGCATGGATCGAGTTAGGTTGGTTTAGGAATGGATCAAGTCGGGTTTATTTAGGCATGGTTGAATCGGGTTTGTTTAGGCATGGTTTATTTTAAATGAGTGAAGTTGTGATTCATTAATTTATGTAACGAATGATGATATGGGTCATGTTTAAGATGTTTTATAATACATGTATGATGATGGTAGAGAAATGGTAGTCATAATAAATGTATGTTGTGATGATGATAAAAAATTTAAGGAATGTGTTGTTTGTTTGGTTTAATTTCTAGTTTTTGATATAAAAAGGAAATTAAGTGGTGTAGACTACAATTTAGGAAGATGAAAGATGAATGGTGTAGGGTAGAGAGTGGCCGAGCTAACCTCCAAGGGCCCCATGCCCTCGAAGTGCTGCCTACATAGTCCCGTGAAAAGGGACCTCGGCCGATGTAGTTCTCAATAAGCTAGAAAATAATATGAGGAGGTATGAAAATGAGTGGTAGGTTTTAGGAATGATGGGTTTAGGTCTATTAGGTGTGAGTGGGTTATAGGAAAAATGGTATAGGTGATGTCAATTGTGGATAAAAGAATAAGATTACCCCAAAGGTATGCGTCGAGAACCAATTCTGTATAAGGTAATCAAAACATAAATAAAGATGGGTAAAAGATACGAGGGGGAAATAAAGCCACCTGATTGGTTAGGATCATACCAAGTAGATCATACCTTAGAGGAGGTGTTGAACGTGAATCCCTAAAGGCATTACATGATTGAGTGTTCGAAGGGTAAAAATTAGTCACATGATCACCAAATGTCATGGTTCCCAAGAGGTCCCTTGAGGAAGTAGGAAAGGGTATTGTGAATGGTGAGAGGGGTGAAAGGTGGGTAAGTTTTATATGATATGTGGTAGCATGCTCTATGGGCAAGAGATCCGAGGTCACAATGCAAAAATCCATGATGAAAATTCTTCTGTTTTGACTTGTATTTGAGATAGACTGATCGATGCGGGAAGTCTATATGGGATGAGGAAATTAACTCCTTGAGGTCTTCATGAAGTTGATCGATGCGAGAAGATTCAAATTCTCTTGTTCATTTTTTTTTTTGAGAGCTTTGGCATAGTTGTCCTTCGAGGGAGTAGTCCATTTATAGCAACGATTACCGAGAGGAATATGTCCTTTTGAGGGAGTCATCTTTTTATTAGAAGTTTGACTCAAGGATTTGGGTCCCATGTGGGGTTTTGAAGTCATGGACAAGACCAAGGTGAAGAATATAATTATTGTTCAGAAAATAGGGTGAAATGACCATGGGATCTCATCTAAAGGTAGACAAAAAGTATCCATGAGAATCATGCTATGTGCAACGCCGTGGTACACATATTCAAGAGAAGATAACAAGTGACATGTACTTACATAATTCTTATTTTAATCATTGGTGAGGTGTAAGAAGTGGAGAGCGCTCAAGGGATGAGCATGGAAGGAGACAAAAAGTGATGTAGGACTAAAAGTCAATAGTAGAATGGTTGAAGATGCAAGGCATTAAGGGGCTCAGGTTCGGGTTTACCATCGAGCGAAGATAAACGATAAGCACGATGCATAAGCATGGGTCACGATGTATGGTCCAAGCCAATTATGAGCAAAATTCTCCTCATTTAATTTTTTATGCTTTGGTTACATGTTTATTTTCTTTCAGGATAAGTTCATCGCTTGGAAGGTTCGTTCATGGACTCTTTTTTTCATAGGAATGTTTGATACGTTTTTAGTAAACTTGAAGGTGGTCAAGAGCATTAAGACAGCGTTCATATAATAACTCCAGTTGTGCTAAATGGTCTTGACAAAATTCATCATCATTGAGCATGTCATGGAGAGAAATGCGGAGTGAGGGAATCTGGAATTTGAGAGGTAGAACAACCTCGGTACCATAGACCAGAGAAAATGGTGTGGCAGTAGTGGAAGTGCGGATACTAGTGTGGTATGCCCATAGGGAAAAAGGAATGTGCGTATGCCAATCCTTCCCAGTATTATTAACCACTTTCATGAGAATTTTGTTTAGGGTTTTATTAGTGGATTTGGATTGGCCATTGGTCTATGGGTAATAAGGTGATGAGAATTTTAATTGAATGCGAAGGCATCGCAAATTTTTCGCAATGTTTTGTTTTTAAATTATTTTCCATTATCAGTGATGAGGCGATGAGGAACACCAAAGCAAAAAATGATGTGATGATTGATGAGCTCACATATTTTCTTGGCTTTCTTGGAGATGATTGGTATGGCCTCAACCCATTTTGTGTAGTATTCGGTAGCGGTGATGATCCATTGATTTCATTGGGAAGAATGAGCGTTGATCTCTCTAACAAGGTCCAAACCCCATTGAGAGAAGGTCCAAAGGTCACAGTGACCTGTAAATGCGTGTGGGTGTATGATGAAGGTTGGCATGTTGTTGGCATTTTACACAATGTTTGACATAGTCACAACAATCATGGTTAAGGGTTGGCTAGTAATAGCCCAGATGAAGAATATGCTTAGCAACAACAAGGCCATTGAAGTGACATCCACATATGCCATCATGAACCTCCTTAATGGTATAAGGAATTTTAGAACTCGTGAGGCATCATAAGAGAATACCATCAAATCCGTGCTTATAGAGAAGGCCCCCTATGATGACATAACAAGAGACCCTTTTAAGGAAGGCACGTTGTCCATTATGGGTGAGATCAGGAGGTAAGATGGAGAGAGAAAGTCAAAATATTGTGTATACCAAAGGTCACTCGGGTCGGGGGTGATGGTTCCGATGGAGTAAACGTTGTGAGGAAAGCAAGAGGGTGATTGGAGTTGTTGTATGGTGATAAAGATTTTAGAATCGGTGGGCGAAGTGGGTAGTTGAGAAGCAAGCGAGGCCATGGTATCTGCAAATTTATTGGTTGAACGGGGGACGGTTTGAAGGTCATAATGGTCAAAGGTGGTCAAAAGTATGTTGACATGATGTTTATACTTTTGAAGTGTTTCATTACGACATTGGTATATAACATTGAATTGGTTTATAACCAATTAAGAATCACCAAAGATGTTGATTGATTTGACATCTAGGGCGTAGGCATCTTAGAGACCTAATACGAGTGCTTCGTATTTAGCAATATTGTTTGTACAATCAAAATCAAGTTTGAAAGACAAAGGAATGGGTTCACCATCAAGAGGAATGAGGATAATGCCAGCCTCACCCCCATGATGACACTTAGAACCATTGAAGAAGAGTGTCATTTTGTAAGCGGGTTCGTCCAGGGAGAGGGTAGCAATGGACTCATCTGGAAAGTCAAAATTAGAGGGTTGATCCCTGGAAATAGTTGTGTAGGCCAATTGGTGGTGATATCTTGGCCCTTAATGGACTTTTGATGAATGAATTTGAGATCGAGGTCAGCTAAGAGCATAATCCATTGTGTGGCACACTAATTTTGATAAGGTTTGGCATACATGAAGTGTAGGGGATCGGTGTTGGTTACAACATAGGTTTTGTGGTTGAGTAGGTAATGGCGGAGTTTTGTGGCAACAAAAACTAAGGCTAAGCAAAGTTTTTGGGATGGTTGTATCAGGTTTCATAGTCCAAAAGAGTATGGCTTATGTAATAAACCACCTGCTCCCTATGTTGTTCATCGCGATGAGCGAGCATGGCTCCCAAGGAATGATTGGTAGCTAAGATGTATAGGTAGAAAGGTTGATCATCTTTAGGTGGAATGAGTATGGGTGGTTGGAGAAGGTATTGTTTTAAGGCCTCAAAATATTTTTGGTAGTCATTATCCCATTTAAAGGAGGCATCCTTCTTGAGCGAGATGATGAAATGGTGACACTAATCAAATAATTTTGAAATGAAATGGTGAATAGATTGTAACTTACCTTAGGCTATGGAGTTGTTCAAGGTTAGTGGGCTAAGGCATTTTGAGAATGGTCTTGACTTTAGTAGGGTCAACTTCTATACCATGTAAGGAAACAATAAATCCTAGGAGCTTTCCTAAGAGAACCGTGAAGACACACTTCTTGGGTGAAGGTGAATGCAATATTTAATGAGATGGTCAAAAATGGTTTTTAGGATGGAAAGGTGCTCGGAGTGGCGTTTAGATTTGGCTAGGAGATCATCCACGTAATCTTCCAATATACGATGCATGATATCATGGAAGATGTAAGTCATAGCCCGCTGATATGTGGCATCGGCATTTTTAAGGCCAAAAGGCATGACTCGATAGCAGAAGGTCCCCAAGGGGTGATGAATGTGGTTTTATGTTGATCCTCTGGGGTAAGCAATATTTGGTTATAACCCGAGAAGCCATCCATGAGTGATAGCATCTCATGACTAGCGGTAAGGTCAACCAGTTGGTCAATTCCGGGTAGAGAGGAGTCATCTTTTGGGTAGGCAAGCTTGAGGTCATGGAAGTCTGTGAAAATGTGGAGTCCCCCTGTCTCCTTAGTGACAGGGACAATGTTAGAAATCCAACAAGGATAATCAATGGGTAATATGAAGGAAATGGAAAGAAGGTGTTTAAGTTCTTCTTTGATGAGAAGGGAAATGCGAGGGTGCATTTTCCTTGGCTTTTGTTTTATGGGTTTGGCATCGGGAATAGTTACGATATTATAGACCACTTTGGTGGGGTCAATACAAGCATGTCGCATAAGACCAAGCAAAAGTGTGGTTATGATCTTTGAGAAAAGAAGTAATGGCTTCCTATTCAGTAGCATCTAAAGATTGACCGATCTTTAGAATGTGTGGGTTGTCTTGAGTATGAATGTTGATCTCGATAGTCAATTCATTCAACATGGTTTGCATATCAGAGGGTAACGATGATGAATGTATGAGTCTTCGCACAAGGTAGGTGAGTATAGATTCATCATCATGCCATTGAATGACATTAATGGAAGGTGTATCATCATCGATCATTTTGAGTACGGGGAAGGGAAGAGAGGAAAGGGCCTTGCCATTGTGTTGATAAGTCAAAGGCCCAAAGGAAATGGTGTTTATGAAAAAAAAAAGTTAGGAGGAATAGATTCATGATCCATCGACTCCGTTAGAAAAGGAGGTGATGAAGGTGGAATGGGTGAAGAAGGTGGAGAGGGATTGATGTCCTGATGATTTCAATGTGGGCTGTTTGGTAGGTGGTTCAGGAAAGTCAATACCACTATAGTCGTTATGTTTGTTGGTGGTACATGGGATGACAGCATGGTGGCCTTGCTCATAAAATATAAAACCAAAACCCTTCCACGCACATCGGTGCATAAAGGTGTGGGAAAAATGGCGATTGGTGAGAGATTGGAAGTCAGGGGAAAATGGGTGGGTTTGTGATAGTGGTTGAGGTGCGCGTAAGTGGTAGTATCAAGTCCCCCATAGGTGAGACTAGTACGAAGATGAGGAGGACCATAAAGGAGGTGTTCTCCTATGTGGTGATCATAACAAGGATGTTGGTGAAGAATTCCATACTCTTATGGAGTAAGGAATGTGTTGACACTATATAGGTGATACTCCCCAGAGTGAGGCGTTGAAAAATTCCTTCCAAGGGATCGGTGGTTGGTATGTGGGTAGCTAGAATAGATGATGTGTCATAGGTCAATGTAGAGGTGGAGTTAACGGATTGGGAGGTTGATGGGTTGGCCGTGGAGGTTGTGGCGGCGGTAGGAATGGAGGTGTAGACACCAAATTTGTGTCTTACGACCCCTTGTGACCCGCATCACATTTCGCAACCTAACCTCACCACCTAAACCTTACACAAATATTTATTAATTACCTTATAATTAATAAATCCACATCACCATACCTGCCACCTCATGTCGCCACCTCATCGTGACCTAGTCTTAACCCTAAACTAACCTAATTAAGACCTATAACTTGGTCCAATTCCACACCTATGACTAATTACTCCTCATCCGCACCTAAAACCAACTTCATAATGACTTGACCAAGCCCGCTACCAATCCCTCGGAAGAAAAGGAGGGAAAGCTGGCTATTTTACCAAAAATAGCCCGCTTTGACCGGACCGATACCGGTTCCTACTCGACCGCCGTCGGTTGCATAACCGCCATCGGTTCCCGTAAATGACCACTTCCAACCAAAAACAAAGGATCGGATTTTCATTTGATCGGGAGAAGGAGAAATCATCGAGAGAATCCAGATTTTGCTAGGCCGAAGCAGAGACAAGTGAAGAAACAAGAAGAGATTACAGAGAAGGACATCAGGCCCAAGACTGCAACTGAATGACCAGAGCCCAGTAACACTCATCCGAGCATCAGAAGAGGAAACTGCATCCAACTTGGGTCCTGTCTTCATCATCACAATCCTAAAACTTGCATCTACATTAGGGCAAGTAAGTAGTATGTTATATGTTTCTAAGCACCATTTTCTTGAGCCTGTTGATTAATAGTAATCATAAGTTTATTCCTAGATCTACTACCAGCTACAACTGCACTTAACCTTCACCCACACACCCGGATATTGCCCAGAAGGCCATTTTACCACACTCTGAGTCTTCCCTATCCTCCCATCATCCCCCTCATCCATCCACCAATCCTAATAACCCCACAATCACCTTACAACCAACATCTATCCAGAAGCACTTAGATTGCTGCCCCTACCGGTATCGTTTATCCTCTACCGGTAGCGGTTCTCTAACCGTGGTTGGTTACCTAGTGACCACCGTCGGTCACTGTGACTTATACCCCAAAACCTTTTGCTTGCCTATTTGCCACCTAACAACCCCAAATCCAGCCTGGTTTATCCCTATAACTCAACCTGAACGTATCAACGACCAGTAACCGAACAAACAACGTGACGCTTTATTATTGATAGTTTAGTTTCTATTGCTTTGTAACGAGATACCTAAATCGTGATTTTGCAATAGCTTTCTATATTATCATTTGTGTTGAATCATATTAAAAGGGGAACTGACCACCTTCGAAAGGAAGTTTTTATATTTCCTGGGCCTAAGGCAGATCCCTCATTTGTTGTCTAATTAAAATCTTGTGGTCTTGTATTCTTACTTGCAGGTAGTCCTTCCAAGACAAAAAGGAGTTCTTCGCAGTCGATCTGATCTTTCTCTACGGTACGCGCACACCATCTCAACATTCAACAGGTATTCCTCCTAGCCCTAACCCTTATCTGTTTCTCAAAGGAATGATAGGATAGAAGCAAGTCTATTCTGCAGAGCCGAAACATTCCGTGTGAAACATTTTGGCACGCCCGGTGGGACCCATTTCGGGTTTCTGTTTCTCTTGCTTATTTTCATTTTAGGAAGCATACTTGTTGTTGCTGTTTTTGTTATATTTAGTAAAGAATTTGTCTTGCTTTCCTAGTTTCGCATTAGTGAAAGTCATCTCATTTGCTTCATCGAATATCATTTTCGATTTGGGTTTAAAACACGTGCATTACATTCTTGCTTGCTGTTTTCAATTCTAGTGAACATAGACTAAGTAACAATGTGTCGTACACGTGGGGTGATTTCCACAGTATTGTGAGAAATTAATCTTAGTTTCATTGCACAATACATACCGAATCACTTCACAATTAACACAACAGACTCAAAACATCCCCCTTTCTGCGGTATTCCTCCACCCGATTGAGGTAACCTTATAAGCCAAAACAACTTGACATTTCCCCTAAGTCTTTTGTTTAGGATTGACATCATTCCACATCTAAAGGCATAAGCCCACAATAATTAAAATTGACCCTAGGGTTAGTCTCTGGATTTGCGTGTGCATCTTGTTTGTTTTTAGTTCTGTTTTCTCTGTTATACACTGTCTTCTGTGATTACCTTAGAATAATTTGATAAATATACTGAGCAAATCAGCAGCTTCTTATATTTTCTTATACCAGTCTTATTACACCAACATCGGTTAAGCGACCGACGCATCGGCTATAGTATAACCGACGCATCGTTACCAAACCGAGCCGATATCGGTTCTTGTCTTTTCTGATTCTCGACAAACCAAAGAACCTACCAATTTCACCATTCTGCGTCAGTTTCTGTTCCTGCTAGATTGAAACCCTACTGTGAACTCCTGTCCATGGTTGTTATCACTCGAAAGCAAGCCACCGCCATGGTTTCACATGCTTGCTCTGTTTCTTTTCCTGAATCACCCCCTTCACATTCTGTGGGGAATCCTACGGATACCAGCGAGGTTCCTAAAATTCCTGTGGGAGATAAAGAATTTGCCAAATTTCTGGATGCTAATCCTAGCGCTGTACAGTACTATTTGTCTCATGCCCTTGACCGTACACCCGACGGTCAACTCCTTGTTGGCATGCCTATCAGTATAGCTGCTCATTTAGCCCCTTCCCCACCTGATAACTCCGCTTTGCCTTCCGCATCCTTAGTCCCGTCGTCTACCTCAGCAGCTTCAGGGGTCCATACGGCACAGATTGGCTTTCCTTTGGTTAATCTTGGGCCCAACATGTCATTACCGCCGACTACTCCTACCTCGTCTCTCTTGCAGACTGTTCCGTTCATGACTTGCTCTCTACCACCTATCCACACGAGCTTTCCTTCTCAAGCTCCGCCCACCTTTTCATTTCCACACACATATCCAGTAACCTCAACAGCTTACATAGGACATCCCTATTCGGTTGCCTCAACACAGTCATCCTCCGTACCTTATCAACATTTAACCCCACCATTGTCTAGCGGTGGCCCTTGGCCCAATTTGCCTCCATTTACCACAACCACACCATCATCTCATCCAACTACTGATTTAATTAAACAAATGATGGACAAAATGCAAAATCTGGAGGCTTCTGTTTCAGGAAGTCGTAGCACCTTGACATACGAGCAAGTTTGTCGGGAGCCTATCCACCCTTCAGTCCCCCTTCATTCATATCCTCCTCAATGGGAATTACCAAAATTTACCCATTTTAACAGTAAGGAGGACCCTCAACAACACTTGCGATCATTTAGACATGCCTGCTATCTGATTGCTCATGACGACGCTTTACTACTCCGCACCTTTCCCATGTCCTTATCAGGACCCACCTTGGAGTGGTACAGTGCTTTAACCCAGCACTCAATCTTCTCTTTTAACCAGCTAGCCCAATCTTTCTTGGATCATTTCTCCATTAACATTGCCAAGAAAGTATCTATCACCGACCTCTATGCCATCCGACAATTTGAGGACGAATCTATCGCAGATTTCGTTGGATGATGGCGGGGCCTTATCAACCAACTTACGTATGCCTTGCCTCAAACCAAACTTATCGAACTGTTTACGCGGGCCTGCGCTAAGCACATCTCCCCTACCCTCCAAATTCAAACTTTCCGTACATTTGACGAGGCCTTTACTATGGCTCAAAAATTAGAGATTTGAGCCTTAGAGGAAGAGAAATTGCGGTTGCGTAACAAAACCCCACTTCCAAACCCAAGATTCCACCAACAAACCTAACACCACCAATCCTCACCCATCGACCACTTGAAATCAAAGGGGCCATGCACGTGGTGATGGTAAAATCCCAACCACCGTCTAATACCCCGCCAAAACCACCTATAAGTATAAATCGAGAACCCATCAACTACACTCCTTGGGAGAAACATATGGTGTGATATTGGAAAAATTGCTCAAAGCGGAGCCATTACCTTACCTCTGTTAAACCTCATTCCGGGTTTGATTCCACTCGCGCCATACCTTCCTGGTACAAAGAAAATGACTTCTGTAACTTCCACCGCGTGAAGGGACACAGTCATGAGAACTGCAAGATGTTGAAAAACATAGTGCAGGAAATGGTTGATGCAGGGGATATAGCCCTCGATAATCCTAACGCCCTGCTAACCGAAATTTTAAAATATTCAACAAACCATACCCAAATCATTCTTCTAACAGTAAACTAAACCAAGATATCTTAGCCGAGGAGAGTGTTCATGAGATCCATGCAATCTTCGATTCCCAGCCAAAGACCTCTATCGAACAAATTCTGAATCAAGCCTCTTCACTAACCCAGGAAACCGAACCCCCTTCCTCGTCATCAAGACAAACTGAAATCCTTGCCGTTCCTTTACCCATCAAGGAATTGGCTGCCCAGAGTTCCCTTCTCACAAATGAGCCTTCTTACACCACATCCTTGCAAGACTGTGAGCGGATGTTATCTAATTTATCTATTTCCCAGACATCTCCTTCTACCATTCTTGTTGTACAAGAGGAAGGCTCGCCACTTCTTTTGTCATCCTTAGACAAGAAACCTCTTGAACCGACATCACCACATTCTTTAAACATGATAGATCCTCTCAAACATGCCCTCCTACCTATTAGTCCTTCATCACCTAAATCTTTTCAGCAACCGGTTGACCTCTTAACGCCCATTGATACAGTGCCTCATATACCCCTTGTATCACACCCACAGTGGACCGGAATCACAACCCACCTTTCTTCCATACAAAATTTCCTATTCACATGTGAGGACTGTCATTCCCCAGAAGATAGATAGGTCCTATGGGAACATTTGAGTACGCCATATTCTACTCAAATGCAAATGACCGATCCTGATGCCTCCACCATATACCCGAAGTGTTTACAGAAGCTTAAAATGCCCATGTCCTCATCTTCACCCCCCTCATCTCTACCAAATACCTCATCCACTTCTATTAACTTAGCCAAATCTTCCCCTACGCTTGGGACCTCACCCATACCTAGTCTAACACACCCACCTAAGCGGCTTGATTTATCTAAAAATAAAGCCATCCATCCCATTAGGAGACAGACTCAATCTCCTCAATCTATGCCGTTAACACAACTAAAACCCTCGTCGTCACACCTACCTTCCATATTGGGACCCCATCCCTCTACCTTACATCAATATATCATACCTCCTGTGTTTTCTTTAAAGCGACCTACGCCTTCTGCACCCATACAGAAATCCAAGGGTATAGCAACACCGTCACCCCGCGTATCCTGTCCACCTATCAACCCTAAACAAATTCCATCATCAAAAGATTTGTTTTCTGTCACTCCTATTTCTCCGTGGTTGTTTTCTGATACCACATCATCTGTGGCCTCATCATCCAACCAGCTAAACATAGCCTCTACGTCAAAGAAACCACGGTTAGTTAAAACCCATTACCAAAACTCCTTGGCTAAACCACCCCCCATACAAACCAACCACACCACGTCATCACCAGAATCGACCCAGTCAATAGCCTCATTTTCCTCTGACTTTGACCCACTCAAAGGGTCTTACGCCAAAATCCTTGCTATGTTGGTGGAGAATGCGACCATTTCCCTACCCCCACTTAGACCTTATGATCCATCTAAACCTCGACCTATAGGTTACGATGAGTCTAAAATCTGCGCTTACCACCGCACACCAGGACATGACGTAGAGGGATGCAAAGCGTTGAAAACCATACTTCATCCGTCACCTCTCTCAGATAGAAAAGTTAAGAAAGACAACTTACGAAGAGAGAGACCTTTAGCTTCAATTCCCTCTCCTATACCACCTGTCCCCACCTCACCAAGATCTATCATCATTACAGCCCCACCTCTCGAAAACCATGACCTATCCCTACCATCTTCCTCCTCTCGTATTCACGAGATCAATATGATTAGTGTTGCTACTCGAGGGTAGAAAAACAATGGGAAAGTGAAAGAAAACACACTGCGGCATCTCTTTCTCCGTCCACCATCCCGATTGCACCACCACCTAAAGTGGTTATTCGCGGACCCGCCTATCCCGTCTCTAATGGCATTGCCCATCGAACTATGATCAAACAGCTTCACCAATCGCCTGTAAAAATGACATTGTATGATCTCATTCAGACTTCTGAATCTCATCGACAAGCTCTCGTTGAGATCCTTCAAGGGATAGAGGTTTTACCTAATGAAACCTTGCCTGTTACCTCTATTCTAACACCCAATCATGTTGCTTCGCTCACCAAACAATCTATCTCCCCAACCACTTCTGTCTCTGTACAGCAAGCCGCTGCTGTCAGTTTCTCCGAAGATGAAATTATCGACTTTGGTGCCGAAGATCCTGACCCTGCTCTTTTCATCTCAGCATACGTTCGGGATATTCGGGTACGTCGTGTTATGATTGACGGGGGCGCTAGCCTAAACATCATCTCTTCAAAAGCCTTCCAACAAATGAATATCCCTTCTAGTTGCATGTGTGCCAACCCCATCATGTTGCGATCATTCAATGATGCTATTACTTCTACTTTAGGCACTGTGATCCTTAACATTTGTGTAGGACCACGTACTTTACCCAAACTCTTCTATGTCCTTGAGGGAGAGTTCCAATACAACATGTTGTTAGGCCACCCTTGGATCCGGGCTATGGGATGCGTTCCCTCCACCTTACATAGATGCATAAAATTTGAGTACGAGGGGAAGTCCTACACCGTAAAAGCTGATCCTCCCCCCTTCAAAACTTGCAATATGTTGTATCGCCCTAATGATGTGCTTGTACCAGTCAAGACACCCATTCATCCAACCCAGCCATCCACTTCCGATGCACCTACACCTTCAACTAATGAAACCGCCGTTACAAATATTACTTCCTTTCCCACAGATAACATCCCAACCTCCGACCCCTTAGTAGATGTTTTTCAACACCTTACGCTGGGGGAGTACCGCCTATATAATGTTAGTTCTTTCCATACCCCACAGGAGTACGGACAGTTACATGCACATCCCACCTACGACCGTCGCGTGGGGGAGGTAATCTCTTACGGACCACCCCATTGCCACACCAACCTAACGTATGGGGGTGTTGACGCATCCTCCATTACCCCTGAACCTCCTCTTGGTGTGGTTCCCTTCCAATCCGATTTTCAATATTTGACAAATCGTCGTTTTGCCCTCACCTTCTTGACTCGCTGTGCTTGGAAAGGCTTTGGTTTTGGTCTTTACAAACAAGGCCGACATACACTCATTCCCGTGACTACACGCAAACACAATGATCGCAGTGGTCTCGGTTTTCCTGAAACACCTACACAGGAGACACCTCGTGTCAGTTGTATCCTGGAAGAAGACGACGTCACCCCTACCAAACCATCATCACCCACTTTGCCATCATCACCCACAGAGTCGATAGACCCTTAATCTATCCCTCATAACTTTTTTTTCATAAATACTATCTTCATAGGTCCTCTCACTTATCAACATGATAATGAGGATCCATCTTCTCTTCCCCTTCTGTATCCAGACATGATCGAAGAGGATTCACCTTCGATTAATGTTGTTGAGTGCCAGGATGACGACTCCATCCTCACTTACCTTGGGGCGGACGACTCCTATATTCAACGCGCCTTACCATCTGAAACTCAAACCATGTTGAATGAGTCGACTATAGAAATCAACATCCACACAGAGGAGGATCCTCACATTGTGAAGATCGGACAATCCCTTAACACATCAGAACAAGCCGCCTTTACTACCTTTCTCCGTACCCACAACCAAGCTTTCGCTTGGTCCTACGCTGACATGCCAGGAATTGATCCTACCATTGCTGTCCATAACATCACCCTAAACCCCGATTCCAAACCAGTCAAACAAAAACTGAGAAAGATGCATCCACGCATCACCCTCTTGGTCAAAGAAGAGCTTCAACGACTTCTTTCTGTGTCCTTCATCTTGCCTATTGACTATCCTCAATGGATTTCTAACATCATACCTATCACTAAAGCGGCAGGGGACTTGGATATGCATGGATTTTCGAGACCTTAACCTCGCTTGCCCTAAGGATGAATTCCCCCTCCCAAGTATTGATCAACTTGTTGATCTCACTGCGGGCCATGAAATGCTTTCTCTCATGGATGGCTTTTCGGGATACAATCAAATTTTGGTAGCCCCGGCCGATCAACATAAAACCGCTTTCATAACTCCTTGGGGAACCTTCTGTTATCGTGTCATGCCATTTGGCCTTAAGAATGCTGGTGCTACCTATCAGTGGGCTATGACTTACATTTTTCATGACATTATGCACACTATCCTTGAGGATTATGTCGATGATCTTCTTGGCAAATCTAAACATCGCAGTGAACATCTCGATGTTTTAACCATTATTTTCGATCGCCTGTTGCAATATTCAGTCCGGCTTCAACCAAAGAAATGTGTCTTTGGTGTTCTTTCGGGAAAACTTCTTGGCTTTATCATCTCTTTGCATGGCATTGAGGTCGATCCATCTAAAGTCAAAGCTATCCTAGAAATGCCCCCACCCAAAAACCTCAAACAATTGCGTAGTTTGCAGGGTAAACTTCAATCCATCCGGTGTTTCATCTCCCAACTCTCGGATCGATGTCACCCTTTTCATCACCTTCTTAAAAAGGACATTGCCTTTCAATGGAGTGAAGAGTGTCACCAAGCCTTTGAAGCTCTTAAATCCTATCTCTTGCAACCACCCGTGCTTATTCCACCTCAGGATGATCGTCCTTTCTACCTTTACCTTTCTGCCACTGACCATGCTATAGGAGCTATGCTCGCACATCGGGACTCGGCACGTCGAGAACAAGCCGTTTATTATATAAGTCGTACTCTCGTGGATTACGAGACTAGGTATACACATGTAGAAAAATTGTGCCTAGCCCTATCATTCGTAGCCACCAAACTCCGACATTACCTCCTGAATCACAAAACCTTTGTCATCA
Organism: Taxus wallichiana var. yunnanensis; assembly: GCA_018340775.1. Taxonomy (NCBI): domain Eukaryota; kingdom Viridiplantae; phylum Streptophyta; class Pinopsida; order Cupressales; family Taxaceae; genus Taxus; species Taxus wallichiana. Next base: position 138,338,157 of record CM031234.1, read on the forward strand.
CCAACACGGACCCCATTCATTATATGTATGCCAAACCACATCTAAACCAACGCATCGCCCGATGGCTTATGCTCCTCGCCGACCTCGACCTTGAGTTTGTACAACAGAAGTCAATCAAAGGACAAACTATTGCAGACCAACTTGCGGAGGCCCCTTTACCTGGGGAACAATTCACCAATTTTAATTTCCCGACGAACTCATTGCCACTCTTTCACTCAGGGAAGAGTCGTATCAAATGACCCTCTTCTTCGATGGATCTAAATGCTAGCGCGGCGGAGGAGCTGGCGTTGTTCTCATCCCTCTTGACACTGAACCTATGCCTCTTTCATTCTGGCTTGATTTCCCCTGCACTAATAATACAGCGGAATACGAGGCCCTTGTTTTGGGTCTCCAGGTTGCGTTACACTTAGGTGTCAAATCTATTAATATTTTTGGTGACTCTCAATTGGTAGTCAATCAAGTTATGGGCATCTACCAATGTAAGAATGAGGAACTTCAAAAGTACAAACATTACGTGGATTCACTTTTGACCTCATTTACTCGTTATTCTATCCAGACCATTCCCCGCTCCACTAACAAATTTGTGGATACTATGGATTGCTTAGCCTCGTAAATTCCTGCCTCACCAACTGACTCTGACATATTCATCTTGGTCCAACAACTTTTTGCCCCATCCTACTCAGCCCGGTAGTTTGTATGATAAATACTGTGTCTACTAATTCACAGGATACCTGGTACCACCAATTTCACGACTACCTCACAACCTCTGTTCTCCCACTTGACCTTACTAGTAACGGAAAACGTGCTTTTCTTAAAGGTGTTTCTCGTTATGTTGTCATGGGGGGACTCCTCTATAAACGTGGCTTTGATGGCATCCTCCTTCGCTGTCTAACCGGCGCGGAGGTCACCTATACCATCCAACAAGTCCATGATGGGATTTGTGGTGGACATTTTAGTGGCCTTGCCGTGGCTAAACGAATCCTTCACCTAGGTTATTATTGGCCTACTCTTAACAACGACTGCTATGAATATGTTAAGCGTTGTGTTATGTGTCAACAACATGCCAACCTTCAACATACTCCTAGCCATCCGCTACAGGTCGCACGAGATCTTTGGCCTTTCTCACAATGGGGTTTAGACCTTATTGGTGAGATTCATCCATCCTCTTCGCAACGTCACCGATGGATTATCACAGCAACCGAATATTACACAAAATGGGTGGAGGCCATTCCACTCATTTCAATCAAAAAAGAAAAAATTGTCGAATTCGTTAACCATCACATTATCTGTCGTTTTGGTATTCCTCATCGCCTAATAACGAGATAATGGTAAATCTTTAAAAATAAGTTGTTACAAGACCTTTGTGACAACTTTGGTATCAAACTTAGTTTCTCATCACCTTACTATCCTGAGCCAATGGTTAGTGAATCTTCTAATAAAACCCTAACCAAAATCCTCATGAAAGTTGTCAATGAGTCCGAAAGAAACTGGCATGATCACATTCCCTTTGCCCTTTGGGCTTATCGTACTAGCATTCGTACCTCCACTAATGCCACACCATTTTCTTTAGTATATGGTACCGAGGCTGTCTTGCCTCTCGAAGTACAAATACCCTCCCTCAGAATATCTCTTCGGGATATTCTCACCAACGATGATTTCCTCCACGAGCGGTTAGCCCAATTAGAGCTTCTTGATGAGCGTCGTCTTACGGCTCTTGATCACCTTCAAATCTACCAAAAACACATCAAGCATGCTTATGATAAATGGCTTCATGAGCGTACTTTTAAGGTTGGCGATCTTGTCCTCAAAGAGAATCAACATGTAACCAAACTAGAAAAGAGTAAACATGGAAAATTTGCTCCTAATTGGATTGGGCCTTACATTATCACTCACACTTATGGATCATGCACTTATCGTTTAGCTTCGCTTAATGGTAAACCTGAGCCTGAGCCCTTAATGCCTGCATCTTCGACCATCCTCTTGTTGAAATTAGTGTTATATCACTACTTATCTACCTTACGCTCGTCCCTTGAGCTCATTTTCCCCACCGCATACTCTTTGTTTCTTACATCTCAAAATCCAATCAAGCTCACATGGTTTGATTATCACCTCCCCTTAAAAGATGCCTTCCCCTTTTAGTCTAGTCCATGACTTCAAAGTATCAAAATGACACATTCTTAATTACACACTTATGGGATTTTCTTGAGTCAAACTTCTTACAAAAAACTAGATGCTTCATGCCCAACGGACATCTAGACCTCTAACTTATACAATAGACTGCTCCCTTGAAGGACAGCTATATGCCAAACTATTGCTCTTATTATATATAGACTGCTCCCCCGAAGGACAGCTATACATAAACACCGCATCTGCTACTATAAATAGACTGCTCCCTTGAAGGACAACTATACACAGTTAGCCTTTATTAGAAGCTTCTCACATTGATCAGCTTTGTGAAGACCTCAAGAACAACAAAATACATATCCCATGTAGACTTCCCGCATCGATCAGTCTATATCCAGAAAAATAAAAATACAAGCAATACTTCAAAGCACTTTTGAGTCATGGACTTGTCTATTTAGGTTTGGTTTTCTTTTGTCAGAATCATCATCTTATAATAAGTTCTCTGCACCCTCGCCCACATCAACCACCTCACCTCACCATTTGTCAAAACAACAAAACTCAAGGGACGTGACGTATATCCGATATATTGTGATTATACCACTCTTTTCACCTATCGACTTCTCGCCTATGCAAGGTACCTAGGGATTCAAGCTCATCCTACATTAATATGTGGTTTGTTTAGCTCTTCTCAATTACGGGACACTCTTGCCTCTTTTGCTCGGCTCTAGGATTGTGTGTTGACCTTAATCAGGACACGATTCCCTACTACTTGGGTATGCTAACTTTCACTTCACCCATACCTACACCAACAACATTACCCTACCAACACCAACAACATTACCCTACCAACATCAAATTTTTACTAACCAACAAAATTGCCTAACCACAACCAAATTGCTCGAATTCACCTCTCCCTGCTCCTAAGGGAGAACTACATCGTCTGAGGCCCTTCCTTGCTTTGTGCAATGGGCTATGTAGGCAGCACTTAGGAGACATGGGGTCTCCCAAGGTTAGCTCGACCATCCCCTACCATACCCTATCATGTGTTATAAATATAAATATTTTTGTGTATTTCTATTTTGACAACATTCATCTTTATCCTTTTTCAAACAAAACACAAACAACATTCAAAACACAACCATTCTTATTATTATCATCACTCAAAAGAACATACATCTTTAGTTTTATTTTAGATGTTAACCAAATACATCTTCTCTATCATCGACTCACAGGTCGGCATCCTTATTTATTCTAATATTCCTATAAAATCCACTTAGACTCTTGCACCTCCTCCCGAATCAGGTGGTGATCGTGATCGTCGATGCCTCTCAGCTGGCCTCTCCATCCTCAAAGATGCCACTGCCATTGGTTCCTCCCATTGATCCACCAACATCTCCTGTAACATATGAATACATCCTCTCGCGTGGAGGAATTTTGCCTCAGCCTCTCCACTCATAACTTCGTGAAGCCTCTAACAATCCCATTGTCTCATTCACCTGTGTTTGAAGATGGCGAGCCAAATCCTGTAGACGATCTCTCTCCACTGTAATCACAGCTATGTCAGGGCACTCACGTGCACCTCGCAGCTCTGCTACCCACCATACTCTATAGGCCTCCATCGTTCCCGCATCCATAACCCTACGATCGGCTGCTATCTCTTCTGGCCCTTCTGGAGGTGTCGGCCGGGGAGGTGAGAATGTTGCCTTGGCGTCAATCCTCATGTATGGTCTATATGTCATAGGAATATCCTGAACGAACCCAAATTGTCGCCGCACGTGATCTAGAGGAATCCTCTCGTACTCACCGGCCTATGCCCTGCGATCCACCTCAATCGCTCTACACCCCTCAACTCCTCAGCTATGTGCTCTGTCACCATATAGTTCTCGTACGGCCTCCAACAAATATCTACAATCGTCACCATCTCCCATACGCTCTATAATACTCGATGTCATCTATCACGGCTGGGATCTCGCTTGTTCTGCGTCTGCAGACCCATCGTCTCGAATCCCAACCTTTGCACTCTGTCTCTCGACTCAATGGGTCGGCCTATTAGACGCATACACAAACAATATGCTCATATGCCCAACAATGTAATAAGTACGAACAATCCAAAGTCGTCTCGTGTTTTCGCTTGCATGCCCATAAACCCCTATATAACTCTGCCAGATATGCGGGTGCCCATGTGAATGTCACGCTCATTTCTATCATTTCCCAAATAACACTCATCAATGCTTTGGAAATCTTCCACCTTCCCCTCGCAATGCATAATACCCCACTCTTATCATTAATAGCACGGCGGCCAACTTTGTTTCCTCAGGGTGTGTTGCATACATTGTACCATACGTAAATGATAAACCTCGCTGTGTCAAATCTCGTGCAGCTGACCCAAATACTGCTATTATCGCTGCCCGCCCCACGCTGGGCAATGCCTGATACACTGTTTTTCCTATCATTGGGAGTCTCAGAATACGGAACACATCTTCCAAAGTCACTGTCATCTCCCCTGTTGGTAGATAGAAGGTATTCTTTTCTGGATTCCATCTCTCAATCAACGCCTGCAACATAGCATGGTTACGTGCAATTCTTGAATAATAGCGGATTCCACTTAACCCCAACCGATTTATCAAAGCCCATTCAGCTGGTGTTACATCTTCTCGATTAAGTGACAACAACGTTGGCACAGTATCATTCATCCTTAACCTTGCTTCTGCCTGCATACATCAAAACGACACATAATTACTCAAAAGAACAAATCTCTACGGGTTTTTTCTCAAAATCTGGAAACCCTTACAGTAACCGATAACGGTTATGCATAACCGATACCGGTTGGTTAACCGATACCGGTTACTTATAAACGATACCGGTCACTGTCAAAATATACCTACCCTGCTTCAAACATACACCTTCGATATTTATGAAGCCCGTTTACTCCTATTTTTACCTAAAAACATACAGGCCCACCCTGTGTACCTGCCCCGTAGCACTCATACCATCCCCAACCCTTACTATCACATTTTCTTTCTCATATCTAACCACTTACACTTCTCTCATCCTATTCACAAAACATGCAAAAATCAAATTACAACCAAACAATTTACCTCTCCGGATGCAGCAGCTTGGGGCGGAACATGTCTTCCCCCTCGTCCCTGCCTGCTGGATGCTTCTCCTTGTTCAGCCATGTTCACCACCCTCTTCAAATATAACTTGTCTTTCTGCCCTCTGAATCTCAGCCCACGCTCACTTCACCTGTCTCTTTCCTCCTTATCACTCAAATTCTTTCATGCAATTACCTGTAGCAGTTGTCAAACAGTGTCGCATTCGCATATTTAACGTGTTTCATGTCTCTAAAAATAAGAATGCTTAAAATAAGAACTTAAGTTGCCAACCCAGCAGTTCTATTTTTAGGAAAATCATTCTTGAATAACCGATATCGGTTACATAACCGATACCGGTCATATATCTACCGACATCGGTTACATAACCGATATCGGTCACGCCCAACCTGTTGTTTAAACCTAAGCCTTTTCTTCATTTTTACAAATTTTTGTGGCGCCCGTCCCTTTTTCCTGCATGAACAACACCATTATCCATATTTTTCATTAAATCCACATCTCATTACAATTTCATTAACATCATTTCTCTATATTTTTTAATATTGGCAAATAGTTTTTTGAAAGGGACTATACCCTTGAATACAAAATAAGGCCTATAAGCCGGAATAAGAGAGAGGAGCAGAGTAGCTGTAGCACAGTTCAAGAGTTACAACAAAATCAACGTAGCCGTAAAAGCAGACTACAGATAAGACTTAACAAAGAAAACAACGGCAAAAAAGCAAAGAGCGGCGGTACCAAAAGCTTGAGTAATATTAACAATAAAGAGCAGTAGAAGTATCCAGGACTACTTCTTGGCCGCTTGATCAATACTGATCTTGACTTTTTTCCAAGCTTGAAACATGCCTAACGCGGTCATTTGAGCAGCATCCATCTTATCGAGCTCCTCAATGGTTCTCTTGCTCTCTTTATCATTGCCCCAAAGCGCTGCCGGGACACCGCTTAGATTTGAAACACTCTTGGCATGACCCACGATAAACTCCTCGATGGCCCTAAAGGCTGCAATATTGTAGTCATGTCTGGTCTTAGCCTTCCCAAGGCGGGAGTCTAAGGAGGTCAGCTTTTTGTATATGTCATCAATCTGACTATTGTCAATGCTCCCTTCCCCCTCCATGCTTTTTTTGCCTTTTTGCTTAGCAAGGTTTTTGACCTCAACCTTCAGCAATTTAATCTCTGCCTCTAAGGCCTCCAATTTCTTAGAAGGGTTATCCATCTGTGCCTCCCGGGGACTGGCACTTCTAATGTTCAGCAGATCACGAGCAATGTCAAGCTCAAGAGGTTCATCCCCCACAGCAGCAGTCTCAAGGTTGAGTCTCCTAGAAGCCCTAGTGACTCGTTTAGAGGTAGAGGCAAGGTGGGTGGCAGGGGCAGCAGCAGGAGGAATAGAAGGAGAAGCATGAGCAGCCGGCATGGGGGTAGCAGCACCTAAGGCGGGGGCAGCAGCAGGGGCAGCAGGGGAGACAGGACTGGCGGCAGCAGAGCCCATCAAAGGGGGAGCCGGGCTGGGAGAGGAAGGGAGACCGGGGTACTTAAGAAGGCAGAGTTTGTGGATAAGCAGAATAAGCCCTTGGTGCAAGGGAACCGCCCGGGTATGTTTCTGGAACTCCAAAATGGAGCGCTCAAGAGAGTTTAACAAATAGTGCGGGAAGCAAACCAACCTATTCCTACGGAAGTGGTTCAAAAAGACAAGGTGCTTAGCAGGGACAGTAACAAACCTGCCTTCCAAGGAGATGAATCGAATCATCATGCGGGTGACTTCATCGTACGGAGATGGAATTGAGCTTACAAGCAGACCCGCAGTGCTGAAAATAAGCTTCTCATCCTCCTCCACAAATCTTCTTTCTTCAACCTCTTTGATAACCCTCTTGTTGAAGAAGCGGTACCCTTCCGTGCTAAGGCCGATCCGCTTCACTATGAGCTCTTCATTGATAAGAATTTTCTGCCCCCCATAGTCGACTGTCCTCCCATTCCATTCCTTGGCAAAGCGAACAGAGATGCTTTGATCATGCCCTTGCATCCTTTCAACAAAGCTGGTGAAGCCGCCAATGCTAAGAATGTTCCAAAGCTCCGTGTTTTCTTTCCAGTCAGGGTCCGCGCACGGCTCAATTTGACAGGGAGGCCCTCCCATCTTCACTGTGATGTGTTGGTTACAGCAATTTCCAGGATACCTTTGAGCGTGAAGAGTATTTCGTTTCTTGCTGTTGAAGGTCACATAAAAATAGGAACTATAGCCATTGGTCTTCTCACGAACGGCTGTGTGATTGCTGATCTGAGCCTGCGGGAAGTCGCGCGTGAAAACCCTTTCCCTGTCAGCTTTCACCTTGTAGTTATCATCGGTTTTCATGGAGCTTAGCATCCGGATATCAACAGCTATTGTACCTCCCGCGTGCGCGATTTTTAAATCCAGATATCTCCACTTGAAGTTCCTTAAAAAAATCTTGCTATTATTTGAATTAGATATCATTTGCCACACCATATACTTTAAAGCAGCACATGTGGAAGAATTTATGGATTTGATTTTCCTCCAAAGATTAAGGCATATCTCTAGAGATTGTTTGCATGTGAAGGTCCGCATGGATGCTGTTGTGGAGCTGATTAGGGATACTATCCTTATCCCATGTAGTGAAATTTATGTTAATGCCATAATTGGCCAGTGCATCCGCCAGCTTGTTGCCCTCCCTGTAAGTATGTACGATTAAATCTTGTTGAAGGTATGGACCGATGCTTATGGACTCAGAGATAAAATCTTTAATATTCCAGCTGGGAGATGAGGACTGATTCAGAAGTTTAATAATATTAAGGGAGTCCCCTTCAACAATAAGGTTCTGGATATTTTGGGCCCGTGCAACTCTTAAACCCCAGAGAGCAGATAAAGCTTCGGCAAAATGATTGGTTTGAATTCCCATTTTTCCAGCATATGCAGCAATCAGATTGCCTTTGTGGTCCCGTATTGCCCCTCCTCCTGCTGCTGTTCCAGGGTTACCCTTAGAGGCGCCATCAAAGTTCAGCTTGAACCAATTGGAGTCAGGAGGATGCCATTTAATCAAAGATCTATCCACACTATTCCCGGGGTTGCTCCAATTACCAAACTGCCAATTAGATAAGATGTGCTCTTCATTCTCAGGATAACAATTGTTTTTGGGAGGTTTAAATCTGGCCATGTCCTCTTTGATGCCTTGGGAAATTTTGCCAATACTGAAATTATAATTCTGTTTCCTATTTCTGAAAATGATATTATTTCTATCCTTCCAGATCCTCCAAATTAAATGAGGGATGGCTAATTTCCAGATTCTTTTGATAGCACAATGTCTGAATGGTGGGTTCCATTGATTCCATAGCTGATTAAGATCCTCCGGCAACACCCAAAGAGCTTCGAATTTGGAAAGGACAAAGTTCCAAATTTTATTGGCATAATCACAATGAATGAACAGATGACTAATGTCTTCATAATCATTCCTACAAAGGTGACACCAATTGGGAATGATGAATCCTCTTCTCATCAAATTGTCAGTGGTGAGAATTTTACCTCTGATGGCCAGCCAAAGAAAAAAATTTATCTTGGGGGTTAACTCAGGCATCCAGATCAAGTTCCAGTTAAAATCAGATTGGTTACTGTGAAAAAGATTGGTATACCCAGATTTGACTGAGTATTTTCCATCTTGTGAATTACTCCAGACCAGCTCATCCTTGGAATCCAACTGACACAAAGGGAAGAGATCTAGAAGGTCTTGAAGGGAGGAAATAATTTGTTTCAGTTCAATACGCTCCATAGAAAGTCTTTTCCAAGTCTTGTTGGTGCCATTTCCTTCAATGTAGTCCTTGACTTTAGTTCCATACTTGCTTGTAAGGCTGTCCTTAGCCATCCCAAATCTCTCCAAGAGATTATCACTGGACCAGTTATCCTCCCAGAAGTTTATGTCACTGCCATCCCCCACATCATTTCTCTATATTACAAAACAAACACGCCATCAATAACCAATATCAAAAACCATTACTCTATACACCATTTGGATCCAAATCAACAGCTACAACCATTTAATATTCACACACCAGTGACCAAACATACAACATTTCATAATATAACATGTCAATTAAACTCATCATTTATATCTATATATACATCCCATCAACAAAAGACATCAACATCATTCATATATAACACCATGTCAATCAAACTCATCATATATCACATATCACAAACCATCGACAAAACACTTAACACATTTTTACACACAGCATGTGAGTCAAAACATCATATCTATATATATACAAAGTTTCAAAAATACAATGTGCCCTGCATCGGGGCCTCCGTAATCTCATAATATAACAAAGCCGGCACGCAGGCCGCAATAACCGTTAATAAACTCAACTCGGCTCGCAGGCGAGTCACTCATATCAAAAACATACTCGGCTCACAGGCCGGTATATACAATAAATAAATGAATGAATAAATGAATAAATAGGCACGCAGGCCTCTATCAACACAACCGGTTCGCAGACCGGTGCCCATGTCCAATATACAAAATGTGCAGGGACCCCTCAGCTCTCTCCACCTCCCTCTGCCTGTCTGCCTGTTGGTCCCTGTCCTACCTCTCGCCTCCTGCCTGTGACGGACCCACTGGTGTGTTTGCACCTCCCTGAGACCTCTGGCTCTAAGAGGTCTCTGCTCTATGTGCCGCATAGGGCTGATAATCAACCCCAGTACCATCAAGAATATCCTGATAGTATCGGGCCTCCACTCTAGCCTCCATGTAGCGCTCTCGAGCCACCGTAGGTGCTGGGGCTGGTCCCCTGACACCTACTACCAGTGCCCCCTGTGCCTGTGCTGGTGCCACTGGTGGTGCCTGTGGCTGTGGTGGTACCTGTACCTATGCTCTGGGGCCGTGGCGTGCCACTCTTTGGTGATGGTACCTATACAATGCTGGGTGTCTCGGGCCGTGGTGTGCAAGGCTGTTGGTGATGGTACGTATGCGTACTGTACACGAGCACAGCTGGGCTAGCTACCCCTGTAAAACACCTATCGTGCTGTACATCAGCAAGCTGCCCTGTAATAAGCCGTGCACGGCCCCGAGCTGATCTCGCTCTGCTGTCACCGCTGCCAAGTCTGGCATTTGTGCGGTGCATCTTATCCTCATTGCTCTCGACCAGCCCCCACCAAACCATATATGCTCTCGTATAACCAGCATCATCTACAATGACATCTGCTGGCCTCTCTCAACCCAACTGGGTCTAAGGGCGTGGTGCGAGGCAATGGGGCCTCTACATCATCCCTCTAGATCGAGGGAAGGGAGGTGGCTCGTCTGTCACAACCCCATCCGCCACGTACCCTCTCTAGGGTATCCTCTCATACTCTCCCGGCCTCTCGTCCCTACTATCCGAGAAAGTGTCTTGGATCCGGCCGCAACTATACTCGGGCTCCTCTGCGCGGGTGATGACCTATGTAAGGTCTCCATACGATATCTCATTGTCAGGCCCTCTAATAAATGCCTGTAATAAGTGACGTCCCGCCCTGCAAGCACTGCTCATGGCTGGCCCATGACCCCCAACCACCTCTGAAAGCCGTATCTATATATGACCTGTGGCCCTGGCTGCTGGGGCAGCCCTACTGGTCTAAGGCATATGATGTGCTCATATGCCCAACAATGCAGCAAAAATGTCAAACAAATCCCGAATCTCCTCATCCGGCGATAATTGACTCTCGTCTGGATACAATGCACCGGGTATCCGGTGCCCAAGCATAACAGGTGTGCTCCTCCACCATCTCGTGTAGAACCCCCATCAGCGCCCATGGAAAGCGGCCTCCCTCTGAGTCCGGGAGGGCAAAGCAGGTGATCCCGATCATCATCAACACGGCAAGCCGTGTCTCATGGCGATGCGCACGGTACATATCCCCATACCCGATGCTCGCGCTGTGATACGTCAATAGCGCGGCTGCATCCCCGAAAACCTGTAGGATGCTGTCCATGGCAGTCTCTGCGTCCACCTGAAAGACTGCCTCTCCCTCAATCGGCAGTCGAAGGATACGATACACATCCTCCAATGTGATAGTCATCTCCCCAGTCGGGAGATGGAACACATTGGTCGCCGGATCCCATCTCTCGATGAGGGTGACCATCAAACTATGATCCCTGTCGATCGCTCTGTACCGCTGGACTCCGCCGAGTCCCACCTCGCGCATGATACCCCAGTGTGCTGCAGACACGTGTGGCCGCATCCGGCTCAATAGTGGGGGCATCCTGTCCCGCATCGTCAGCTACTGACGTGCCTGCAAAACCAACCCACTACATTAGCCCTACTCTTTATCACAACATCTACTTTACCTCTCTATATCCCCTTTCTTATCCACCTACCCACAACCCGACTCCATACCACACGTCTACGCCCATCTATCTCACCCTAAAAACTTCTACGCTATCCCCCTCCCTCTTCACACCCAAACAAACAACCCACACCATACTCAAACGACCTAAAGCATGCCCAAATACCCAAACCACATCCACAAACTCAAAAACAAAATCACAACCCACACTAACAAATTGAAATCAACCTAAGTCAGGACCGCCCCTATACTGAAACACCCAAACAATACCACAACACCCCCACCCCAACCCAAACCATACCCAAATCACTACCAAAAACTCAAAAACAACAACATAACCTAAACCAACAGAAATAGCTAAAAATCACTAAGGACCGGTAGCGGTCACCCATAACCGACCGCGGTCCCCTTCCCACCGACGCCGGTCCATGACCGACCGACGCCGGTCCAACACAAAACACCCTGCCCCTGGAATTTTGCGACCGATGCCGGTCGCTTAGCGACCGACATCGGTCGCTGAAACTTCCCGGAGCCGAACCCCGCGGCCCCCACCTACATTTTTTCATTTTTACCAATTTACCCACCCAAATACCCTAACAACCTACCCATCCGGCCCGACCCAAGGCCGTAACCTACCATCCGGCCCAACCCAAGGCCACAACCCAACAACTTGGCCCGACCCAAGGCCTCACCCCAACCATTTGGCCCAACCCAAGGCCGCAACCCAACCATTTGGCCCGACCCAAGGCCGCAACCAACAACTTGGCCCGACCGAGGCCTCACCCCAACCATTTGGCCCGCCCCAAGGCCACAACCCAACAACTTGGCCCGACCCAAGGCCGTACCACTTCAATACCTTACCCAACATCAACAACATACACTTTTATCCACCCAGTAGCCTTTTGTTCAATCCAAAGCACACCTGTTCGTGTTTTAGCATGATTAGGGTCCTTGACTTGATCTATCGACCAACTTTTCCTAAGACCTAGACCGTGACATTTATCTCAACCAAACCAACCATTTGGTACTGCCGAACATGCCTAAACGTTCCTGTACCTTACCTGTTATATACCCTGGAGCTACTTCCTATGCCTTGGATACCAGGATTATATCACCCTTGTTTGGATAAACTATCGACCTTTGCCTATGCATTGCTGGTTTGCTAGTCAAATCATGTACCCTGGTCGCACTACTACATTTCAATGTGCGTCTGCTTCTTTGGACCTACCCCACCATCTCACCCTCATCTCAACACCATTTACCCTTTATCAACCCTATCCCTGATTTCACGCTACCTCAATCTGTGATAGATTTGAGGGGGATTACCTATACCCTTAACAGGAGTAACCACTTCTTATTATTGTCCGTGCAGCTTTACAAAACAAACTACATGACAATAAGGGGCTAATGTAGACACCAAATTTGTGTCTTACGACCCCTTGTGACCCGCATCGCATTTTGCAACCTAACCTCACCACCTAAACCTTACACAAATATTTATTAATTACCTTATAATTAATAAATCCACATCACCATACCTGCCACCTCATGTCGCCACCTCATCGTGACCTAGTCTTAACCCTAAACTAACCTAATTAAGACCTATAACTTGGTCCAATTCCACACCTATGACTAATTACTCCTCATCCGCACCTAAAACCAACTTCATAATGACTTGACCAAGCCCGCTACCAATCCCTCGGAAGAAAAGGAGGGAAAGCTGGCTATTTTACCAAAAATAGCCCGCTTTGACCGGACCGATACCGGTTCCTACTCGACCACCGTCGGTTGCATAACCACCATCGGTTCCCCGTAAATGACCACTTCCAACCAAAAACAAAGGATCGGATTTTCATTTGATCAGAGAAGGAGAAATCATTGAGAGAATCCAGATTTCGCTAGGCCGAAGCAGAGACAAGTGAAGAAACAAGAAGAGATTGCAGAGAAGGACATCAAGCCCAAGACTGCAACTGAATGACCAGAGCCCAGTAACACTCATCCGAGCATCAGAAGAGGAAACTGCATCCAACTTGGGTCCTGTCTTCATCATCACAGTCCTGAAACTTGCATCTACATCAGGGGCAAGTAAGTAGTATGTTATATGTTTCTAAGCACCATTTTCTTGAGCCTGTTGATTAATAGTAATCATAAGTTTATTCCTAGATCTACTACCAGCTACAACTGCACTTAACCTTCACCCACACACCCGGATATTGCCCAGAAGGCCATTTTACCACACTCTGAGTCTTCCCTATCCTCCCATCATTCCCCTCAGCCATCCACCAATCCTAATAACCCCACAATCACCTTACAACCAACTTCTATCCAGAAGCACTTAGATTGCTGCCCCTACCGGTATCGTTTATCCTCTACCGGCAGCGGTTCTCTAACCGTGGTCGGTTACCTAGTGACCGCCGTCGGTCACTGTGACTTATACCCCAAAACCTTTTGCTTGCCTATTTTCCACCTAACAACCCCAAATCCAGCCTGGTTTATCCCTATAACTCAACTTGAACGTATCAACGACCAGTAACCGAACAAACAACGTGACACTTTATTATTGATAGTTTAGTTTCTATTGCTTTGTAACGAGATACCTAAATCATGATTTTGCAATAGCTTTCTATATTATCATTTGTGTTGAATCATATTAAAAGGGGAACTGACCACCTTCGAAAGGAAGTTTTTATATTTCCTGGGCCTAAGGCAGATCCCTCATTTATTGTCTAATTAAAATCTTGTGGTCTTGTATTCTTACTTGCAGGTAGTCCTTCCAAGACAAAAAGGAGTTCTTCGCAGTCGATCTGATCTTTCTCTACGGTACGCGCACACCATCTCAACATTCAACAGGTATTCCTCCTAGCCCTAACCCTTATCTGTTTCTCAAAGGAATGATAGGATAGAAGCAAGTCTATTCTGTAGAGCCGAAACATTCCGTGCGAAACAGGAGGCGGCATGTGCGGTTGAGGTGGCGGGCATGACTTGGTAAGTGGAGGTGTGGGTGCAGTGGTAGTGGTCAAGGAGGTAGACGTCTTAATGGGTATGAGCACGTCATTGGGTTGGTAGAGCATGTTACATGTTTTAAAAGGTGATGGATCAGCTGGAATGGTATAGGTGTGTCCTTCGTGTTCAAACTTTACATAGTGATGCAAAGTGGAAGGAACACAACCCATGACACGAATCCAGGGTCTACCAAGCAACAGGTTATATTGAAATTCCCCCTCCAAGACATAAAATAATTTTGGAACAATGCGGGGTCCCACGCGAATGTGAAGGATGACGGTGCCGAGTGTAGAGGTGATAGCATCATTGAATGAATGCAACATGACAGGATGTTTATGCATACAATTGTCAGGTATGCGTATTTGAGCGAATACATGGGATGAAATGATATTAATGCTTGCACCCCCATCGATCACTACACGTCATACATGTATATCATCGATGTGAACGAGAGATGAAGAGGGATGGGTCAGGGTCATCAGTTTGGTGTGATGCGATCTCTTCTTCTAAGAAGCTAAGGGAGGCTACGTGGTGAGTAGGGTGAGGTGTGGATAAAGGTGGCAATTTGGTGAGAGAGGATACATGATGGGGTGTGATAATGGAGGCTACAGGTGTAGGGTCATTGGGTAAAACCTCAATAGATTGAAGAACCTCCATGATAGCTTGACGATCGGATTCTGAGGTTTGGATGAGGTCATATAGGGACATTTTGAGGGGGGATTGGTGTAGTTGTTTGAGCATGGTGCGATATGTGACCCCATTAGAAATAGGGTATGTGGGGCCGCGGATAGTAATTTTAGGTGTGGGTGTAGATGGTATGTTGGGTATAAGAATGGTTGGCGAGTCAGTTGCCTTTTCCTTGCCTTTTTCCTTCTGAGAAAAATTAGAAATGTGAATCATGTTGATTTGAGGGGGGTTGGTGAATGGAGAAGGTGTAGGAAGAGTGGTATAATGACATGATGGGAAAAAACCTAGTGGAGGAGAAAAACCTTATGAGGTGAGCTAGATGCAACAACATTTGGGTGATGGTGTAGCAAGTTCTCTTATGCGAACCATGTTAATTTCGAATCTTGGAGGTGGCTCTAGGAGCTATGGGGGTGGAGGTCATGGTTGTTGAGTAGGCAGTGAGGGAAGGACTATGGGAATGGGCACCGGTGAAGCAGGGTCCTCATAGAGAAGGTTGTCATCTTCAAAGTTGGCTTCAAGAGGACACTGGCCGAATAAGGATAGTTTTCATAGCCTTACGTTCTCCACATCGTTCCCTGGCACACAATGGTAGGCACAAATTTTAGTGTCATCAAACCCTTTTAGCACGGGTCCGAGCGTAGCGGTAATGTTATGATAGAAGTCTCAAGAAGGTTGGTTAAGATTTTGGCATAGGACCTGCTTTAGTGGGTCGCAATGGGAAGTAAATGTGGGTTTGGGCATAGGTGTAGTTGATTGTTGAGGAATAGTCCTTGTAGGAGGGGAGTGGGTCGAGCGATGGTTTTGGGTGCTAGAGTGGTCTTGGGTGTTGGTCGTGTTTACTTAGGTAGGGGTATGATAGATGAACGAGCTAGAGGGTGTGTGGTTGTTTTGACTACCTTATTGGAGGGTAGCGGATTTTTATCTTTGGGTTGCACCTTCTTGGGTAAAGGTGATTTGGGTGTACAAGATCTAGAAGGAAAATCGGATGGGGAAGAGGGCAAGTTACCCACGGGGATAATAGAGTCTTTGTGAAGATAGATGATGCGGGTCATGTAGGAGGTGTGAGGGACAGAGATTGAAGTGTATTCGGTAGTGAAGAAGTTACTAAGGGTATTGGAGGTATGGATGACATTAATCTGCAGTGTGGGGTGTAAGCCGTGTTGGATGCCCTGGGTATGTAAGATGTTTGTGAGGAAGGAGTGGGCTGTTTGTTTTTGGTTTACCAACAAGGAAGTTTCTTGAATGTGTTGGGGGTTGAGGTCCTAAAATAGATGGAAAGAGTGAAGGTGATGTAGGTGTGATTAGCGTAGGTGAGGAGTGTGTTCTATGAGTTTGGCTCATCTGTTTGGGTGCTAGATTAGGTGTGGTGTTGACTTTGAAGTATGTATCTAAATCCAGTTTGATAGGTCGATGAGTAAGGCTAGTGGTTGGGGTGACCCTTAAGGTAGTAATAGGTTTAGTCAAGGAAGATGTTATAGGTGTGGGTTTGGATTTAGATGTATGTTGGGTTATGGGTAAGGGTGTCATGGATGAAGTTGTGATAGAGGTGGTTGTGCTTAGTTTGATTGGTTGAAATATTTTTGGGTAGATAGTGGAAGTATCAGCAAGTGACATCTGCATTTGTGTTGAGACTAGAAGTAGAAGACACCCCCATAATAAGGCTTTGTCCACATAATCTAGGTGATCGGCCAAACATGAGAATGACATGTTTGTAGGTGATGTTGATGAGGACCTAACGGCAATTCCCATAAAATGTGTCTTAGAAACTGGGGAATTTGTTGGCTTCGGCTTCCGTGGGTAAGAGAGCTGAAAGTAGGTCTACGGGATCTTGGGTAGTTGATGGAGAATGGTCACCTAGAGGCAAAGGTATCTCTACTAGATCTTTGATAGGTGGAGGAGAAAATGGGTGTTCCTCTATAGGTGGAGGAGATGATGGGCACTCCTTTGTGGGTGGAGGAGATGATGGGTGCTCCTATGTGGGTGGAGGAGATAAACAAGTATCCTCCATGGATTGAAGAAGTACTGTGGGTGACGGTTCCCTAGGTGGAGAAGCCAAAGGTGAAATGGTCTTGATATTAGTGGAAGGTCCTCCACAGGTGAGGAAGGAGGTGAAAGGTGTTCCTCTGTGGGTGGAGGAATAGGTGAGGTAGGTTCCAATGCAGAAGGAGGATTTCAAGCTAGAATTTCCTCTATGGAAGGAATATGAGGTAATTCAGAAGCAACGAGTGCATCACTGAAAATAGTGTGGACCTCGCGGGTATGGCTGTCATAAGTTGAGGTCTCACCGGTTTGATCAGATGAAGGGGCATGATTAGGAAAGGGTTTCTTAAATATGTGTATGTTTTGATTGGTAGGTGTGTTAGGATTATCCATGGTTAGCTCGCCTTTCTCGAACATTTCTTGGACAATGTTTTTGAAAGTGATGCAATTGTTGTCACTATGAACCTTTACTCGATGATAGTTATAGAAGTCATGATCTTTATACCATGTGAGTGTGGGGTGAGAAGGGTCAAAACTAGTGTGTGGTTTTATAGGCGAGAAGGGTGATGGCCCCAACTTTGATGAGATTTTCTAAGATAGAAGAATAAGGTTCCCCAATTGGGGTATATTTCCATTGTTCTCATCTGAATTTAAAAGTCTGAGTGGGTGAGAGATTAGATGAGGGGCTAGCTTGATTTTATGGATGAGCTGGGCCAGCCTTGAGTACCACTGCATTAGTGGTGCCCTTTGCCTTTGAATAGTTGTTTTGTGATTTAGAAGAAGAGGAGGTATCATTCGAATTGAATTCTGAATTATTATTGCGTAATTGGATTTTCTTCTCTTCGATGGCCCAAATCTCTAACTTTCGTGCCATGGTGAATGCTTCATCAAATGTTCAAAAAGTTTGGACCTATAGGGTCGGTGAGATATGTCTAGCACAAGCCCGCATGAAGATATCGATGAGTTCTATTTGTGGTAGTTGGAAGGTGAGCTGATTGATTAGGCTACGCTCAAGTCAGTGACAAAATCTATGATAGATTCATAATCATAATGACACATGGAGTATAGGTCAGTCATGGTAACCTTCTTGACAATATTGATGGAGAAATGATCCAAGAAGGCTTGGGCTACCTAATTAAATGAAAATATAGAGTGTCTAGGTAACCCACTATACCAATCTAACACAGGTCCAATTAGAGACATGGGAAAGGTCCTTAAGAGCAAAGCATCATCATGGGTGATTAGGTAGCACCCATGTTTGAATGACTAAAAATGTTGTTGTGGGTCTTCTTTCCTGTTGAAACAGTTGAATTTAGGCATTTCCCAATGTATGGGGTATGGACAAATAGGGATGGATGGGTGGATAGTATCGTTGCAAATTTCATCATAGGTGAGAGTGTTGTAAGAGCTAGAAATTGATGCCTCCAATTTTTACATCTTGTCCATCATTAATTTGATTAGTTCGTTAGTAGGTTGTGATGGTTGAGTACCTTCTGTAGCGTAAGAGGGTTGGTGTTGGGCATGTAACAAGGGTGGCATTCTAGTATATGGTGTTGTCATGTAGGTAGATTGAGAAGGAGGTAGTGAAATAGGGGGTACGTACCCAGAGTGAATAATAGATGAAACAGGAGGCTACTGATAATACGTATATGGAGGTGGAAGGGTCATGGTGACCCTAGTGGCAATGGGGCTAACGATTGGGGAATAGAAAGGACCACATTTTGAAAGGGGGTAGGGGTCACCGACATGGGAGGTGGTTGTGTAGCTACGGGTATATGTGAGACAATAGGGGTGGATGAGGTTGTGTTTTGAGTGGTTGTCAAAGGTATGGTGGATGTGGTGGGTGCAACAGATGTAGCAGATACTACAGTCATAGCGGGTATAGGACCTAGCTGCAAAATGACTGGGGGTAAGGTAGATGCGGGCAAACACGAAGCTAGATGGGGCTGACGCAGGAGTGGGAGTGAGATTCGGGGGATAGATACGGGCATGCCGTATATCAATTGACCCAAGGCATCTCGAGTGGATCGAGTGGGAAAGGTAAAACTATAAGGCGGCAGGGTTTTGGTCAAGGAGTCATGTGAACTCCTCATCTCTGGTAGTAATAGTGATAGGTTGGATAGGATCCATGGCGGGTGATAAAATGGAAGGTGGCAAAGGGCTAGGTGGGAGCGGTTGACAACTGGCATGGAATACGAGGGTGCTAGCTTGTCGACACGTCAGTACCATGTGAACAGGTACTGATCAGGTTGGGCTACCTTTCTGTAAATGACACAGAAATATAGTAGGAATAGGAAGAACAAGGCGGTAATAAGTGGATTAGGTACCAAATGTTAGCGGAAAGTGGCATAGGATAACCGATTTTGGTCAGGGAAAATCGACACCGGTTACAAGTAACTACTACCGGTCACTATGGGAAATGGACAGTTGGTCAAAAACAAGGTATAAGGTCAAATTTGACAGGTATGCCAAATCTGATGAGTTTTACAAGGTCAATGGGAATGATAGTAGTGACAGGGACTCTGAATAGTTGAAGAAGGTGAATAGATGTCCTTTTGGGTAGGTTAACTAAAATAACTCGAGAACCGATGATGGTTGGGTATAACTAATGATAGTCAGGAGGGTAACCGACAATGGTCGTTGGATGACTCGGTCACCTGTGAAATTAAAACAGTGATGAAAGAAAATTGGTTGTGAATTAAAATCTGATGTGAAATCAGACCCAAAATTTTGAGAATGATGAGAATATTTTCCAGGCACACTCAGATGAAGCCAGAATACACCAACTATGATGAGGAGCATGTAAGGAGAAACAAGAAGAATGAAGAACATGACCTCTCACCTCAAAATGCAAGCCAAGTAGAAACACTAAGAAAAATGTGATCCTAAGAGTGCCTTTTCTATTATGTTTGTTTAGCTTATGCTATTTAAGGATTGACTCATGAACTGTAGAATAGAATTTTTTGGTGAGGATGGCTTCCTACAAAGAAGGATATCTAAAAGGTGAGGTTTTAGGTATTTTATCGCGGGGGTGGGCTTCCCTCGAAGTATGACTCGATAGAGAAGCAAGCTAGTAGGGAGTACCTTCTAATCTTCATCGCTCGGTGCGATCATTGGTGGCATTCCAGGGAATGATGTTATTTAAGAATATGTATTTGTTTTGAATTTTTACAATTTGATAAGACTCGAGAGAGAGAGAGAGAGAGATGAGCTTTCATGATTCATTTTTCAACCATCGGTGGGAATGACTTCCAAGTATATAGGTCTCCCTCAATTAATGTGAGATAATGCAATAAATCATAATGGAATTCACTTATTTTAAACCTAAATCAAAATATGAAGTTCGATGACACAAATAGATGAAGAGGAAGAGAGGTGCTCTTTCACTAAAATATAGAAAACAAGAAGAAATGATTCTTTTTAAGTACACCAAAAGAAAGGTTTCTTTTAGAGTAAATAGAAAGAAAAAGAAGGTTACCAAGGAAGAAAATTAATGTGTATGCTTTTGAAGGGAAAAACACACAAATTTTCCTAAGAATGAATGAAAATGCAAGGAACCCCGAGATGGGTCCCACCAGTGCGTGCCAAAATGTTTCACCTGATTCTTAGACATTTCTTTGAATGTGACAAAATAGATAGGGTAATGAGGCATAGGAGGAATACCTGTTGAAATGTTGGTTGATAGGTTGTTACACGAGTATGATTCCTTGATCCACAGCTAATCATGAGAGCTTCCTTTTGGCTGGGAGGAACTACCTGAAATGGAACACAAGACCACCAAATAAAACTTAAACAATATGTGCAAAGTGAACTACCTAGCGTGTGCTAGATCGAGAAGTGTGATACTTCCTAAACAAATGATTTATCATCCACTATTTAAAATAATTTAATCCTGGTAATAAAGTAAATCCTATTGTAGTTAAAATGATTTAGGAATCTCATTTAAAACACATTAAGAAAGATCTAGTCTAACAGGCTAGGTTAAAATAAGATCCGAAGGTCAAGTAACGGGTTACGGGTCTCTCTCGTAGGTCGATGGAGTGAGAGGTCTTAGGCAAGTCACAGGTGATTAAGGGTGATGCGAGTTAGGTGGGTAGGTCACTATTCTCAGGTTGTATTGGTAAATATAGAGGTGATGCTGGTTAAAGGTGACTAATGCCGGTTGGGGAGAATCTGGGTGCCTATCGTGGAATATTGGAAATGTCTGCAGAATGAGCTTTAGATCTCCCTTATGATTACACAAAGGGCTAGGCTGCTTAAAATAAGGTATTAAGTCATTTGGATGGGATTTGGTGAGGTTTTAATGGGGATAGGGCGGGGTGAGTATTAAAGGATGTCAATGGGTGACTAGGAGACCAAAGGATGAAGATACAATGACTAAATGAATGAACCAGAGGAGTAAAATGTTTCACTTACTTGGAACACTGGGTTACGGATGTCTCATGAGTGAGGAATGAAGGTGTTGAAAAGAGGTTGAATGTTGCAGAGGATCATCAAACATTGGGGAGCTCTTGCATGGGCTACATGTTCTCTCCTTCTTTCCTGATTGGATCAAATCTGTGTTGGGTGGTTGCTAGATGAATGTTGTATGTTTTTGTAAGAGAAAATGCTTGATCTCCTTCCTTGCATGTGTGTTCTCACAGAAGCTTTTTCTCAAAAGATGTGATATCTCTCTACAAAAACTACCAACCTTTTTCCAACCTCCAAAATAAGGTTGTTTTGGGGGTTAAAAGGTGACCGACGGTGGTTCCAGCTTAACCGGTGGTGGTTAAGGGTAACCGGCATCGGTTAAGGTGGGATTTCCTAGGTTTACTAAACTGGGCATATCCCCTTGATTTTCTAGGATCTTGTGTCGTTAACTCATGGATTAGGATGGAAGCTTCTTTTAAGCATGCGGGAATGTGGTTAGAGGGAATGTAGGCATTGATTTTTAGGGTTTTGGTAAGTCTTAGTTAGTTATGGCAACTTACTAAGAATAGGTCTTAGGGTGAGGTGGCTAGATGAGGTGGATATGTGGACATTATCCCAATTAGGATATTTAAATAATAAATATGGTGAGGATAATGAATTAATTTAATTAAATTAATATTAGTGGAGTGAAAGGAGGGCCACGGCTAGGTGAATGTGATGAAGGTGTTTATTTGATGATGGACTAAAGGGGAGTGTGACCTGATTTTGGTTTCTACACAACGGTCAAAGAAGATCAGAACCGATAATGTGCCAAATTAAAATTATAGGATGTGTATCATGAAGTTAGGACGAGATAAGAAGCCTAGGGGTGAATTATGCATGTAGTGAAAAGGATACCTACATTTGTAACCAAATATTTTCTATTATTGAGCATCTTGTACTTGAGAATGATCCTTGTTCCATTTGTGTTGTCTTTTGTCGAGATAAGGACGAACCTACAAAATAAGAAAAGTGTAGTCAATGTTCATAATATATGAAATTGAACTTTAACTTAGAAAAATTAGAATAGAAATGTGTAAAATAAAAAAATTGAATCAAGGATAGAGTACACCTAAATAACAATAGAGAAAGGATAGAATGATCATTTTATTTTTTCCTTGTAGTTATTTGGAGACATTAAGAGTGATCAATTCCTAAACCGATGTGAATACTTTTAGGATTTAGGCATCCTGCCACTAGAGGAAGATTTTTGGGAGAACGTTCAACTTTTCCCTCTATCCATGACACTTCCCCATGGATAAGTGCCACTACAAATGGTCACCAACCTAATAGTAATTGGCCACGAGATGACACTTTGTTATAGACATATTGGTTCCCATGCATATTCCCTAGGTGTCACTCCTTATTATATACAAGTATGGAAAATATGAAATGAGAGAGAAAAGATTTATTTCCCTTGCCCAAAGTATGAAACATGCTACTAATTTTTTTCTTTTATTTTGGATAGTAAACTAGAGTTGAATGTTTGTTTCTATATTCTTTACATAATTTTCATCGAAAAATGTGCCAAGTGTCAAATACTTATTTTTCTAGGATGAAATCACCTAGGTGGTACAATAGCACCCACGGTTACTATCGATTTGAGAATTTATGTCCCTCTATTATTTCTAGTCCATGTTGATTCTAAACCATTTTCTAAGTCCCTATTCTACCCAATCCTATTAGGCACCATTTTTTTCTCGGCTTCTAAATTTTTTTGAGGGTGAAATAATCAACGAATGGATACCCCTCCTTTTGGGGTACATGAGATGGGTCATGCGAGTATGACCTAAATGATAAGTCATGAATCTGATGTGCACATCTGAAGAAGAATTCATGTAGGGGAATATGGTATGTGCATGGTAACAACCATGGCACATGCAAAATAATGGAAATAAAACTAGCAAGAAGTGTTAAGAATAAACAAGCATAGTATAATGTAATGAAACAAGTCATATATGAAATAACAGATCAAGAGGATAGCATATTAGTTTGTGAAAAACATGGGACACCAATCAAAATGTCAAAAAATAGAGACCTTAAAGGCCATGCAATAAAACAAGTAGTCATAGGGTATAGCCCACAAATAATGGCAAACAAGTCACAATCATAGAAGACAAGACACAAACAAAGTAGATATCCATGGTAGGAAGTAATCCTGCTAGAAAAAGGCCAAATATAAAGCACCCATTAGCATGTTAGAATAATTAATAGTATGTAAAAATGTGTATATCTAAATGAGATAGATTGTAATGAAATTACTTGTATAATTCAGACTAAGGGCAACAATAGAACACCAAATAACACAATATTTCATAATAATGATCTCAATATGCAATTAAAATATATTCACCACTTTGAGGGGGCAACCTCCAAACCATATAATAAGACTCAAATGCTCCAATGATAATGAAATACTACCTATAATCCCCTATATATACTATTCATATGCTATGGACATCACCAAGGCCGACCTATTAAGCATGAGAAAGTATAAATGATATAATAAAATGATATGGTAAGCCACAAGTCGACTACTCATATCCTAATACAAGAAATAGGTTAAGGGCATAGCATGCCCTTCCCCTTCAAACCAATGTTGTCCTCAATGTTGAATAATCCTGGATGTTGCTACAGAAAACCTTCATCCTCCCAAGTTGCATCTTTTATGCTCAAATTCTTCCACTTGATCAGATATTCCTTAATGTCTCTGGTTCTCATCCTCTTAGCCAATGTTTACATAATCTTCTTTGGCTCCAAAATGATTCTTCCTTCCTCGTCAAGTTTTGGTAACTCTGTCTAGGCTTCAAATTTCTATCCAATAACCTTCTTCAGGCATGAAACATGGAATACTAGGTGTATGTGTGAAGATGGAGGCAACTCTAGTTTATAAGCAACACTACCAATTTTCTGTAGAACCTGATAAGGTCCATAATATTTAGGAGCAAGTTTGTTTTCCTTTTTCTATTGCTTTAGGAACATTTGTTTGTAATGCTTTGGAGACATACAAAACCCAGTCACCAATTTCAAAATTTCTTTCACTACGATGTTGATCTGCTTTTTGTTTCATCCTATTTTGTGCTAATGCTAAATTCTCCTTCAAACTAGCCAAAACTTGTTTATGTTGAATGTGATCCTCAACATCTCGACCTTATTTTTCACCCTCAAAGGTGAAGTGATAGAATGTGGATGGTAACCATATAATTATAAAAATGGGGTCATTTGAGAAGAGGTATGAAAAGATGTGTTATATCACCATTCTACCAAAGTGGTAGCCATTTAATCCACCTTTTCCTGCTTATACGATACAAAACAACGTAGATACCCCTCTAATCATTTGTTGACCACTTCTATTTGCCCATCATTTTGAGAATTATAAGATGAGCGTGAGCTAGCTGAGTACCCAAACATGAAAATAATTATGTCCAAAAATTACTTGTGAAAATAGGATCATGATCACTTATAATTATCTTTGGGGTTCCATGTAACCTTTGAAGCTGTCTCAAAACAATAAATTGATTATACTTAGCTGCAAATTGATGTGATAGGGAAAAAAATGGGCATATTTTGTGAGCCTATCCATAATCACGAAAATAATATTCTTACCCTCCGAACAAGGCAATCCGGTGATGAAATCCATGGAGACCTCCTCCCATCTCCGACTAGGAATTGGTAATGGTTGCAACAGACCTGGTGTCTTAATTATTTCCCCTTTGTTCTGTTGGCACACTAAACACTCTGATACAAAATTTTGTGCATCCCCCTTGAGTCCTTCCCAAAATAATTCTCTTTTTATTCTATGATATGTCTTCAAAAACCCAAAGTTTCCTCTAGTAGGTGAGGCATGTAGCTCTACAAGAATCTTATGCTTCAACTCAGAATCTTTACTCAAGTATAACCTGTACTTATACCATAGGGAATTACCTTTCCACTAAAATTTGTTATATGTCATAGATCCTTGCTTGATATTTTGTATTAGAGATTGTGTACCCTTGTGTTAATTCCATTCCAATCTTGCTTCATCCACCTAATCGGCCGTCAACATGGACATTCCACATAGTAAGGCATCTGCGGATGTATCCCTTTTGGAAAATGCATCAACTACTACATTTTCTTTACCCTTTTTGTATATGATTTCAAAATCATAACCCAACATTTTTGTTACCCACTTTTGTTTTTCCTCAGATGATAACCTTTGTTCCAAAAAGTATTTGAGACTATCATGATCAGTTTTTACCTTGAAGTGTATACCCATGAGATAGGGCCTCCATTACTTGACCGCATGAAGAATAGCCATCATTTCTTTCTCATAGACAGGTTTGAGAAGATATTTTCCTTTGAATTGGTGACTCTCAAATGTAATTGGTCTTCCTTCCTGGATTATAACTGTTCCCAATCCTGATCTTGAAGCGTCACATTCAACAATGAAGGTTTTTAAGAAGTTGGGAGTAGCCAAAAACTAGGGTGCTTGCACATGGCTTCCTTCAATTTGCTCAAAGTATTTAGTGGCTACGTCTATTCAATGGAAGGCATCCTTCTTGAGAAATGTAGTGAGTGGGGTTGCTATTCTACCATATCCCCACACAAATCTTCTGTAGTACCTGTTAGTCCTAGGAAACCATGAAGATTTTTGAGATTTTGGGCCTTGGCCATTCCACAATAACTTTGATCTTCTAAGGATAAAATTTGACGCCTTCATTGGATACAATATGACCCAAGTACTCTACCTCTTATACACAAAAATAACATTTGGATGGCTTTGCATAGAGAGTATGTTTCTCCAAAACTTCCAACACTTTATTTACATGTTGTAAGTGTTCTTCTCATGTCTTGTAAATCAATATGTCATCAAAGAAAACTAATACAAATTTCCTTAAAAACGGCCTAAAAATAGTGTTCATCAAGCTTTGAAAGGTTGAGCGCACATTTGTAAGAGCAAAAGGCATTACAAAAACTCATAATGGCCCTCATGAGTCCTGAAATCCATTTTATGAACATCTTCCTCTTTTATCCTAATTTGATGGTACCCGAACAAAGATCTAATTTTGTGAAATAAACAAAGCACCATGTAATTTATCAAGTAAATCATCAATTACTGGAATAGGAAACTTATCTTTTATGGTGTACTTGTTGAGTTCTTAGTAATCTTGACACATCCTCCATGTTTATTCCTTCTTACGTACCATGACCCTTTGGTGAAGAATATGCACTCTGGCTATGCCTGATGATACCTGCCTTCAACATTTCCTCCACCATTTTCTCGATCTCACTTTTTTGGGAATATGGGTATCTATATGGTCTGATGTTAGGTGTTTGGATCCCTGGAATCAATTGAATGGCATGATCATGATCCCTAACTAGTGGTAGTCCCTTTTGAATTGCATCAAAAATAGATGAGTGAGCATCCACAATCTTTTGAAGATTGGGTGGCATTGAAGACTCGTATTATGTACTTCTATGTAAAATAACTTTGCTATAAATCCATCTACTCCTTTTTGAGAACCTTCTACATCGATGAGATCTAATCAATCTGTGGAGACTTAGCTATCATGCCATTCAATTATATTTTCCTTCCATCGAATGAAATTACATGAACAACTCTTATAAATTCATCTGTATAGTACTGAGGTTGTGAGCCATTGGACACCCAAAACAATATCTGCCCCTCCCATAGAAATAGAAAACATAGGTGAGTCTAACATGTAGTATCCCATGGAAATCTTGATACTATGGCACTTTCATGTGCACTTGACTGTCCCACCATCCATAATCATAACTTGCATTTATGGAGCTAGGTAAATAAAATAATTGAGGTGGGTAGCTAACTTACTATTTATGAATTTATGAGTACTCCCTGAGTCAATCAACACCGTCACCTTATATTTTTGAGATAGCCAATAACCTTGAGTGTTTGAGGAGTACTAATACCTAACAATGCATGGTAAGAAATTGTAGGTTGGTGATCCTCTACTTCATCTTCTACTGGTTCTCTCACCTCTCCTATAATTTCAGATTCCTCATCATCCTCATTACCTCCGTTAATATAGAACAACTTCTTCTCGAACATTTATGTCCCGGTCCATATTTTCTATCACGGTTAAAACATAATCCTTTTGCTCTCTTTTCTTCCATTTGTTGAGGAGTCAGTCTAATTGGCCTAGAAAATGAAGGGGAAGAGATACTACGGTCTCGATGTTAATGAAAGGTGACCTCCTACTATAAATAACTTTTTCCTCTACATGACGTGCCATGATAAGAGAATCATAAAGCTTGAGTGGATTAAACATACGTACCTCATGCTCGATGTGGTCATTAAAAACCCCAAGAAAAAAGTCATTCAGATTCTCTTATAGAATATTATCCACCCTTAAGGATAGGTTTTGGAATTTATGCACATAATCTTTGACTTATCTTGTTTGCCATAACTTTTCTAATTGACTAAAGTAGTTCTTTGAAACACTGGAACTATAGTGCAATTGCAACTCCTTGGTAAAAACTATCCAAGTGACACCTAGACCATTCTTCTACCTCTGAGCACATAACCATCGATACCAAACAAATTGGTCAGGTTCAAGATACAAGGATACCAATGTCACCTTTTTCCTAATGGTGTTTGATGTAACTCAAAGAAGTTCTCCATTTTATTTATCCAATTCAGGGGATCCTTACCATCAAATTTGTGCATATCCACTTTTGGCATCATGTTTCGTGGTTGCGAATAAGTTGGATTCTGATTAGGATAGAAAAGTGATCCAACATGGTTATTTTGTCCATGATTTTGAAGCGAAGATCATCCTTGGTTGATATGGGCCGATTTGGGCCATATCGGTTACCCTTTACATGTTGCATGATATCATCCAACCGATGATTGATTTGGGCTATGTCTCCTTTAGAGGCTATCTTAGATTGTACATTTCACACTCATACTCAATTTGGCTCACCTTATGATTAATCGAGGTAAACCCTAGTCTTTGAGGAATCTGTATTTACCCCTTCTAACTCCATCTCTTCAATCACTACCCCATCTTTATCGGGGTTTTACCCGAGTAACCGGATTCTTTTTGCTCTTTTGGAAGGCCCCTGCCATGATGTCAAACCTTAGGGTTTAGGGGTTTGATACAATTTCGGCATAACAAGAAACAACACATAGAAAATACTAATACTATGTTTTTGAGAGATTTCTTAAAGGAACTTGAAAATATTCTACAATTGACACCCTAGGAGCGATTTTATGAAAAACCCTAGATTTGTAATAACTTTTGCAAAATAAATCAAAAAAGTCTGAAATTTTCATGGAATTGTTAGTGCAAAATCACAACCCACCTGGATGTTGATTAGATTTCTAGGTTGATCATACTAACATCCAGTGTGATTGCATAACATTGAATCCTTTCTCCAAGTGTGGGACTTGAAGAGTGAGAAAGGAATCTCCAGAGAAGGTTGGTTCCTATTCCTCTGTTCAGATACACACGAAATATACACAGGGTTTTTTTTTTAAAAAAACCTAATCTAATCTGCCAAGGAGACAAGGTAAGAAAATGCGTAAAAATAAATCTAAACTAATGGAGGTGATGCACCGAGGAATGAAGAACACTTATTTTGCCAATAAACACAGACCACTTGAATGTGATACAAGATCATGCACAAATGACAGAAACTGCATTAAAAGACCAGGAGGATGCAAAATGAACACAGAGAGGGTTGAGAATCATCCACAGACATGTATTACTTGCTCCAAAGATTGATACAATACACTTCAGAATGCTAAGAGGTAGAATAGTATTAAAGTTCAAATGAGAGGTTCGAACTCCACAAATTCGCCTGAAGAAAAAAAAGGGAGAGGCAAAACAGAAAAATGTTCCACTGAAAAGAAGCTCCTCTTTACAATATATAGAAAGAAAATGAGAGAGGAAAGAGAGGAGGGAAAGCCAAATCTACCCCAACCATCTCTAGGTTGCATTCAATTCGTCCATCATGGCAGAAGCGGCGGATCCTGGCAAAACGGCGGGCTGCCTAACAGAAGCGGCGAACTGTCTGCTGCATTAAAGTTGTTTGTTGAAGCATTACTTCTGCTTGTTATTTCGTGCCAGAGGTGTTTCTCAATTTTCTCCTCAGACTACACCAAAATTCAAGAATAACCCCAGAATCATGTAGAGAATTTCATGAGCTTTCCGTTGATATAAAGAACGTGCAAATCCGAGCTTTGGATCGAAAGATATGTCGATCTGAAGATTTAGGGCACGGAACAGGTGAAAACGGATTTTGAAATATTTTCCCGCACATTGCCACTGGATGCCACATGGCATGCTCGATTCGTTTGAATAATTCTCTCTTCTCTACTTTTCGGTGGGCTTTGCTTTGAAATTTCTGTGGGCCCTAGCTGGGACACATGGCACTATCCCATAGGTTCGGATCGGTGCTCGAAAACTCACCCTTTGACTTTTTTGACCTTTCTCCTTGTGACATGTGGCGTGATTTTATTGGTTCTCGGTCCTGCCGGCTCTTTCGCGCCCTTCGCGTCTATTTGGCCTAGATGGCACAGTGCTCCTTGTGCTGATTTCAGGCGAACCGGCCGGTTCGCGTCCATTTGTCCCAAATGTCCCAGTTTGTTTCGGACTGCTTGGCCCTTTTTCACCGGTTCGGCCGGTTCGCGCCTTTTTGGCCTGCTTGTCCCAATTTGTTTCAGACTGCTTGGCCCTTTTTCGCCCGGTTCGGCCGGTTCACGCCTTTTTGGCCCAAACGTCCTGAGCAACACTTAGCCAATTTTTCTTCCTCCTTCGGCCGGATCGGCTTTTCGCGCCCGCCGCGTACTTCTGGCCCGATTGTCCCAAATGCAATTTGGGCCACCTGGAGGCTTTTCGGCCGATCCGCGCCTTGACGTCCCAAATGTCCCAGTTGCTCCCTTGAGCAGGACTTAGCCAATTTTTACACTTTTTCCTGGATCAACCTATTTGCCTTTCTGTAACTTTTTCGCATTTTCTCAGAGCTTGCTCCCTCCTTCTTCGGCCTGGGGAGTTAGAAAATTTCCTGAAGGGACCCTAGAAACCTGATTTTTGCTCTGAATCAATCAATTTTCTTGGGATTTGGATATTCTGATGCATGTTATCAAAATTACCCGGGGGGGTGAATTTTGGATAACAATTTGGCGACTCAGCGGGATCATCTGCCTGCTAGATGAAAAGACCAGTTTCCTGAAGCAATCCATTGGGCATGGAGTCATCAAATATTCTGTTAGAATCCAAACTGACTCAGAATGTGCGAGGAGGAAGATGGAATGTGACCTGATGAAAGCAAAGACATGCTAAACATCTCCATGGACAGCAAGCTGTGCCAAGGCACTTAGGGAAAACAAAACTAACCTACAGCAAAACAATGTGCACAAGCACTTGGAGGAAAGAAAATCTAATCTAGTATTTACAGATGTAGTGAACCTCCCTCTAGAAGCAACGCTTGAGATAGATTCCATTTACTGGAATCTGTAGTTCTTCACCATCCAATGAAGCCAATTGGAAAGCATTGTTGTTCTTGCACTTTGTGACCATGTATGGGCCACTCCAAATGGCATCAAATTTTGAATGCCTTCCTGGTTTTTCTCTGTCCACATCCCATTTCAATACTAGATCTCCTACTTGAAAAGATCTATCTTTGGCCTTCCTATCAAAGGTCTTCTTGATCAAAGCCTGATCCTTTTCCATTGCTTGGAATGCCTGATCTCTGATTTCTTGCAGCTCCATCAATTCTGCATATCTCACCTCCATGGGCCCAAACTCTAGCAACTCCAGCTGTTTCATGAGTTCCAACGTTGGCAACTCAAGTGACATGGGCAAGATTGCCTCTCTTCCGTAGACAAGCCTAAATGGAGAGTTACCTGTGGATCTTTTGGGAGTTATCCTATCAGCCCATAAGGCTGATTTCAGTTTGGTATGCCAAGCTCTCTGAGTCTCATCAAGAGTCCTCCTAATGATCTTCAACAAGTTCTTGTTTGTAGACTCGGCCTGGCCATTACCTTGAGGGTAATAGTTTGATGAAGTGCTCAGGTAAATCCCGTTCTTGACAGCCCACTCAGTCACTTTAGATCCAATGAATGCCAATGCATTATCAGAGACTATTGTAGCAGGTACACCAAATCTGGTAGTTATTCCCTCGTAAAAGTCCAAGATGCTAGACTCATTCGCCTCTTTGACTGCTACTGCTTCTGTCCATCTGGTGAAGTAGTCTGTGGCTGTCAAAATCCATTTGTGCCCTTGGCTCGAATTGGGATTGATGACTCCAATGAAGTCCAAACCCCATTGCATGAATGGCTGGTCAACTGAGATTGGATGTAATGGGAGGGCTGCAAGTCTCTCTTTTCCTGTGAAGAATGCACAATTCTTACACCTCTTGATCCATGCATAGCAATCACTGAATATTTTAGGCCAATAATAACCAGCCTTTATGATTTTCAGAGCTGTCACTCTTGGTGCAAAATGGCCACCAGCTGGTTCATCATGAAACTCTTTTAATACCCTTTGGATCTGACCTGTGTTAATGCATCTCAGCAGCACTCCATTCACGTCCTTCTTGAACAAAACTCCATCAATGATGGTATATGGAATAGCCTGCAACCTGAAGTGTCTTCTTTTTGCTTTGCTCATTTCTAGAGGGCACATGCCCGTCTGTAGGAAATGTATCATATTTTGAGTCCAACAGGGAGTGGACACATCATCATTTTCCTGTTTTTGATCATCTTGTAATAGCAGGACAGCGTCTTCTTCATCTTCTGGGTTGTCTGGTTGTTTGGAAGCGAGCTGCTCACACAAACCTTTGCCTCTTACCAGCTTGGTGATTTTGATCTCAATGTCATACTCCATGACACGGGTGATCCATCCTGCCCTTTTCTCATTCAAATCCTTGTTGAGGAGGAAGTCCTTAACCCCAGCATGTGAGACCAGCAACTGGACCTTGTTGTTTGAGACTAAATGCTTGAATTTCTTCAAGCTCCTGATTACTGCAAGCACATGTTTTTCAATAAAAGAGTACCTCAACTCGCAGTCATTTAGGCTTTGGCTGAAGAAGGCAATCGGCTGTTCATCATTATCTTTGTTCTGTTGTACCAGAATGGCAGAAATAGTGTCATCACCTCCAAATGCATAGAGGATGAAATCCTTGGAAAAGTCTGGGTTGATGAGAGTGGGTGCCTGGGAGATGGATTCTTTGATTGCTTCAAAGCTCTCCTTGCCTTCTGCCGTCCATTTGAAAGCCATGCTTTTTCTTAACATTTTGGTGATGGGCTTGACAAGGGCTGCAAAATTTGGGACAAACCTCCGAACAAAGTTTATCCTTCCCAGGAAACTTTGAAGAGCCTTCTTGTGACTTGGCAATGGTAGAGCCCTTATGGCTTCAACCCTCTCTGGATCAATTGCTAATCCTTCCTTGGAGACAATATGGCCAAGGAGTTTCCCTTCATGTGCAAGAAAGATGCACTTCTTAGGATTCAAAGACACTCCAAACTCTCTACACCTCTGAAACACTTGCCTGAGGTGAAAGAGGTGGTCTGCAGCATTCTTTGAGAAGACAGTGATATCATCTAGGTATATCAGCACTATCTTGTTGATTAAGCCTTTGAATGCCATATCCATAGCTCGTTGGAATGTTGCTCCGGCGTTCGACAGTCCAAATGGCATCTTCTTGTAAGCATACGTGCCCCATTTAGTTGTGAAGGCTGTCTTGAACTGGTCTTCCTCCTTCACCATAATTTGATTGAAGCCTGAGTATCCATCAAGTAGTGAAAATCTTTCTGAACCAGCTACGACCTGCAATATTTGCTCCATGGAAGGGAGTGGATAATGGTCCTTAAGAGATGCCCTATTGAGGTCTCGGAAGTCCACACACAACCTGATTTCTCCGCTCTTCTTCCTGACCGGAACCAAGTTCGCAACCCAGCTTGAGTGCTTGATAGGGAATATAATTGCTGACTCAATCAGCTTGTCCAGTTCTTTCCTCATGAGAGGCTCCATGTGTGGATTGAGTGGTCTTTGTTTCTGCCTGACAGGCTTAGTATTTGGATCCAACTCGATGGTATCTTTGAGCTAAGTTGGGATTGAAACCTTTCAAGTCTTCATAGCTCCAAGCAAACACGTCGGGGGAATTCTTGACAAAGTTGTATGAATTCATACCTTTCTCGCTCGATTGTCATTTTTCCAATTTGCAATGGCTTGTTCTCTTCTACCAAGATGGATACCGAATCTTCCCTCTTGACCTGAATGTTTGCTTTCTCCTTTCTAAACTGATCATTGGGGTTAAAAATGGACTCCAAGGTGATAAGTCCCTTGGGCAGCTTGTCAGTTCTCAGCTGTATCACCTGGTCACCATATTGTTGTTCCAACTTCTCTTGATTCTTAGCTGAGAACTCAGCTTCTTCTTGCAAGAAGTGGATGATTTGCTGGTCATTCTCAAATACTTGCCAACTGACATCGTTATCCGGCACTGAAGGCCTCACAATCACGTGGATGTTTGGTTGTACCTTGTCTTGTTGAATGTTTTCTACAATGTCAAAGGCTGCCCCTACTGCTGCAAGCCTGTCAGCAGCTTGATTCTCTTTCCTAGGAATGGCCTTGATGCCGAAACCCTCAAAATCTTCCATGAGGTCCCACACCCTGTTCTTGTAGCATCTGAGTAGATCATTTTTGGCAGCATGTTGTCCCTTGACCTGATTTACAATCAATTCTGTCCCCCAAAACTTGCAAGTTCTTTATTTATTTTTGATTGCCCAATGCATCCCCTGCACCAAGGCTTCATATTCAGCAGTGTTATTGGAGCATGCAAATTGAAACCTAAAAGCTGAATAATACTTTACTCCTTGAGGTGAAATAAGCATGGCTCCACCTCCTGCACCTTGTCTACTCCTTGATCCATCAAAAAGTAGCTGCCATACCTCATTGTCATCCTTGTGGTTTGGCTTGGTGATGCTAGGAATAGGTTGACTTTCTTCGTGTATACAATAGACTCCTAGCTCAGATTCTTCTATTCCTTGATAAGGATCAAAAGCATGCACCTTGCTTGCCCATTCATCAAGAGTCAAATCTGGGATACTTCCAACCTTAGTGTCAGCTTCATCAGTGCTAGGGTGATCTTCTTGATCAAATGCCGAGCAATTGGCATTAATCTTACTTGGAGTATAGGGCTCAATGTGGAAGTTTGCAATAGGTTCTGATCTAATTGTGGCCTTAGTTCCATACCTTGTTCTGAATAGCATGTGAGACCAATCAGCGGACAAATATCCCCCAATCTTGGCTGTGAAGTCCCTTGACAAGCATAGGGCAAAGAGTGGTGGAAGGTCTATGACTGATACATCTTGTAAGACAACAACATTTGGACATGCATGCAAGGTAAGACTCAAATTTCTAATCACTCCAACTGTTGCTATTGCTGTCCCATCCAGCTGCACTACTCCCTTAGATGTTATTTCATATTGGAGCCCTAACTGATCAGCTATTTGTTTAGGCATTACATGATAGGAAAAATGCAACATGGAATAGTATAAGAAAGAAAAGATACATCTAATTAAGATCTAAGCTAATGTTTTTTTATTTTTGTTTATATTTTAATGTTTTTAAATTATTATAATATAATATCCTATGACTATGAAATGGAAGAATGGTTTCCCCCTAGTGAGGTTCACATAGGTAAGTGCACCCTCAACAGTCATGTTTGAACCTAGAACAAGAGTGTGTCATCGGGTAGCAAGGGGGATAGCATAAAATATACCATATAATAGTGTCAACATAGTGAGGGGATAACCCTATAGATTCCAAGATCCCAATTGTATAAGTAGTAAGTGTAATTACATAAATAATAAGAGTGTTTCCAGTAGGATAAACTAGAATAGGTGGAACATTGGGATTGTTGGAAATAGTGGAAAGAGGAAGTGAAAACATAAGGATCAAGGTGTGAGAAAAGAGATGTGCAACATATGTAGTGCTATGAGGATCATCATTATCAACCTAAAATAATGGAGAGAGAGACACAAGACTTTCCATAAGTTATAGGTGCAATTTGGGAAGATTGGAAGCGTTCAAGTTATATGTAGTAGCCCCTGTGATTATAAAATAAATCATAGACATAAATGTGGAAAGAGGGGGATTAATTTCCATCATGGATGTAATAAGATGAAGTGTAGACATGGCATATGATTCATTCATATAATTTGGGAAAGTTAGTAAGTGAAGACTGTTATGAATCAATATCAAATTAGCACATTGTGTTTTTACGTGTAGTGGAGAAGTTGCAGCAAGTGATGTTATAGTGGATTCAATAAGCATAGGATCATTATAATTGTATAAATATTTGTTCCAAGAAAAATATTTAAAATCCATGGTCATGGTGACATTTTTAGGGGGTGTGAGTGTCTCCTAACACCTTAAGTATTATAGATGTAGCAACCACCATAGGGTACAAATCTCTAGATATAGGTAAGTGTGCAACAATATGCATTAAGGATTGAGCATCATGTGGATGAGAGTGATACATAGTGGGAGGAGTATCATGGGTGCCAATATAAATTTCATCATGTAAATTAGTACCACTATATTCCATCACAAGAGGAGAATGATGTGCAATGTAAGTAGTGTCTTCATCATCATGTATGAGAGGTATATCACAAATATTAGAAACATTATGTGTGGAATCTATTATAGAATTATCCATAGAAGAAGGTGTTGCAAGGGAATTTTATGTTATGGAATGGGTAGAAGGAATTACATGGATATTATGTAATAGGGATGATGTTGAAGGATATTATAATTGAGATTATTAGGCATAACATGACATAGAACATTAAGAGTGTAAAGTCTCATAGTAATGGGTAGAGTTATTATCCTAACACTCACTAAGGTGTAATATAAAAATCACAAATACATGGATTATAGGGAGTTAAATCAGCATTACAAAGCCATATTTGATGGAGAAAAGAGATGTTACATATATTAATCAAGATCCACTATCAACTAAAGTATGCTTAACAAGCACATTATGAATGTGAACTGAATATATAATAGGGGAGCATTGTCAAAAATTGTATGGTAATCCATAAAAGAATTTTACACAAGAAATCTAGAAAGACAAATATATTTGTATTGAAAGTGATGTTGAGCAAAAATTGACCATCGTCAAATGAATAAAACGACCATATCTCGAAATAGAATTTGAATTACATAAAATAAAAGGAGGTTTTTTCAATATAGTTATGTATGTTAAAACCTCCAAGGGATTTTCTCAAAAATGTGTATTTTTCAAATTATATATTAATTACTAAAAAGTGTAACTTTGAATTTTTGAAAATTACGCTAAAAATATGACAAAAAAATAGGTTTTTGGTAAATATGTAAAAATTAAATTAACCACAAATGAATTTGAAAATAGATTCGTTATGATAGAGATATGAAACAAAAGGTGATTTGAAAGTTAGGAGCTCTAAAAAGTGACCCAAAGTGTAGGAATAACCATGAAACCCTAGAAAAAAACTTGAGATCAGATTTAGGGTAGATGATATGTGAAGATCGGTGTGAATCAAGATGAGTTATAGATATGAACCCTAATTCAACTAGGTTTTGGGTTCCAATAAAGAGCATGTAAGATTTGGGTTCATTAAACGATTTAACAAAAATTAAATCTTAATCAGAGGACTGGAATAAGTCGAGACATCATAAACATAAGTATATAAAAATTCTATGAAAAACAAGTACAACCAATAAGAGGATAAGAGTGACTTAGCTAATATTTGACTTTCTAAACCGCATCCGAGTTGGACGGGTGGTGGAACAGGATCAATCTAGACGGTATATGTGTTATGTGGAAAAAACTAATAAGAAGGTTATGTCGATAGAATCACCTAGAACTGGACAAAATCACACAGTGCATACAAAGTACCACCTAGGGAGCTAGTTCTTTCAATGTTTAATAATGTCACCTTCACTTCACTCGTGTCATATCCACTTTGTTATAGGGATATCTTGTCGCACTTTTACTTGTAAAACAAACCATAGCTACCTACACAAGACTTAAGTGAACATTGGATGTAATATAAGATGTATATGCTTGAATCGGGACCGACCAAGGTGGTCACCCCAATGTTAGTGTCATCGAGCATAACACTACATTCAATACTTAATGTATTTCTGGTGTGGTGTGTGATAGAAATTGTGTCCTTGAAACTAGGTTTCCCTTGTGAAAATTTTACCAAGATAGCGGTTTATAGCTACTTTGTCCCTAAGATGAGGTGTGTTATGGAATTCAAACTTATCTCTTCCTATACGAGAGAATGATGCAGCCAAAATGCAGTCCTTAAGTTTCATTTTTTTTCCCAAGTAGTAGATAGGAATTAGTAACCTAGATTCCCCTTAGAATAGTTAGTAGTTTGTGTATATATGATTCCTTTTCTTGAATTTTAACAACACTAGAAAATGAC
Organism: Taxus wallichiana var. yunnanensis; assembly: GCA_018340775.1. Taxonomy (NCBI): domain Eukaryota; kingdom Viridiplantae; phylum Streptophyta; class Pinopsida; order Cupressales; family Taxaceae; genus Taxus; species Taxus wallichiana. The sequence goes on from CM031234.1 coordinate 138,376,273, forward strand.
CCAAAGTGATCGATACAAACTTAGAAAAGATAAATAAGTGATGGGTCATTTTTAAAATATAAGAACCAAGTGAAAGGAGATAAGCACCCACGGGGGACATTAGCATCAGCTACTATTGTCTCTTACTAGGTGTTAATGTCTAGAAAGCTCCAAATATAAATAAAAAAAAATCAATTGAGTAGCACATTGTGCGATGTCTAAAATTAAAGGGATAATTCTAGAAAAGAAGAGGGCGGGAGTATGGAAATATAAAACAATGTCAAAGTAAACTAAAACAAGTGTTATCAATGTCTAGTTTTCTTTTTTCACTCATATAATGACATAATAGAGGCATAATGTAATAGTAATAAGTGCATATTTTTGTTTCTACACCTATTATGTTATAGTTTATTTTAGATCTACTTATTTCTACATATTCTAATTTAGTTTATTACTTGCATGTTTGCACAAAATCCTAACATTTTATATCAAATCCAAGTCACAAACTTGGAAGGGATTCATTTTATTTTCTTTAATTAATTTTTAGTTCAGTAGATATGGTTTTTAGCGACTTTTCTAATATATAAAATACTAGAACAAGAGTTAAGATTAATAGGTTTGATGGGAAAATGTTTGAGTTATGGAACATTAAGATGAAGGGAAAATTATGAATTCCATAGCACACATCATCTTGGGGAAAAGGTAGTTATAGACATAGGGGAACATTGGATAGCGATTCTAAAAACAACTCTTGGAAGTTTAACATAAGATTATTGGGAAAATATTTATAGGAAGGCAAAAAGTATTATCATGTTATATGTTTTTAACTTTATATTATTGAATGTTTCTACTAAGAAAATTTCCAAGAAGTTGTGGGATAAACTAAGGACGTTGTATCACACCAAATCTTTGGTGAACAATATTTTTCTAAGGAAGAAGTATTTTTACAAATGAAGGAAGGTGACTCAATTGCAGAGCACATGAATAATTGGTGCTATGTCATAAGCCAATTAATGTCCATTGATGTTAATATGTGTGAGAAGTGTTAGGAATGAATAGTGTTCACATTATTATTAGTGTGTGTAATTATATTATCAATGATAATATAATTATATATGTGATGTAATTGTATAATTACTCACGATAAATGAGTAATTGGTTAGTAAGTTTGTTGATATATTGTTATAACAAATGTATAACAATATATCAATACGGGTATGTTATTGTTTTGTATACTTCCTATTTTATAGGAAGTTGTTCAACTACATTCTTGGCTATATAATAGCCCTCCATTGTTGTAATTCATACACAACAATATAATATTGAATATCATTATTGTTGCATAGAATATCTGGTTCCCATCATCTAGTATCAGAGCACTCTTGATCTTGAAAATATCTATGATGGATGTCTAACAAGTATTGATGGGTAGTGCATCCTGTTCTTTCTCCTATATATGCAACACACTATTCACCGAGACGTGTTGTTTGTTATGGAGAATTGGCTTATCTCGGTGATGTATTAATACTTTTGACCACGTAGTATTTTGGTTTCCCAGTGAATTGTAGTTGTTAAGTGTTGATCAAATTAAAAACTAGAGGATATTGGATTTGCATTCAAGATTTGGCTACATCAGGTTGACATCTTCCAAGACCAGCTATATTCATATTCCCATCTATTTTCACACCAAGATTTGATTAAATAGCAAAGAATTTGTTGGTTGTTGGAATTTCATTTGACCTCGAGGATTGTGCGTGGCCCATGTGTGGATCAAGCTTTATATCAGGTATACATACATCATTTACACATTCTATGTGATTTTTCTATCAATCAAGCATTGTCATTCACTCTATGTAGCACCGAAACTTCCAACCTTGGAGTTTCAAACACCAGTTTTTTACATGCCTAAGTTCTAGCCATCTCATTCGGTATCTAGTTTTATATGTACTTACGGGTAGCCTATATCCTCTTCATCTGCAATGGCAAGCTCCTATGGAATCAAAACATTCATGCCATAAAAGTTGAATAATGAGAGTGACGTACATTCTTGACATGTGTCTTTCTAATGTGTATAGCCTTGTCAGTGAAAAAATATTCTAGTTCTTCATTGAGTTCCTCAATTCCTGTAGCAAAGAGCTCATGGTAAAGTTCTTTAGGTCAAGTCATTTTAGTATTGTTTTGTTTAATTCTAGATTGATCCATGTTTTGATTAATATTAGTAGTATGTCATAGTAAGATCATTTAAAGTTTTAAATTTTATAGTAATTTTGTAATTTTAGTCCATATTTTATTCAAATCGTGGCTTTTATTCCACCATTAGTCAAAAGACAAAGTCATGTCATGTTCGAATATATGTATGTCTACATTAAAATTCATCTTTTTGTCAAGTCTTTGTGACCATATCAAAATTCAATAATAGTGTCTTGAGTTAGTCATGTTCATAGTTGTATTTGTGTTGACAAAGTCTCATATTAAGAGTAATTATTTATTGTCAAAGTCATTAATTAGCTTCCATCATATTGTAAAAAGATTTTTTGTGAGTCAAAGTATATTATTTTGGTCATTTTAAACTATTGTCTTTATTATCAATTTTGTCTAGTCAGTCAATTGTGAGTTGTCATTGTAAAAAGACCGGAAAAAAATTTAGAATTGACTTGCGGAAGCATTTTTCGTGGAATCTAATATTTGGGTAAAGTATGTAATTATTGAGCTTCAAAGCCAAATTTGCTGAGCTAGCAGTATGACACTTTGGAGGATGGAGGCAAACGGAGGTTGGAGTTTGATCAATGACCTCTCATCATTCGAAAACATCGAGGCCGTGCGAGATGGTTTGGTGGCATTTTTAGTTGTGTGTGTTTCAAGTATGTTTTTGAAGTGTTCTTGTTCGTGTGTTGGTTTGCTAAATAAGCATGTTATCCAAAATAAGCCCCTTGCTTATTTTTGGCTACATTTCTTTAATTCCTTCTGTCCTTGTCCCTCAGTCAAATTTTTTCACTTTTCAGGCACTCAAAATTATCTGGAAATGACATCATCAGATAGAGAATTTTCTCACCTTTCCAGAAAGGTAAAGTTTTCCTTCTAACTCCTTTTTTTTGCAAGTTATGGCCCGACAGAGTTTTTGAGGGAAATTTTCCTAAAAGGTCTGCAACCAATAGGAATGTGCCACGTGGCGGTGGAATGGCGGGTCAGCGGAGGTAAGTTGGAATTTTTCGCTAAGGAGTGAATGGGGCAAAAAAGAAAAAAATTGGCCCGCAGGCCCGCGAAGGAAAAGAAATGGTTTGGACCCGCGGATGAATGAGAATGTGCCATGTGGTGGCAGAGATAGGATTGCAAGGAGGTAAGTTGAAAAAGTGGTCAAAAAAGGCGCAAAGGAAAAATTTTGCCCACGGGCCCATAGAGGAAAGAAAGTTGATTAAGCTTCACGCCAAATCAAAGTGTGCCATGTGTCCATCAAACCGGTGGGAGTCGGAGGGGCAGAGAAAGTTTTGGATTTTTTCCAAAAGTAGTAAATGGCGCAAAGGAAAAAAATTGGCCGCGAGCCCACCAAAGAGGAAATGGAAATTTTGGAAGCACCCCATAGACTAATGAAAGTGTGCCACGTGTCCTGTTCTCGGTGGAGGTTAGGGGTGCGGGGAGAATTTGGCATTTTTTCCAAAGTGGTCAACGGCGTCAAAGGGAAGATTTGGAGTGCATGCCCACAGCGAATAGGAGGATGACACGTGTCCCAGAGTGGTGGGGCGTGGAGGAATTTTGGAAATTTTTCCAAAATTCAAAAAGCGTAGAATGGTCATTTGAACCCATAGACTAATGGGAATGTACCATGTGGTAGTGGAGTAGCGGGGCATGAAACTTTTGGGGAAATTTTCCCAAATTCAAAAAAGGGGAAAATTTTTAGGTATCGGCCGCAACTTGATTTTTGCCCATTTTTGCCCTAAATCTTCAGAGGGGCATATCTTTCGATCCAGAGCTTAGTTTTTCTTGATTTTGGTGTCATTAGAAAGCTATTAAAGTCCTATACACGATGGAATCTTCAATTTTTTTTTTGGTGGAGTTTAGTGAGATAAAAATGATAAAACGCCTCTGGCATGGGGAAAAGAGTAGAACTGACATTTAACCACCATTTTTAATGCAGTATGGATTCCATTCTTCTCTAGCATGGTTGAAAATCTTGGGGAATGAACTTTTAAGGGTACCCATGCTATTTTGATGGATTTGATCGGTGGTTGAATCATTCATTTCATTTTTCCCATGTTTCTCCTTCCTGAACTCGGGTTTTCATTGTTAAAAGCTAGATTTGGCTCATTTATAAAGGGTTGGACATTTTTTATGATCTGCAGGCTCCCTCCTTCACCCTGGCAAGTGAATTTCTAGAATATTAGACCTTTTTTAGGACTGCAACATGTTTTTTACCTCCTTGCTATTGTAATGCATTGTATTTAAAAATGGAAATGACAATGCAAGCTCTGTGAATGAATTTTCAATCCTTTCTTGTGTTGTTTGCTCTATCCTGATCCTTCATTACAATTTTAGCAATTTGTGCATGATTTTGTTACATTTTTATAATCTTTGTCAATCTACAAAGATAGATGTTCACCACTCCTTTGGTGTATCACCTTATTAGTTTAGTTTTATCTTCTTTTCTTTCTATCCTTGTCTCCTTGGTAGAATTAGAGTAGAATTTTGAGTTAAACCTCTACAAATTTCATGCATACATATGATCAGAGGAGTAGAGGAACCAACCTTCAATCTGGAGAGTTTTTTCCCATTTTTTACAAGTCCCACACTTTGGGAAAGATTCATGTTGTGCATTCACATGCCCAAATGACACTTGCCTTAGAAAAGCTAATCCATGGATCATTTTGCTGATTTACACTAACAGTTTTGATAGCCTGAAATGGGACCTTAGAGTATTCATCTTCATTAGTAGCAAAGTTGATGTGCATTCAATTTAAGTTTTTGCTTAAAAGGACTTGGGATAGAATCTAAAGTGACTCCAAAGAGATAAAATCAACTGGTTTCAAGTTTCTTTCTTATACTATCTCAAATTCTTTAAGGATTCGATATTTCAAGGTTAATCCAGAGAAGAGGGAGGTGCAAATATACCTATAGCTTATCCATTTCCAGAAGGAGTTGAGAATTGTTTGATCCAAGCTGGTAAACTAGCTCCAAGGCCTCCCATGCCCTTATACCCAAACTCTGGAAAGCCCAAGCACTATTCAAGCACCTACTTTAGCTCTATTCCCACTCCTAGAAATCGAGTTCAAATGAAACCTACTTCATCCTCTAACTTGCCTCAAATGAACTTCAAGAAGTCATGAAACAATTACAAAATTTAGGAAATGAGTTGGTTACACTCAAGAGGAAGCAATCCCAAAGTTTTATACCTTCTTATAGGGGTCTCAAACTTAGCTCTCGGTGATCAGGCAAACCACATCTAATGTTTAATAGGCCACATAAGATTTTTGCAAATCAAAATAAAGTAAGGCCTCCTACCAAATTGTTGGCATCTTCTACCCTATAACCCCAATGTTGCATCTACCTCTAAAGCCTCTAATGCCAGTGTAAAATAATATAGCTCAAGAGTATGATTGGTGTTTCCCATGTAATGAACCTCATAACCAGTCTATGTGCTTCAATGGTGCTTTGAACCAAGATTTTATGGTGACAATACTATCTCAAAGCTTTAAATTTGATATTTCTATTCAATTGGCATAGAGAGTGAGGTGAGTCAAGAAACAAACCAAAAATAAGGAACATCTCATCAAAATACAACTCCAAATGAGACTACACTTGTGAATTGGCAAGCTAAAAATTTTTTGGTATGAATCAAACAATTTCTCATAATGTAGCAGCTAACACATGGTCAAAGAAGAGGAATATTGGTGAAGGGAAGTCATTATCTCCAGGTGATCCACAACCTTCCATCACTCCACAAAGTGTTGGCAAGCAAAATGCAGTTCCAAATGTGCAAGGACAGCCCAAGCCACCTTCTAGACCAGCTCAAATGCCAGCTGTTGCAGCCCATGTACAAGAAAATAATGTGCAATGCTAAGGGGAAGCAAAAGAGATATTTCATCCCCATTTAACATCATTGAACAAATGAAGAAGAAAAATGTGAATATATCTATGTGGGAATCACTATCCATCCAGGCCAAAGGGATCTACTACAAGCTGCCATGAAGAATTGGTCAACTTCAAATCAACAAGCTCATATGCAAGAGAAGGTACTCACAAATGCTACTCATCCTGAGGGGAAGCTTGGAGGACAACAAGGTAAATTTTTGAAGCCCCCTCCATTCTATGTTTCATTGATCATTGGGGATAAACTAGTACACAATTATATGATTGATTCTAGGGCAAGTAGTTCTGTGATGCCCAAGCAAATAGCTGATCAGTTGGGCCTCCAATATGAAGTCATATCCAAAGGGGTGGTACAATTGGATGGGACAGCAGTAACAATAGTGGGGGTAATTAAATATTTGAGCCTCACTTTGCATGCATGCCCCAATGTCACTGTTTTGCAAGATGTGTCAGTGATAGATTTACCACCACTTTTTGCCCTATGTTTGTCAAGGGATTTCACTAGTAGAATTGGAGGATATTTATCTGCGATTGGTCACACATGTTGTTCCAAACCAGATATGGAACTAAGGCCACAATCAGGTCTGAACCTATTGCAAACTTTCACATTGAGCCTCATACTCCAAGCCCAATCAATGCCAACTATTCAACATTTGATCAAGAGGATTATCCAAGCACAGATGAAGTTGACACCAAAGTTGGAAGCATCCCAGATTTGACTCTTGATGAATGGGCAAGCAAGGTACATGATTTTGATCCCTATAAGGAAATAGAGGAATCTGAACTAGGAGTTTATTACATGCATGAAGAAAATCAGCCTATTCCTAGCATCACCAAGCCAGACCATAAAGATGACAATGAGGTATGGCGTTGTTCTTTGATGGATCAAGAAGTAGACAAGGTGTAGGGGGAGCTATGCTTGTTTCACCTCAAGGCATTAAGTATTATTCAGCTTTTAGATTTTAGTTTGCATGTTCTAACAACACTGCTGAATATGAAGCTTTGATACAAGGATTGCATTGGTCAAGAAAGAGAGGTATCAAAAACTTACAAGTCTTTGGTGATAGTGAGCTGATTGTTAATCAAGTTAAAGGACAACATGCTGCCAAAAATGACCTACTCAAGTGTTATAAGAATAGGGTGTGGGACCTCATTGAGGATTTTGAAGGCTTTGGCATCAACTCCATCCCTAGGAAAGAAAACCAAGTTGTTGATAGGCTTGCAGCAGTTGGAGCAGCCTTTGATGTTGTGGAGAGTATCAAGGAAGATAAAGTGCAGCCAAACATTCATGTGATTGTAAGGCCATCAAGTGCCAGATAATAATGTAAGTTGGAAAGTGTTTGAAAGTGACCAACAAATCATCAATTTCTTGCAAGAAGAAGCTGAGTTCTCAGCCAAAAATCAGGAAAAGTTAGAACAAAATATGGTGATCAAGTGGTACAACTGAGAACCAACAAACTGCCAAAAGGACTTGTCACTTTGGATTCCATCTTTAATCCTAATGATCAATTTAGGAAGGAGAAAGAAAACATCCAAGTCAAGGGAGAAGATTCAGTGCCCATCTCGGTGGGAGAAGGCAAATCACTTCAAATTGGTAAAGTGGCAACCAAGCAAGAAAGGTATGAGTTCATGCAACTTTTCCAAGAGTTCCTGGATATATTTTCTTGGAGCTATGAAGACTTGAGAGGTTTCAATCCCAAGCTAGCTCAACACACAATTGAATTAGATCCAAGTGCTAAACCCATCAGGAAAAAACAAAGACCGGTCAATCCACACATGGAGCCTCTCATGAAGAAGGAATTGAATAAGTTAATAGAGGCAAGTATCATATTTCCCATCAAGCATTCAAGATGGGTTGTAAACTTGGTTCCAGTTAGAAAGAAGAGTGGAGAAATCAGATTGTGTGTAGACTTTAGAGATTTGAATAGAGCATCCCTCAAGGATCATTACCCACTTCCTTCTATGGAGCAGATTTTGCAAGTTGTTGCTAGCTCTGAGAGGTTTTCATTGCTAGATGGTTATTCAGGGTATAATCAGATCATGGTAAAGGAGGATGATCAGTTCAAAACAGCCTTCACCACCAAATGGGGAACCTATGCATATAGGAAAATGCCATTTGGGTTGTCTAATGCTGGAGCTACCTTCCAAAGGGCAATGGATATGGCATTCAAGGGATTGATCAAAAAAATAGTGCTGATATACCTAGATGATATTACTGTATTTTCTAAAAGTGCAGCAGATCATCTCTTTCATTTGAGACAAGTGTTCCAAAGATGTAGAAGATTTGGGGTATCCTTGAATCCCAAAAATGTATTTTCTAGCTCATGAAGGAAAGCTCCTAGGCCACATTGTTTCCAAAGAGGGATTAGCAATTGATCCAGAGAGGGTTGAAGCAATAAAATCACTTGCCATTACCAAGTCACAAGAATTCCCTTCAAATTTTCTTGGGAAGAATCAATTTTGTTTAAAGGTTTGTTCCAGACTTTGTAGCCCTTGTCAAGCCAATAACTATGATGTTGAAGAAAAGTATGGCTTTCAAATGGATAGCTGAAGGTAAGGAAAGTTTTGAGGAAATCAAAGAGGCTATCTCACAAGATCCAACTCTCATTAACCCATATTTCTCTAAGGATTTTATCCTTTATGCATTTGGAGGTGATGATACAATTTCTACAATTTTAGTACAGTAGAACAAAGAAAATGCAGAGCAGCCAATTGCCTTCTTTAGCCAAAGCTTGGAGGACTATGAGGTGAGGTATTCCTTCATTGAGAAGCATGTTCTTGTAGTGATTAGGAGCTTGAAGAAATTTAAGCATCTAGTTTCAAACAACAAGGTTCAACTGTTGGTTTCTCATGTGGGAGTTAAGGACTTCCTCCTCAACAAAGACCTAAATGAAAAACATGCAGGGTGGATTACTCATGTCATGGAGTATGACATTGAGATCAAAGTCACCAAGCTGGTCCGAGGAAAGGGATTGTGTGAGCAGCTGGTCTTGAGAAAATCAATGGAAGCAAGCAATGGGAAGGATGTTGTTTTGGCATTGCAAGACAACCAAGAACAAAGAGGTGTTCAAGAAGAGAATGGTGGTATGCTCACTCCTTGCTGGACCCAAGACATAATGCACTTCTTACAAATAGGCCTATGCCCTCTAGAGATGAACAAAACCAAGAGAAGACACTTCAGATTATAGGCTATTCCATATGCACTTGTTGATGGTGTCTTGTTCAAAAAGGATATAAATGGAGTGCTGTTGAGATGCATTGGGACAAATCAAATTAAGAGAATGTTAGAAGAGTTCCATGGTGGATCAGTGGGGTCATTTTTCTCCAAGAGTGATAGCCCTCAAGATTATGAAGGCTAGCTATTATTGGCCCAAGGTGTTTAGTGATTGTTATGCATGGATCAAGAGGTGTAAAAATTGTGCATTCTTCATAGGAAAGGAAAGATTAGTAGCCCTTCCATTGCACCCAATTTTAGTTGACCAGCCATTCATGCAATGGGGTTTGGACTTCATTGGAGTCATTAACCCAAACTCAAGCCAAGGACACAAGTGGATTCTAACAAGCAACAGACTACTTCACCAAATGGACTGAGGCGATGGCACTCAAAGAGGCAAATGAATCTAGCATTCTAGACTTCTATGAGGGGATAGTAACTAAATTTGGTATACCTACCACTATAATATCATATAATGCATTGGCATTCATAAGATCAAAGGTAACTGAATGGGCTATTAAAATGGGATTTATCTGAGCACTTCATCAAATTATTACCCTCAAGGTAATGGCCAAGCTGAGTCTACCAACAAGAACCTATTAAAGATCATCAAGAGGACTCTTGATGAAAATCAGAGGACTTGGCACACTAAACTTAAATCAGCCTTATGGGTTGATAGGATAACTCCCAAGAGATCCATTGGTAACTCTCCATTCAGACTTGTTTATGGAAGAGAGGAAATCTTGCCTATGTCACTTGAGTTACCAACGTTGGAACTCATGAAGCAATTGGAATTGTTGGAGTTTGAACCCATGGAGGTTAGATATGTAGAATTGATGGAACTCCAAGAAATCAGAGAGCATGCAACCCAAACAATGGAGAAGGACCAAGCCTTGATCAAGAGAACCTTTGATAGGAAAGCTAAGGCTAGAACCTTCCAAGTTGGAGATTTAGTGTTGAAATGGGATGTAGACCAAGAAAAGCCAGGAAGGCATTCAAAGTTTGATGCCATTTGGAGTGGCCCCTACATGGTCACAAAATGTAAGAATAGCAATGCCTTCCAATTGTCTACATTGGATGGTGAAGAACTACAGATTCCAGTTAATGGAATCCATCTAAAGCATTGCTACTAGAAGGGAAACTCCTCACCTTGTACATATTAGCTTATATTTTCATTCCTCCAAGTGCTTGTGCACATTGTTTTGTTGTAGCTTAGTTTTACATTTCCCTAAGTGCTTTGGCACAAGCTTTGTTGTCCCAAGGATGCATCTTTGCAGGCCATGCTCCAGATCAAGTGATGTTCTACTCTCACAATCTTCTTTCTAGAAATTTTCTAATGAGTTGAGAGTACCAAGTAGTTAAGTTGATGACTCCATGCCCAATGGATTGCTTCAAAGGCAGCTGGTCACTTCATCCAACAGGCAGATGACCCCTTTAAGTCACCAAAATTGTTATCCAAAATAAGCCCCTTGCTTATTTTTGACTAAATTTCTTTCATTCCTTCCTTCCTTGTGCCTCAGTCAAATTTTTCCACTTTTTAGGCACTCAAAATTATCTGGAAATGGCTTCATCAAATAGAGAATTTTCTCACCTTTCCAGAAAGGTAAATTTTTCCTTCTAACTCCTTGTATTTTGCAAGTTATGGCTCAGCGGAGTTTTTGAGGGAAATTTTCCTGGAAGGTCCCGCAACCAATAGGAATGTGCCATGTGGTGGTGGAATGGCGGGTTAGCAGAGGTAAGTTGAAAAATTTTTGCTAAGGAGTGAGCGGGGTGGAAAAAAAAAAATTTCCCATGGGCTGCGAAGGAAAAGAAATGGTTTGGACCCGTGGACTAATGAGAATGTGCCACGTGGCAGCAGAGATTGGACCGGTGGGAGGTAAGTTGAAAAAGCGGTCAAAAAAGGCGTAAAGGAAAAAATTTCCCAAAGGAAAGAAAGTTGAATAAGGCCCACACCAAATAAAAGTGTGCCACGTGTCCATCGGACCTATGGTGGGAGTCGAGGGGAGTGGAGAAATTTTGGCTTTTTGCCAAAAGTAGTAAATGGCGCAAAGGAAAAAAATTGGCCCATGAGGATCGCAAAGAGGAAATGGAAATTTTGGAAGCAACCCCATGGACTAATGAAAGTTTACCATGTGTCCTATTCTCAGTAGAGGTCGGGGGGCGGGGAGAATTTGGAAATTTTTCCAAAGTGGTCAGTGGCATCAAAGGGAAATTTGGAGCACATGCCCATAACTAATAGGAGGATGACACATGTCCCGTGAGCGGTGGGGCATGAGAGGAATTTTGGAATTTTTCCAAAATTCAAAAAAGCGTAAAATGGCCATTTGAACCTATGGACCAATGGGAATGTGCCACATGGCAGCGGAGTGGTGGGGCATGGAGCTTTTGGGGAATTTTTCCCAAATTCAAAAAAGGGGAATTTTTAGGTTTCGCCCATTAACCCAATTTTTGCCCCAGTTTTCCCTAAATCTTTAGAGGGGCATATCTTTCGATCCAGAGCTCATTTTTTCTTGATTTTGGTGTCATTAGAAAGCTATTGAAGTCCTCTACATGATGAAATCTTCAATTTTGTTTTTGGTGGAGTTTAGTGAGAGAAAATGAGAAAACACCTCTGGCATGGGGAAAAGAGCAGAACCGACATTCAACCACCATTTTTAATGCAGTATGGCTTCCATTCTTCTCCAGCATGGTTGAAAATCTTGGGGAATGAAATTTTAAGGGTACCCATGCTATTTTGATGGATTTGGTTGGTGGTTGAATCATTCATTTCATTTTTCCCATTTCTCCTTCCTGAACTCGGGTTTTCATTGTTAAAAGCCGATTTGGCTCATTTGTAAAGGGTTGGACATTTTTTATGATCTGCAGGCTCCCTCCTTCACCCTAGCAAGTGGATTTATGGAATATCAGACCTTTTTAGGACTGCAACATGTTTTCTACCTCCTTACTATTGTAATGCACTATATTTAAAAATGGAAATGACAATACAAGCTCTGTGAATGAATTTTCAATCTTTTTCTCGTGTTGTTTTCTCTATCATGATCCTTCATTACAATTTTAGGAATTTGTGCATGATTTGTGTTGCATTTTTATCTGTGTCAATCTACAGAGATGATGTTCAACTCCTTTGGTGTATCACCTTATTAGTTTAGTTTTATGTTCATCCTTGTCCTTGGCAAAATTAGAGTATAATTTTGAGTTAAACCTCTACAAATTTCATACATACATCTTATCGGAGGAGTAGAGGAACCCGGCCTTCTCTGGAGAGATTTCCCCATTTTAGCTCCCACACTTTGGGAAAGCTCAATGTTGTGCATTCACACCAAATGACATTCCTTGAAAAGCTGATCCATAGGTCATTTTGGGGTGAATTTACTAACAAAACCCCTTTCTAGAATTTTGGGGAAGATTCATGTTTTCAGAAAACTCACTTTTGGGGAGCAGGAGAAGATTTTGAGGTAGACTCAAGGGATGGTTATCTATGAATGAATAGTGTTCACATTATTATTAGTGTGTGCAATTATATTATCAATGATGATATAATTATATATGTGATGTAATTGTATAATTACTCACGATAAATGAGTAATTGGTTAGTAAGTTAATTTGATAAATTTTTATAACACATGTATAACAATATATCCATTCGGCAATGTTATTGTTTTGTATACTTCCTATTTTATACGAAGTTGTTCAACAACATTCTTGGCTATATAATAGCCATCCATTGTTGTAATTCATACACAACAAGATAATATTGAATATCATTATTGTTGCATAGAATCTCTCTGGTTCCCATCAAGAAGGAGAGGTGTATTACTCTTATCTATTATTTTCTAGACTCTTTGGAAATTTTGGTAATGGCTATTAGTAGTACCACTAAAAAATTGAATCTTGATGAAATAATTACAACTTTACTATCTAAAGAGATGAGAAGAAAGTATATTGATGACTAGCATTAAAAAAAAAAAAATTTCAGTTCGTGGAGAGAGAAAGAGAGAGGAAAGAATAAAAATAGTGGAGATAAAAGGTCCAAGTATAAAAATAGATCCAAGACTCCATATCAAAGTCAAAAAAGTGTTGGAAATGTGGTAAATAAGGGGTTTTTAAGAAGGGTTGTAGGAAGAAGAAGGAAAAAACCCCAAAATAATTCATGTTCTAAAGAAGGAAGATGAAACATAGATGATTATGATGTCTACCTTGCATCCTTGAGTGCACATGTATGTCTTGACACATGGATTATTGATTCAAGTGCATCATTTTACATGACCCCTCATAGGGAATGGTTTTTTGAATATGAGGTGTATGGTGGTGAACAACTATTTTTGGGAGATAATTTGACCTAAAAAATTATGGGGAGAGGAAGATTGAAGATAAAGTTTATATATGGGAGGAAAACAATCTCCTCGGTGTTTTTCACATACCAATATTTTCTATAAATTTTGTTTCAATGAGCAATATGAATGATGGTTAAGTACAAGTCTCATTCAATAAATATGTGTATAAAATGGTGCATGGAGATTTCATTCGGGAAAGAGGAGAGTGCACAGAACTTTGTTTAAAATTGATCAAAACATGATGGTTATTACAAGTAACAACTCTTTTGTATCAGAGGAAAAAAATATTAAGAATATCCCCAATATTGGATCAATTACAAAATCAAAGGAAAAGTTTAGAGGAAAAAATCTCACCTCAACAAGAATTATGGAAGAATAACTCCATGAAATGGGTTGAAATTTCTCCTAAGAGACATATTATTGGGACCTCAAAGGTAGGTACAAAAGAGTACACACATAAGTGAGATCTAAAGGAAGGCACAAAGAGTAAGGGTGAGTTCTCGCCCTTGCGAAAACTGGATAAAAATTTCAAAGGAAAATCTAAATGAAATATCATGATAACGGGATTTAGTGAAAAATAAAGAATTGCTTCTAGAGGAGAAACTGATATTTTGGCATGAAATTTTGTTCCATATTGGTGAAAAATTGTTACATCTATTACAATTAAAAGGCATATTTAAAGGATTTTTTAATTGTACCTCATAATTTTACTTTTATGAACGTTGTGTATATGGAAAACATAGCAAAGTAAAGTTTCCCATTTTTACTACTCGTTCAATTGATATTTTATAATTTATACACTTCAATGTATTTAAACCATTAAAGGTTCCCTCACATGGAAATTTGGTATTTTATGTGTATTTTATATATAATTATTCTAGGAAAACCTATATATAATTTCCCAAGACAAAAACTAGTGTTCATAACTTTTAAGAAGTTCAAGGAGCTTGTTTAGAACCAATCTCAAAAAAGATAAAGGTTTTGTGCATGGATAATGGAGGAGAGTATGTTCTAATGGAATTTGATGAATTTTTTAAAAATTGTGGAAAATTTAGAAAAAGATAATTTCTTATACTCCGTAGAAGAATGGAGTGATAGAGTGCGTGAATATAATCTCAACAAATAAGGCATTGAGTATGCTAAGTGGTGTTAGCTTAGATCAAGGAAAATATCACTATTGTACCTATACCGGTAGTTCACAACCATCACTAGGACTTCATAGTTTATATGGATGTTTCATTAGCAATATTGAGGGCTTTACTAATGTAGGAGGGTAATGTGATAGATTTTGATTCTTTGAATCTTAAGGATTATGAGTTGAACTATCCCACTAATGACATTGAGCTAGTTGCAATAGTTCATGCATTGGTTTATTGGTGTTATTTTCTCTTGGGTGATGATCTCGTATTTAAGATAGATCACTTGATCCTCTACCAAATTTCTATTCGGCCTAATTTAAATTCCTATCAATGGTGTTGGATGTAACTCATTTGCAATTATGAGATGTATATCAAGCATGTGAAGGATAAGGAGAATGTTGTTATAGATTCCTTGAGTTTTATGTGGCCTACGGTGATGGATTTGACTATTCGAGACAAATTTGAGAGAATGCATCCTATCACAACTTCCTAGAGATAGATTCCATTTGGAAGTTTGGAAGGAGATTGAGGCACAATAATCCCTTAAGGAAAACATTATGGGTTATACCTTAGAGGAAGATTGACTATTGAGACATAGAGGGCACATTACATTCCTAGAGAGGGATATCTCCACCGACTCATTCTTTTAGAGTCCCATCATGCACCTTTTTCATATCATCTAGGGGATAATAAGCTACATGTAGAGTTACAACAATTATATCAATGGGTAGGGTTATAGAGAGAAATTTTAGCTTTTGTGGCATCTTGTATAGAGTTACAGAGGGTGAAGTTTGAGCATCAATACCATGTCGGTATTCTATATCCACATGTCATTATAAAGTGGAAATGGGACACTATTTCGATTTTTTTTTGGTTCCCAATCTAACACCCCCAAAACAAGACTAAAATGTAGATTTTTATGAGGACAAAGCAAAGGAGGAAGATAAACTGTTGATTTGAACTTTTGTATCTAAGGATGGATCTATCTTCTCCTCATGATAAATCCTTGTAGGGATGATAGGGAGGAACTTTACTGAGGGTGTGGTTATTCACCTACTACTTCATGGCTCTTCCTGAACCAAGGTGAGAGGACCCGAGGGGTGTAGACACAAAACTATGCACTTTACTATGCCATCGGTATGTTGTTATATGCATGAATCTTAAGTAAGAAAAGTATTCACTTGGTGACACTATCTCTTGTCCATCTATGTTCTTTGATTGATTTCTATTGTGACTCTTTTCTACATCTCTCATTTCTATATGCACTTTTGGTCAAGTCACATAGATCCACGTCTGTGTGTTTTGTCACATCAATTGTTTTTATCGAAGGACACTAGTGCCCATTCAAAACACTAGTGCCACAGCACTTGTGTCCCTTACGGGTGATCCTATCATCTTTATTCATTTTTTTACATTTTATCATTTTTGGTTGGCCTTACTTATTTTCGTATCCGTGTCTTGTATTCTTAGTTGGCCTTCGGTGTCACTAATGTTAAAAATCAAACAAGGGAATCATATATTTACACAACATATTAATCATTATTATGGTTAGAAATTCAAGAGTGACTATCACATCTACATATCATTATTACTATTTAAAGGGACTACATTTTTGGTTGTACACTTTGCATAGGAAGGGAAGTGTTGAATTTCATACTACGCATTTACATCAAAGCTAGCTATAGCCCACTATCTTGGCATCATTGACATGAGGGAAAAACTAAGGACATCATTTCAAACACAAGCATAAATAGCTACATGGAGTCTAAAATTTATTGTAGTGTTTGGTACTAAGTTCACTCATTAGGTGACTGCCAAGGTCGAGTCTAACTTCACATATTGCATATTTTTCATATCTCATTTATTTTTGAGCTTTTGTAGATAGCTAGGGTTTTTTTGCAAGTTATAGGTTCGATCAAAACCCTAACGGTGAAGTCATAGTGATAAAGTAAATATTGGAGTGAAGAACTTCATGCACTCATCACACTAAATTTCCAACACCAAATGACACCTTAAGGATAACAAGTATGAATCTATAGTTGAGGTCAATGATGTAAGGTAACACTATAATGTAATAACCCCTCAATGCCCAATCAAACAATCAATTATAAAATGCTTCCCTGCAGTTATTTTGCATGATCAACACAAAATTACAAATGAGATGGAAATTTATTGATTTCAAACTTGTTTACAAGAAGAAACATCAATATTGTAAATGGTAGAAAGGTTTTTGTGTGCATTTGCAAAGGAGATAATGGAAACTTATAAGAATGAGTCTCAAAGCCTGGTAATGTTTGTAAAAAAATAACCACCATAGCATAAACCTAAAAATGACAAGCACAATTCACCAATCCTCTGCAAATCCACTTCACAAACATAAACATGTACTTCTAAAATAGAAACCTTACGAGCACTAACCAAATCCAACCCAAATGAGAGAGAGTTTTTGAATATAATCCTTCAATTTTTAAACAACAATGTCCCAATCCCAAAGGACTATCCCATAAATTCCAATACTATAACTAAGATTGTGATAATTGGTTATATGTGTACTTAGGGATCAAATTAATGGAGAACCATAAAATCAGTAAGATGAATGAATATGGATTTTCCAAGTGTTTTATTCTTGATGCTCTAATCATCCATTATTCATTTGGTGGGGGAATAGAGGAATATTCTTCTTATATAATTATCCATGGGTGAAGGAGGATAAAAACAAAGCATCTCCAACCATTTTAATTCCTAAAAGTAATATGTAACATCAAAAACTTCCATCATTAAAATATCATGAATTTCTTCACCACTCCCTATAAAATTGATCTCTTTAGAAAGCCTTCTCAAGACATTACTAATGCACTTAGTTTGATTTTAAATACATGGCTGAGTTGAAATCTATGGGAAACAATTCAAACATGACCATTCTATGCAAAAATCCCTTGTTTTGTGGATTCCAAGATAATCTTCCTTTGTTTCATGAATTTTGAGTATTCATTTCATGTCATAGTTTTAGTTTGAATCCTTTAATTCTATCACGGTTTTTTTTTCTTATTTCATGGGGTATTCCTTGATGTGTATCTTTTCTTTGGTTATATGACTTCAATATTTTTGTGGAACACCAAATTTCATTGTCATGTGGGTTTTCCAATTTTCTACACTTATCCATTTGATATTCTCCCACACTTGCTTATTCTTGGATTAGTATGCAGAAAGTTCTCATGCCCTTCATTGATGTTGTGAAGGTAAGATTCATTTTTAATATGACATCCTTTCCCCATGACCATACTACTTTTTTCATGGAATTTTTACAATTCCGCATAACACTATACCTTAAGAAACCCACATAACATTAAGTTCCTTATCCTATTCATCCACACTTGGTCACATTCTAACCTCCTCCTTCCTTCTTCATAGCTCCTCCTTGTAATTTCTCTAAGAATTTTGGCTTCTTCTCGAGCAAACTATGCCCTTATGTTTCATGGAAATAAAAAAATCCATAGAATATTATAATCACCAAGTTAGCGAAGGACTAAGTCTATTCACCACTTTATTCTACTTCCTTCCTTTGCAAGATCCATTAGCCTATAGAACACTATAATTTGACTTCCACAGACTTCTTGTTTTACCTCAAACCCACCAAATACTAAATTTTCTTCAATCCATGGAATATTTTTCCTTGAAAGTTGTATAATACTATAACTTTGTGAAATCATCAAAATAAAAGGAAAGTCAAGATGTAAGTGAAAATCCACATTACAAGGTCATATCATGATACAAGTATAACTTTGAGTATCAAGGAACCATAAATAAATGTTTGAAACAAAGGGAAGCGATGCGAGCAAAATAAAAACAATCTCTTTCGGAGTAACAAGAGGTTTACATCATCAATTTTCCATCAAATTTTGTATTGGTAGGATCATACAATGTTCTTAATGTGCTTAACTTGTCCTTAAATGAAATAAATGGACCTATTATCATTTGTAAGGTTATAATACATCAACATACCTTGGTTCTTACTCTAAAATGACACCATTTCATCAACTGAGTCATACACTTTGCCCTTTATTTACCTTTCACTAATTTTTTCCATCATCCACCTTTATGTGCTCTTCATTCCAACTGTCCACTTTTCCTTTTTTTCTTCCTTCAACTTCTTCCACCTTACACCCTATTCACAAACTCTATAAAACACTAGTTCATCCCCAAACTTGAAGAAAAAGATTCAAGAACTCAATATTTCATTATTTTCCATGTTCTACAAGTTAATTCATTAATACAATGCACTTGTCTCAACCATGGTTGAAGAAAAATAAAGGTACTCATAATTTTCTATTTCCATCATTAATCACTCTTCAAGTATACTCAAGGTGTATACAAAATCTTATAATCCTATTCTCTGTAACTTTCTCTATACATCACCTTTTACATTC
This sequence comes from Taxus wallichiana var. yunnanensis, assembly GCA_018340775.1. NCBI lineage: Eukaryota > Viridiplantae > Streptophyta > Pinopsida > Cupressales > Taxaceae > Taxus > Taxus wallichiana. The sequence goes on from CM031234.1 coordinate 138,395,447, forward strand.
TTTCTCACAAACCCTTACTATGTTTGTCTCCTACCATTGTCAAGCATAGAATATTTTCTAAGGAATTTAAATAAAAATAAATATCATTTCAAGCACCCATTAGAGGTGTTTATATGTCCATAAATTTTCATTTCTTAATTTCATCTCTAGAACATGCCTCCTTTGTAAAACGGCTCTCATCTTTAGATCTTCGATTGTGACATCTCGACTAGGAAGTAAACTATCAAATAAATCTCCACTTTACACCATTATAATCTCAATTTTTCTATTGAATCTCCTAGAGCATCCTCTCATCATCATTTGTACAAATTTTTAGGCTTAAATTCCCTTATTTGGGTCCTCAACCAACAAACCCTAGCTAACTCCTCATTGGAAGCCCCTAATAACCTGGTAGGAAGAAAAATGATAATAAATTACATTTAAATTAATTTCATGGCATGAAATTTATACCATACCTCTATAGTATCATCCATCCATGATATTTCTTAGAAAGATCACTATACAATTTGAGAAAGTATGAAATACCTTCCTTTCTAATGCTAGGATATTTTCTACACTCCTCTTCTCAGTCTCCCAAGGTTTAATAAGGGTACATACCTTACCCACAGTTCCCTTTCATTACAGGAAAAATCATTCTATTCAAATCTCTCTCAAAATTCAACACTAGCTTGATTTTTCCTTTTAAATAGCCTACTACATATTTGTTAAAGAGGTCTTAGTCAAATTATATCTCTCAAATGAAGATTTCTCACCTAAAATATCACCTCAGAATCCTACACAACTTCCTTCTTCATGGATGTAATGACAAGGAGGTATAAATGACTCCAAAACATCAAATAAACTAACCTAATTCTCACAACTTTGTCTTAGAATAGAGTGGCTCTCGGATTTGTAAAAGACACAAGTAAAAATCCTTCTTGCTCCAAATCTTACCTTTCCAAGGGATTCACATAATTTTTAAACTTGAAAAGACACATACACCACTAAACACTTGTAATAATCCATATAAATGCTTATCTCTAGCCTCTTACTTGTCATTATCTCCTATCGGTGCATGTAAAGTTTCATAGTCCATCACAAAGTTAGTATCAGTGTCTCGTATCTAAGCACAAGAATATGAATCATTCAAGAGGCAATGAAACATACACAATTTTAATACCTTACCAGTCACAGGTTTGTGGGATTCACATGAATACATCATGATCCATCAAGAAATACACAAGAACTTCTCCAAATTAACATACAAAAACCATTGCTAACTATTCCAAGTTTGTGTACACAACTAGAATTTTCTTGAATATTATAGTTCTACTCTTGACCATTTGAATGATGAATATAAATTAGTTAAAAATAAGTTTTTATACCATCAAAATTTGTTTTTTGACCGTATAGATCCTTTTTAGACCTTAAACATACAATATTTACCTTTATTTCACAACTTTAGGCCTAATGTTAGACTAGAACTTAGGAATTTCATGTCCTAAGTCATAAGCTCACTTTCAACCCTTATAAATCTTTCCAATCACTTGATATTTCCTAATTAACCTCAAGATAAGACTAACAAATTCTAAACAACCCAAAATGGTCTCCAAATTTGAATTTTTCCTTTTGAAGGGAAAGTGAAATATTCAAATTTGAATAGCCTAGACTCCAACTAGCACACCTAACTAAAATTTAATGACCTCAAAGACCTATTATCATACAAAAAAAACCAAAATTTTATGTTTTCATCCTTATGTACATAGTAGAGTTGATGCTCCTGCATCAGGAACAAATGGGGGAAATGGAAAAATCACTTCAACATGTTTTGAAGGGTTTTGTAAAGATGGTTCCAAGAGATAAAGGGATGAAAATGGGTACCAACATTGGTAGTATCTCAGGGATGGAAACCCTCAACGGGTATCTAAAGAACCATAGAATAACTCATGGAAGTATACTAGGTTCCTATCCATTGGGAAATAGATTCAAATGGGTGAACACTTGGTTTCTTGAATTTTTAGATCACGTGCATTACAAAAGCCTACCAAGGACAACAAAAAGGGACAAAGGAAACAAAAAAAAACAAGGGAAGAATAAATAAAACAAAGGAAATACTATACACTATACAAGGGGAATGATTTGGGATACACCTAATCTAAGAAGTGTTTGATATGCCTACCATTAATAGGAAACTCAAGTATTTCACCATCAAAATATCTTAATAAAAAGGTATGTGAGACCTAATTCTTACATCTATATAGTAAGGGTCTATCCAAATAGCTTCAAAATTTCCATGTTTTCCCTTATATTCATGCCTTTTTCCCATAATAACACCAATCTCCAATCTAAAAACTTATTAGAGATACCTTCTTGTTAAATATCTTCTTGATTTTTCCTTGAACTTTATAAACATTTGGTGAGATTCTCTTCTAATCTCATCAATTTCAACAATCCGATTGATGTGAGAGTGGATCACGAGGATCTAATATATCCCATAAAAATTAATTTCATGTCACTCTAATGAAAACAAGAATGTACTCCAAGTAATCAACAAGAAATTAACCATAAGCCAAATTAGTCATGCATAAGGGAAAATTTGTTTAATATTCTCAAAGATCAAAAAAGAGTACAAGTAAGAGTTTTGTGTAACTCTCATTCCTATACATGTCATACTCCCATGATAGAGTGAGGAGTTATAATGTTAGGAATGGCATGTAACTCCCATATGGCAATGATGCAAATGACATGTATGATAGATTCTATGATGAAATCCGTCATATGTCATATAACTCCCTAAAAGGATGCTATAAAATGCAAAAATTGTACCTCACACCATAACTCCCCTTCATCAAAGATTAGGTGTAGGCATGGCAAGCCAAAAAAGAAAGATGACTCCCTAGACAACTAAGAAGATGTGTCATATGGATATCGACAACTAAAGGCTTGATTATGTACCCATGTATGCAATTGCAGTCTTTTTAGAAGAAGAGGAGGAGGAGAAGATGACTAGAAATCTCAAAGAAGATGAGCAGCTGCAATGGATCTCACCCTAAGAAGAGGAACAAGTGAAGAAACTTGGATTAAGTGAAGGGTTTGGTAAAGATGTCTCTAACCTTATCTAAAGTCTAATAGTACTACAAATCAATGATGTCTCCATGGGTCAACTCCCATATGAAGTGCATGTAATCTCAATGTGATTTTTTTATTGATGTTAAACTAGATTTTAGAAAATCGAGATAGCATTCATGTTGTCACAATAGATGATAGTAGGCCACCGAAAGTGAAGACTAAACTATGTCAGAATCCCTTGTAACCAAACATCTTCCATGGTAGTGTTAACTTCTCTTCTTTATTCTACCCTTGTAGAAGATATCACGATCTCATTCTATTTCTTACTTGACCAACCTGATATGACCTGAAACAAGAGAAAATATGTATCCTGAGGTAGAATTATGATTATCGATATCATTTTCCCAATTAGAATCTGTAAATCTATCTAGATCAATTTATGTCCCTCCTAACTAGTATATGTCATTAGTATGAGTATCATGAACATAGTGAAGGATCCATTTTTCTTCTCTCTAATTTATATCATGATGCTCCTACATAAATTTGGACATAATGCTAAGAGTGAATAAAAGATCCAATGAGTGTGAGTCAAATAGATCAAGATCCCCACCAACTAGCGATAAAGGGTACCATCGACTAAAGGAGTGGATAAATCAACAACTAACTTAACCCCGAAAAGGAAGGGAAAGGGAGATGGCTTATAATAAGAAAATTTGAAACCTAACTAGAAAATTAAGGGTATAATTAGGTCAAGAAATCATAATTCTTGATTCAAATTAGGTAATATATATCTTAAGGAAGTAGTGAAGAAAACCTAAGTCAGTCATGGATAACATGTTGGCTAAGGTAGTATTCACAAAATAAATGATCAATGAAGAGATACCCTGTTGGTTTGAAAATCGATCGGTTAGGCAGGTTGTGGGGAAACAGGCCAACAGTGTGTAGGGCATAGCCCCTCTTTGAGACAAGCAAAGCAAAACTGGTTTATTGTTAATCTATCAAGCAGAATCTATGCAAATATACACTATTCTAACTTCAGGGGGTTTGGGATCTCATCCCAGTAGAGGTAGTTCCAACAACAAATAGAAATGTAGGAAGGAAGGAATGGAGGAGGGTAGATCTAAAGGAGAAAAGAAATGAATTCCAAGATAGAAAGGTCAGAAGGTTTATGCTTTGGGATGGTAGTAAACAGAGCCAAACTTACTTGCATAAATAAATAAAGCAATACTAATGAACATATGACAATAATAGGAATGAATCCAATAGAATAAAAACATAGATCTAACTTAAGAAAGATTTGATGCAAATAACACACATATGAGCACAAAGTCTAAATATATGTATTAATATTTCTTCTGTTACAAGAAAGCACAAAGTCTTTCTCTCTTCACTTCTCTTTTCATACAAAAATGTCCACCGGAATACAACAAGTATTCCAGTATTTATAGAAGGAGAAGAGGAAAGAAGACAAAAACAAACCAACCACTATTTACAAAATATCTTACAAGATATTTACAAAATATCTAAAAAGTCAAAAGTTGACTTTGGGAAAGTTTTTGGATGGCAACATCCCATGGTGCAACATGGATGATGTCATCATAAATGCCAACATGCTTTTTAAATATTTTTACAAAAATGATCAAAGTGTACACAAGAGGAGAAACTACTCCTCATCATCTCTTTGCTTAAACTGAGTGTCTTGCTTCTGATCAGGAGAGTTGATGTGACACTATGCTCGATATTCCATAAACTTGTTGATCATTGCCTAAAGTTGATTATGATCTGGACCTTTGAAATGGTCACCAATGACTTTGCAAGTTTCTTTTTCATTCTTGAGCTTGTTAGGTAACCCGGAAAACTCCTCACATGCATCGATCAAGAAGCCAATGAAATCATGGCAGGCCAAGAGGTTATTGATTGACTCTCAGTTGAAAGTGACCTCTGGTGCCAAACCTTGAGTGACTATAGCCTTGAAGTGCTAGAATGTATCATCTGCTTCCTCAAGGTGAACGATTCACTAAGCATCCCTAGAGACATCTTTGTAACTATGTCTGCTCCATGTTATATCATGCATCAGGGCTTCATCCTTGATTTTATCTATCCTCTCCAAGATATATTCCATTTGATCGACCCGGTAATCTAATGCAATGAGAGCTTTATTATGTGCCCTGTGGGTGATTGATGACGCGACCTTTAATAGGTCGTCGGTGAAATTAGCCATTGCTTGGAATGTTTCATGTTGCAACCTAGTGTTGTCCAACTCCTCGAGAGAGGGAACCTGCTACTACTTGTAGCTCCTTATTTGCTTGATCTATATCCTGGTAGAGCACTGTGAATTTCTTAATCATTTCCTCACTATCTCTGAGGATTTGCTCAATCCAGGAGGATATTGTCGTGCCTTGTTCACCAATCTTAGCATATTCATTTATCTTATCTGACTAAGAACTTCAGTGGGTTTGGCGGCAGTCACAGGAGGAGCGTTTCCCATTCTCTGCAATGCTTGGAGGAGATGTTTGTTTTGTTCCTTGAGTATTCTCTTCTCCTCTTTTGCTTCTTGAAGATTTTTACAGAGAGCATCTACTGCAGACAAGGCTTCTCCTTGTAGGCTTTCAGATGAGGTTCCCATTGTGACTTGAGTCACTGTGAATTTTGTGGGAGATAGATCCTTCTTTTCCTTGGTGGGATCCGGGTAAGTAATCTCCATGACTCTCTCCCAAAGTGCTCTTAGAAAAGTGAGTTATCACTTTCTACTTCTTGGGTCCCTTCTTTGGAATGATGAGAGAAGTCCATGGGTGCGATGGGAACCTTTCTCTTATGTTGACCTAGATGGTCAGAAATCTAGCTAGGACTTATGGGAGAGGGAGTAGAGGGAATGGAAGAAGAAACGGGAGTGAAAGGGGAAGCAACTATAGAGGCCTCAGGAAGAACGTTGAAACACTTGGTGGTGGCATCGATAAGGAGTCCAACACGCTGCTGCTTGTGGGGCCTGGAGTTACTACAGGAGAAGAAAAGGACATGGAAATGGAAGGGATCTGTAATTGGATGGAGGGAACACTGGGTGATAGATCCGTGAGAGAGGAGAAGATGGAAGAGGTGGGAGATGGAAGGGAGGAAGGGAGAGAAGAAGACACATCCATAGGAATAGATGCTTCAATGACAGGGGGAGGAGAAGGAGTGGAAGAAGGAATGGTGGGTACCTTGGTAGTTGTAGTTGTGATAACATCCTGAGTGGATGTATCCATTGAAACTTTTGTTGTTTCTTCTTCTTTACCTAGAGACACCAGGTCAACCACTTGTTTCTCAGAAGTAGTAGGAGGGATTTGAGGAGCTTCTTCTTGTTTGCTTGATTCTCCCTCCTTGTCCTTCCTTTTCCTTTCAGCACTTGGGCTGGTCTTGGAGGTGCTCTACCTGAAGGAGAAGTAGTGAAATCTACTCCAAGGTAGGTGAGACCATTCTGTTTGCACCAATGTTTGGTGCATTGCAACGTGGGCTTAACCCTTTCTTGAATGGTCTTAGGTGCTTTGGCTCTATTGATCTCTCATGAACATGGCCAATCGTCCCCATCTGTGTCAAGGTAAACCTGATCAATTTCTTGATCAGTCTCTTGGAATCCCTTTGGAATGATGGCTATGCCATAATGGATGATCTCTTCTAGAGCCAGCCGGGAGTGATCCTTTCACCTGATGTCTATTTCATGTGTCAGGTCGATCCAAATGTCCTCGATCTCAGGAACATGGATGGGATCAATTTTCACCTTTGGGAGGAAACTTTAGCAATCGAAGGTGGGCCTTGCTGGGAAGTTGTGCTTCAAATTTAGCAATTCCAGCTCAAGCATACATCTCTCCGTGCTTTGGCAAGTGTGGTGTAGGTGTATCGGCCAACTGTAAGGGGGAATGGAGTTCCTCCTTTCTTTCTCTTCATGCACTTCTCATGGTAAGTGATCAGTTGCCTTGACAACTCCAAGAGGATCAGCTTGGGCCCTGCATACCTTGGTAGCTTTGTTCGGTTCACCCTCAAAATTCACCACTCTGAGATATGTGAATGTGGGGAATTGTGTGAACAATGCTCCCCATTTCTTTGTGGCAGCAATCACACTCAGCTGGTCCGACCATGTCTCATATTTGGCCTCAGTAAGTAGATTACCTCATAGAAAAAGGCATCATTAATCTTGGAGAACTGGGAGATGTTAGCCTCGAGCTTTAGCTCTGGGTAGAATTCATATATTTTGACTGGGGCCATACCCCATTTCGAGCTAAGCCTGTGAAATCTCTTTGATGCTGTCAGTGTATACAACAACGTAGGAATTCATGTAGAACTTCCCAGTTGTTAGGACTTGTTGAAGCTGCTGGGAGATGGTGTCACTGATGATTTCACCCCCAAAAACGTTGCTGATCAGCGTATTCTTGCTCATGGTCTCTAGGTACCTCAGCATCCATTTGTGGAAATAATGGGCATCAGGAAGCCCAAATACTCTATTTAGGAAGGTGATTGTATCACTCAATTCCTCATTGAAGTCACTATGGTGGATGGTTTGTGGCCATCTGCTCACTGGATTCTTTTTTTAGATAAATTTCATTCATCATTTGCATGCATTTATCCTCATTTTCGTCCCATGCCTTCTTGCAGTCTTCTAGACTTATGGTGACATATTGCCTGTGATGAGGAATGCCCAGGGTTAGTTCAAAGTGACGGGCTGTGAGGTCGATGATCATCTTTCCTTCCTTATCTTCGACACATCTAGTGTCCTTGTTGTAACACCGAGTAACCAACATAATAAATTCATTGTTTACAACACTTACTGGTAGCCCAGCTGCAAAGTGCAATCCACTGCCCACTAACTTGTTCATCCATGGGCCACTGCTTGCCTGGTTGGTCCTTGCCCAAAAGTCATCCATATCGATATGCCCCAGCTCAGAGTCTCTGATGTCGAGGTCACTCTCTACATATGAGTTAGGCATCCTGACTTTTTGATATTTGTACTTCATCTCTTGTTCCGACTGCTTTGCTTTAGCTTTAGACTTTGTTGGTTTCTTGCTTGATGAAGACATGTGTGAGCTCAAGGATGGCTATTGTTGTTCTGCAAGAAGGATCAAGGAGGTCCAACATAGAAGAGCCATGTCAACCATCATGTTATTCATAATGAAATCTCTTGAGAAAGAAGAATGAGCAATTATAAGGCTTAGGGCGCAAGGCGCAAGTTCACAAAGCATCTTTGCAAAGAGGCTTAAAATGTTGGGGCACACTTTTGAGGATGTCGACATGAAAAAAGGTGTGCGCCAAGTGTTTATAGGAGAAAAGTTTGCCAAGTTATAGAAAGGGGCATGGTTTTCTAGGTGTTGACATGCAATTTTGGGTGCCAAAGGGTAAAGCGTAGGGCGCGGGTTTACAACATGCAACATGTCATGTTGATGTTAAGGGAAATGCACTGCGCCTTAGGAAAAACTTTACTTTGACTGGGGCTGAAAAAGATTGTGTTGCATGGGTTTTAAGTGCACCCAAGGCACAATTTTGAAATATGTTGCAAAGGAAATCAATGTGCCAAGGAAAAAGTGCTTGGCATAGATTTGAAGCACACAACATCCTATGTTGATGTTGTGTAGGATGTGCCTGTGCCCTACAAAATCTGCTAAGTGTTATTAAACTGGGCATGGGTTAGGGTCATGTTGCAAGAAAGGACAGTGCGCCAAGGTGGAATTTCAAAATATGTTGCAAGGAAGGACAAGTGCACCATGCTTCAAATTCACTTTAACAACTTAGCTTATTTTCTTTCTTTCTCTTTCTCTCTTTTTGGATATCTCAGATGGTAAAGAGAGGGTTTCAACAAGATAATAAGCAAGGGAAAAATGGCCTTTGGGTTTCTTTAGAGGTAGGGGCCTTCTAGATTTGTAGATCTAGAAGGAGAGGAAAAGGGGTTCCCAGTTGGTTATAGATTGTTAAGTTCTTTTTAGATTTAATTCTTTTAACAACCCTAAAACCTAACACAACCAAAAACAAAAACCATAACAACAACAAGGATGGTAGAAGCCACTTACCCAGATTTATAAAAGACGAAGGATGACATTGGGGTCCACAAGCTCAAAAAAATGGCACGTGGGGTGACAAGGATAGCTGACAGGCATATAGAAAACACTTTTACAATTTTCAAAATGTGAAAATGACAGGTGTCAGTGCCTATTTATAGAAAAATTGGCATTTATTATTTCACCAACTTTCTTTGGTGCACCTTTCAAAGTGTTAACACGGGTTAAAATGTGCCTTAGCGCAAGTTTATTAGCATTGACATAATATTTATGCGCCATTTTTAAAGCACACATTTCATGGTGTCAACACACCATTTTCCGTGCCTTAGCACACATACTTGGTGCATGTTTAATGATGTTGACATGACATTTCCTAACCAAAGGTTTTTTAAGGGGCGCACATTTTGGTATGTCGACATGAGAATTCCTACGCCTATTTCAAAAAGGCATGCTTTTGAGAGTGTTGACACACCATTTTCTACGCCTGAGTTAAAGAAGCTAAAAATGGCTAAGTTCTAAAAAACTTGATTTTCAAAAGGGAGTTTTAGGCCATTTCTAACGTTATCAAACTTCTTAGGGACCAAAACAGAATTTTTGGTATGGTTACCTACGAAAATTGCCCTTGTCAATTTTGCAGGATAACAACTAGCTCTTTCTGGGGACTATCTTTGAGTGAAACTCAAGGGTAGAGAATCCCATATTTTCACGTGCCTATCCATTGGGTTACAGAGAGTCAAAAACAAGGGTGACCAAAAAGGGAAGGAAGGGAACACACAACAAACAAGAAGCAAACACACAACAAAAGCAAACACACAACGAAAGAAAATTGTACAAAGAAGAGAGCAAGCTCTACTTCTTGAAGATCTTCAGGTGTTGCCGATATAGGGAAGCAGGAGTTTGGTTCCATCCAGATATGAGAGATAGAAACTATTCTCTCCATTGAGTTTCTTGATCTTGTATGGCCCTCTCCAAAGAGAGTCAAATTTCCCATGCATACCTTTCGGTTCTCTTCGTTTTTCCCACAGAAGAACAAGATCTCCCACTTGGAAATCTCTCTTCTTAGCTTTCTTTTCGAATAGCCTCTTAACTTGATTCTGATGTTCAGTGATCTTGTCGACCACTTTTACTCACTTTTCTTCAAGTTCCGTCAGGTACATAATCCTCTTTTCAAGATAATTCTGAAAAGTTTCATCTTCAATTGCTCGAGCTAAGCACAAAGCAGGAAGTTCTATGGAGATAGGGATTTCAGCATCGATCCCATACAACACCTAGAAAGGTGACATGCCGAGAGACCTCTTTGGAGTGATATGATCCACCCACAAAGCATCATACAATGATTTGTGCCAAGACCGCTGGTTTTCATCAACTAGCTTCCATATGATAGTCACCAGGTTCTTGTTGTTGGATTCTGCCTAACCATTTCCTTGAGGATAATAATCAGAGGCATGAGCCAAGGTTATTCTGTATCCATAGAAAAAACCAATAACTTCCCATGAAGAGAATTTGGAAGCGTTGTCAGCAACAATTTTGTGTGGAATGCCAAATCTCACAATAATATTCTCTTTGATGAAGTTGCAAACAACTTCAGGAGTGACATGCTTGGTAGGTATGGCCTCCACCATTCCGTGAAGTAATCCATTATTGTTAGGACATAACTATGTCCAGCACTCGATTGAGGATTGAGTGCTCCAATGAAATCAATTCCCCATTATTTGAATGGTTCATCGATGATGACGGGCTTGAGGGGAAATGTAGCCAGCTTTGGTTTGCCAATGAACTGTTGGCAAAGTTCACATTTCGCTACCTAGGTGGCTGTATCTTGAAATAGCATTGGCAGTAGTACCTGGCCCGAATGATTTTATGTGACATCACTGATGAGGAGAAGTGACCACCATAGGATGAGTCGTGAAAACTCTCCAACAATTTTACCTGCTATGCTTGTCAACACATCGTAGAAAAATGTCGTCAATTCTACATTTGTACAATCCATCATCCCATATGACATATCTTGCAGCTCTGAGCTTTACCACTCACTTTTCCTTAGTTGTTAGGTGAGTTGGACACTCTCTATAGGTGAGAAATAATGTGATGTTGAATACCATTTTTCGTTCATCACGACAAATAGAACCATGGGCAAAGGACCCACTTACTCCAATTCATTTTGTTCTCCATCAATGTGATCAGCTCTATTGTCAGGTACCTCTGAGTCTTTATTTTTGGCCATTAGTTTACACAGGCCCTTACCTCTTACCAAATTATTTGGTTTGATGTCTAGATCATATTCTTGGACATTTGTGATCCAATTCCCTCATAAGCTTCCTAACTCATGTTGAGTCAAGATAGACTTAAACCTATTTCGAGAAGAAAGCACTACTGTATGAGAATTCAGAATGTAGTAGCGGAAACTTTTAACTACTTTTACCATGGAAAAGGCATACTTCTCCAATTGTGACATTTTTAGTTCATGAGGCTTAAGAGGAGAGCTCATGAAAGCAATCAAGATAGGAGCATCAAGATAGTTGATACAGTATGTGCAGAGGCATAGTTGTACATGATGAAGTCTTTCTTGAAGTTAGGACATGCAGAATAGGGAGCATGAGCAATGGAGGTTTTTATGTCTTCAAATGATGTCCTACCTTTGTCACTCCATCAGAATGTTTGGGACCCTTTCATCATATTAGATATATGACGAGTCTTCTCAGCAAAATCAGGAACGAAGCGTCTAAGAAAATTTACCTTTCCGAAGAAAGAGTGAACACCAATCTTGCTTGTAGGCAAAGTAAGGCTCTGAATAGCCTTGACTCTTTTGACATCTATCTTAGTTCCCTCTCTGTTGATGACATGTCCTAGCAGCTTTCCTTCGGTGACCCCAAAAATTGACTTCTTAGGATTTAGTGAAATCCTTTGCTCTCAAAGATCATCGATCAAGACTTGTTCCAAATGATCACAGTGATCACTTCATTTTTTAGAGAACACGGTCAGGTCATCTAGGTAAACTATGATGACCTTTCCCATCATACCTTTGAATGCAAATTCCATTTCTTGTTAGAAAGTGGCACTGGTGTTGATCAAATCGAACGGCATTCTGCTATAGGCGAAGGTACCCCAAGGAGTGGTGAACGTTGTTTTGAACTGATCTTCAGGCGTGACTTGAATTTTATTGTAACCCAAAAAACCATCCAAGATAGACATCATTTTTGAACCAGTTACTTCCTATAGTACTTGATCCATTATCGAAAGTGGATAGTTATCCTTTAATGATGACTAGTTCAAGTTGTGAAAATCTATGCATATGCGTATCTCACCATTCTTCTTTCACAGGCACAATATTTGCAACCCAAGTACTATGATGAATTGGAAAAATAATTCTTACATGTAGCATCTTCTGAATTTTAGCCTGGATGGTACCTAATATTTTGGGGTTGTAGTGCCTTTGCTTTTGACAGAAAGGCTTGACATTGTCCTTGAGCAGAATGTCATGTTGAATGTCCTTTGGCTTGAAATATTTCAGATCAGCATAAGACCATGCTAACACATCCATGTACGTTTTTCAACAACTTAACGAATTTTCACTTTTCCTCAAGCGCACAACACTTCCCGATGTTTCTGAATGAGGGTGTTCCGATAGCACCAGATTGACGGATTGATTTTGGAGAAAAGGAAGGATCATCCTGTCGCTTTTTCTTGACAAAACAGTCATGATTATCAAATAACTGTTCTAAGGAAACTAAACCTTTTGGAATATTGTTTCCTTTGAGTTGTATCACTATTTCATTTTCATTTTCATGTGTTTGACCCGGTGAGAGGTGACACGCAGAATTTGATCCATCGAAATGAAGTTCTTTGAAATTGTCATCTTTCTCCAAAAAAGTGATAATTTGGTAGTCATCATTGAACACTTTCCAGTGCTGCGAATTATCTAGCACATTTGGGCGGAAAACCACCTCAATGGTATAGGTATATATTTTCAACCTTGGGTGAGGGAGCATGAGAGAGGCTGAGACGGGTAATGAATCAGCCATGTCATTTTAGTTCATGGAACTACTTTGATTGAGAAAGCATCAAACTCCTCGATGATATCCCATACTGCATTACGGTAGTGTCTGAGCTGGTCATTCTTTACTTGGTATACCCCTTTTACCTGATTGACAATCAACTCAAGCATCACCTTGTACTTTTAGATTTTTATTCCTTTCTCTTTTGCAGCTTACATGCCAAGTAACAAGGATTCATACTTGGTAGTATTATTCATATTGAAGAACTACAACTTGAAAGAAAAAGGGAAAATCTCCTCTTCAAGAGATATTAGAACAACCCCAACACCGCATCCACTTTTGCACAACTGCCATCAAACTGCAATGTCCATAATTTGTTGAGATCCTCTTTTTGGATGAGAACGTCCATTCTATCTGAGTCGGTGGACAAGAAATAGTTTCCCATCCCTGATGATTTGAAAATAATCTGAGCCTTGGGGTCATCAGAATTGGTGACTAGATATTTCTTTTGTGATTCTGGTTCCAATGTCTGTATAACTCCTTTGATAGGGATCCTGGATTTGGACCAGTCCATGTGAATTTCCCCACCAATTTCTTTACAAAATCTCCTCCCTAGCAGTATCCCATAGGTTCTTTGGAATATCAGCTACAAGAATAGTCATTTTTACCCTTTTCTCAGGAAATGTTGTGAATGCGAACTACGCATCCTTAATATAACCAATCAATGGTACCTGTTTGGTTACCATGGAGTAGCATCTACCAAAAGGTTTGGTAAGTGTGGGGCCCAAAACATGGGTGACCTTTGCTAGCATAACATTTTCAGAAGCTCTAGAATCAATTATACAGTTACTTAGTTTATGACCATTGATTAGGAGAGATAGGTAAAAAGGTTCAATTTTCTCTCGATGCGAGAAGTCGAGGTGACGTTTACGTGAGACGTAGGAGGAGTGGGAAGAATTCCTTTTGGGGAAATGGGGGAATGATGGCATCCGGCTTTGGATATACTTAGTCTTACAAGCTACTCTGGGTTGGACTGAAGGTATTCAACTTCAGACATCTAGATCTTGGTCTTTTTAGCATGATCAATTATATTGAATGCGACCAAAGGTTGCGCTAACGAAGGAATGAGTCCTTCGTTTCACTTTTTTGGAGGAGGATTACTGGTCTTTATGGAATTGGAGGAAGGATGAATTGGAGGAGAAACAGGAGGAAAATATTTCTTTATAACAGGTTTAATAGGAGGTTGAGTAGGAAGGGGATTACCTCTTTTAGTGATTGTTGGTGGAGTTACCATAGCCTTTTCCTTTTGTTTTTCAGCAGCAACCTTTGCTTCTTTTCCTTGCGAGCGAGTAAAAACTACGTATGATTGTTTGCTTGCATACCCTTGGGTACCCTCTTCTTCATCAGATTCCTTATCTTCAAATTCCATATACCCGATAGTAGATTCGTCAGTTGGTTCACCGACATCTTGATCATCTTCGTCTTGCGACAAAGGTTCTTCATAATTTGTATCATCTTCTTCGATTTCAACCAAAGCATTAACCAGAGGGGCTTCAATTGCTAACCTTGGAGAAGTAGCAGGAAAACATGACCTTTGGGGGCATTGTTGGGAGTGAAGTTCCTCCATGGGATATCTCGGTACGGAGTAGTAGATGATGTTTGAGCCAATTTCTTATTTAATGAGAGTAATTCATTTTCCATCTTCTAGAATGTTGGATCTGATGAGGTAGCCGAAAAGAAGTGAAGCATTGGATTTTGATGACTCTCACCTTAACTCACCAGATATAAGGAGGTTATCTTCTATCCAAATAGCCATAGCCTAGGCAAGGACTAAGGTGGGTATCATTCTGTAAAAGTAAGAAACTTACTTTTGAACTCATGGTGTTCAAGAAGAAACACTTTTGGTTCTCAAACGTCGGCATCATGGCGAGATGGCACACGATTGATCAAGTGAATTCAAACATGCGATAAAATCATGCATGGTTTCATTGGCCTCCTTCTTCATGTGAGTGATTCATGATAATAACATGAATGTGTCTTCGAAGGCTTATATCTATCTTCAAATGATCTGTAATGTGGCCCAACCGGTGATGGATCCATTTGGTAAATGCTGGAACCATTCTGATGCAGGCGCTTGCAAGGTCTTGAGAAAGAGACGTACAGATACGTCTTCATGAGTCACGTAAAAATACTGCATGACATAATAAACGCAGCTATATGCATGTATGTGCTTTGATTTCCGCTCCCAAAGTGGAAAAAACAACATGAGCAAGAAGTGTGGTTCCACTTAGCAAAAGGGCACCTGCAAGTCGATGTCGAGGCACCACCTGTGAAATTTAGCTCTTTTATGGAGGCTAGAAACTTCTTGCTGATCGAGTCATTGAGCTTAATGATGTGAATCATGTTGGAGTGATACTGAAATTGTGCCTTTGAAGTAGATCAAATATTGGATCAACTTCTCCATGAGCTCTTCTGCCACGAGTAAATTGTTCACCTACCAGCGTACCCATTCAGATCTGCAACAATTAAGAGCATATTTACAACAATATTTTTATTTGTACTTGCTGATTTTCTGATTTTTCTAGCAAAAATCAGCAGCATGTACTTTTTCAATTTTTAAAATTTTATCCTCTTTAATAACAACTAATTGCGGTTTTTTGACAAAGATTAACAAGGATAAAAAGTGGGTCAATTTAGAAAGCTGATTTTCGGATCTTTGAACTGAATTTTGCAAGGTTTTGAAAATAACATAAAATGTCAGAATCTCATATCTATGGAAATATACAAGTTTTTGTAAAAACTCAATGAACTAAAAGCTCCTATCTGGTCCAAATCTATGGATTTGTATAAGGAAATTTTCAGTTTTGATCACTTCTACAAAAATTTTGATTTTTAACAAAGAGTTAAAATTTGCAATCTGGTAGTGATTTTTACATTTTTTTAGTTATTTCCTTAGTTCGATCCCAGTAGAGTCACCAAAAACTATTGGTTTGAAAATATGTCAATTATGTAGGTCATGGGAACATGCTAACAAAGTGTGTAGGGCATAGCCCTCTTTAAGACAAAGAAAGTGAAACTGGTTTATTGTTAATCTATCAGCAGAATCTATGCAAATCTACACTATTCTAACTTCGGGGGTTTGGGATCTCATCCTAGTAGAGGTAGTTCCAACAAGGAATACAAATATAGGAAGGAAGGAATGGAGGAGGGTAGATCTAAAGGGAGAAAAGAAATGAATTCCAAGACAGAAAGGTCAGAAGGTTTATGCTTTGGGTGGTAGTAAATGAGCCAAATGTACTTGCATAAACGAATAAATCAATACTAATGAGCAGATGACAATAGTAGGAATTAATCCAACAAAATAAAAAACATAGATCTAACTTAAGAAAGATTTGATGCAAATAACACACATATGAAGCACAAATTCTGAATATATGTATTGATATTTCTTCTGTTACAAAAAAGCACAAAGTATTTCTCTCTTCACTTATCTTTTCATACAAAATGTCCACCTGGAATACAACAAGTATTCCAGTATTTATAGAAGGAGAAGAGGAAAGAAGACAAAAACAAACCAACCACTATTTACAAAATATCTAAAAAGTCAAAAGTTGACTTTGGGCAAGTTTTTGGATGGCAACATCCCATGGTGCAACATGGATGATGTCATTGTAAATGCCAACATGCTTTTTAAATATTTTTACAAAAATGATCAAAGCGTACACAAGAGGAGAAACTACTCCTCATCATCTCTTTGCTTAAACTGAGTGTCTTGCTTCTGATCAGGAGAGTTGATGTGACACTGTGCTCGATATTCCATAAACTTGCTGATCATTGTCTGAAGTTGATTATGATCAGGACCTTTGAAATGGTCGTTAATGACTTCACAAGTTTCTTTTTCATTCTTGAGCTTTTCAGGTAACCCGGTGAACTCCTCACATGCATCGATCAAGAAGCCAATGAAATCATGGCAAGCCAAGAGGTTATTGATTGACTCTCGTTGAAAGTGACCTCTGGTGCCAAACCTTGAGTGACTATAGCCTTGAAGTGTTGGAATGTATCGTCTGCTTCTCTCAAGGTGAACAATTCATTGAGCATCCCTAGAGACATCTTTATAATCTGCTCCATGTTATATCGTGCATCCAGGGCTTCATCCTTGATTTTATCTATCCTCTCAGGATATATTCCATTTGATCGACCTGGTAATCTAATGCAATGAGAGCTTTATTATGTGCCCATGGGTGATCGATGACACCAACCTTTAATAGGTCATCAACTGAGTAGTTATCCATTGCTTGGAATGTTTCATGTTGCAACCTAGTGTTGTTCAACTCCTGAGAGGGAACTCACTCACGCTTTTAGCTCCTTATTTGCTTGATCAATATCCTGGTAGAGAACCTTTGTGAATTTCTTAATCATTTCCTCACTATCTCTAAGGATTCACTCTATCCAGGAGGATACTACTCGCACCTTGTTCACCAATCTTAGCATACTCATTTATCTTATCCTGATTGAGAACTTCAATGGGTTTGGTGGTAGTCATAGGAGGAGCATTTCCCATTCTCTACAATGCTTAGAGGAGATGTTTTTTTTGTTCCTTGAGTATTCTCTTCTCCTCTTTTGCTTCTTGAAGATTTTTACAGAGAGCATCCACTGTAGACAAGGCTTCTCCTTGTAGGCTTTCAGATGAGGTTCCCATTGTGACTTGAGTCACTGTGAAGTCTGTGGGAGACAGATCCTTCTTTTCCTTGGTGGGATCCGGGTAAGCGATCTCAATGAATCTCTCCCGAAGTGCTCTTAGAAAAACAATTTATCACTTTTTGCTTCTTGGGTCCCTTCTTCGGAATGACAGAGAAGTCCATGGGTGTGATGGGAACCTTTCTCTTATGCTGACCCAGATGGTCAGAAATCTAGCTAGGACTTATGGGAGAAGGAGTAGAGGGAATGGAAAAAGAAATGGGAGTGAAAGGGGAAGTAACTGTAGAGGCCTCAGGGAAGAACGTTAAAACACTTGGTGGTGGCATCGATAAGAAGTCCAACGACCGCCGCTTGTTGGGCCTGAAGTTACTACAGTGGAAGAAAAGGACATGGAAACGGAAGGGATCTACAATTGGATGGAGGGAATGTTAGGTGATAGATCCGCAAGAGAGGAGAAGATGGAAGAGGTGGGAGATGGAAGGGAGGAAGGGAGAGAAGAAGACACATCCATAAGAATAGATGCTTCAATGACAAGGGGAGGAGAAGGATCCGAAGAAGGAAAGGTGGGTACCTCGGTGGTTGTAGTTGTGAAAACATCTTGAGTGGATGTATCTCTGTTGAAACTTGATTATTTATTCTTATTTACTTGGAGACACTGAAGTCAACCTTTGTTAGGAAATAAGAGATAAAATATGCGGAATAATCCCTTATAGAATCACAACAGAGAAATTAATATGCATAAAATATTACAGATCGCAAATAAAAGTGTAGAATAAATAACACAACACAGAGAGACAAGATTTAATGTGGTTCACCCAATTTGGGCTACGTCCACCAAGAATCACTTGCTCAAATTTTATTACAAGCCTCCACTCTCTCAATACAATACCCAAATCCGTTTGGAGCTATGCTCAAAAAACTCTCTGAAATTCACACGAATTCAAAACACATATGTAATACATTTTCTTGTACATCTATCATATGCATAAGACCATATAAATAGACAATTGCTTAAGCAGTTTGATACAAAACCGTGGGTATCAAAACAATGGGCAAAAGACCAAAAAAACCATGGGCCCAAAAACAGCCCATAATGGTTACCCATTACCCATGGGTTAATAAACCACCCATTAAAATTTGCTTGAGGGCTTCGCCTAAACCCCCTGACCGCTCGGCGGCGAGCAAGACCGCCATAAAAATACGAGTGTAACACATGGAAGGTGTACCACACCCTAACATGAAAATAGGCTCCAAAAACATAACAATCTCCCACTTGGATCTGATTTCCATTCTGAGCAAGCTTCTCAACCCTTCACTATCATCCGCAAAGGCCAACCAAAGCTGAACATAGATTTAGTTTATCCCTTATGACCACCTTGGTCATCATGTCTACAAGATTTTGACTGGTATGAATCTTCTCCAACTTCAACTTATCTTCCTCCAAAGTTGTCCTGATAAAGTGATATCTCAACTGTATATGCTTCGTCCTGGAGTGGAAAGTAGAGTTCTTAGCTAGGTGTTGATAGGAGAAAAGTTGCGCTTCAGTAGAAGGGGCATAGTTTTATGGGTGTTGACATGCAATTTTGGGTGCCAAAGGGTAAAGCACAGGGTGTGGGTTCACAACATGTAACATGTCATGTTGATGTTAAGGGAAATGTGCCTGCACCTTAGGGAAAAACTACTTTGACTGGGCACTAAAAAATATTGTGTTGCATGGGTTTTAAGTGCGCCCAAGGCACAATTTTGAAATATGTTGCAAAGGAAATCAATGCGTCAAGGGAAAAGCACTTAGCGTGGATTTGAAGCACACAACATCTTATGTTGATGTTGTGTAGGATGCGCCTGCGCCCTACAAAAGCTACTAAGTGTTATTAAACTAGGTGTGGGTTAGGGTCATGTTGTAAGAAAGGACAATGTGCAAAGGCGTAATTTCAAAATATGTTGCAGAGGAAGGACAGTGTGCCATGCTTCAAATTCATTTTTAACAGCTTAGCTTATTTTCTTTCTTTCTCTTTCTCTCTTTTTGGATATCTCAGATGGTAAAGAGAGGGTTTCAACAAGATAATAAGTAGGGAAAAATGGCCTTGGGTTTCTTCGAGAGCAGGGGCCTTCCAGATTTGTAGATCTGGAAGGAGAGGAAAAGGGGGTTCCCAGGTTGGTTATAGATTGTTAAGTTCTTCTTTTAGATTTAATCCTTTTAACAACCCTAAAACCTAACACAACCAAAAAAAAAACCATAACAACAACAAGGATGGAAAAAACCACTTACTCGGATTTATAAAAGACGAAGGACGATGTTGGGGTCCACAAGCTCGAAAAACGGCATGCGGGGGTGACAAGGATAGCTGACAGGCATAGAGAAAACACTTTTTACAATTTTCAAATCGTGAAAATGACAGGTGTCGGGCACCTATTTATAGGAAAAATTGGCATTTATTGTTTCACCAACTTTCTTTGGCGCACCTTTCGAGTGTCGACACGGGTTAAAATGCACCTTGGCACAAGTTTATTAGTGTTGACATAATACTTTTCAGTGCCTTAGCACACATTTCATGGTGTCAACACACCATTTTCCATGCCTTAGCGCACATACTTGGCACATGTTTAATGATGTTGACATGACATTTCTTGTGCCAAAGGTCTTTCTAAGGGGCGCACATTTTGGTATGTCAACATGAAAATTCTTGTGCCTATTTCAAAAGGTGCACTTTTGAGAGTGTTGACACACCATTTTCTACACCGAGTTTAAAGAAGCTAAAAATGGCTAAGTTCTAAAAAAACTTTATTTTCAAAAGGGAGTTTTAGGCCATTTCTAATGTTATCAGACTTCTTCAAAGGACCAAAAATGGAAGTTTTGGTATGGTTACTTGAAAATTTCCTTGTCAATTTTGTAGGATAACATACCCGTAATCAAAAATTCATCAACATATAACACAAGGACAAGAATGGACTCATCTTGCCACAAAATGTAAACATTTGGGTTAGAGTGACACCTAGTGAACCCTAATGCAAGAAGAAAGGATTTCATCTTGGCATACCAAGCTCAAGGGGCTTGTTTAATGCCATAGACATATTTTTTTAATTGGTAAACAAGGGAGAAATCCTGAACATAACTCGAGGTTATTCTATGTAGATTTATTCCTTTAGGTCCCCATAAAGTAATGCTCTCTTAACATCCATTTTATGGAATTCCCATCTATTATTGGAAATTATTGTGAGGGTAAGTCGAATGTAATTCATCTTCGCAACGGGATCAAAGGTCTCTAAATAATCAACCCCAAAAAGCTAGGAAAAACCCTTAGTTATAAGTCATGCTTTATACTTTTCAATGATCCCTTTGGAACCATATTTTTTTATTATACCAACTTACACCAAACGAGTTTTTATTCCTTTCGAAAGAGGGGTGAGATACAAGTATCATTCTTCATGAGTGAGGAATACTCCTCATCCATGATATAATCCCACTCAGGAATCCCATAAGCCTCCTAGAAAGACTGAGGATCAAAAGAAAAGGCAAAGAAGGCATGGGGTCCATCGAACTCGAAGGATTTTGTCTCTCATCCTGGAGGATCCCTTATCCAATCTTCGGCACTCTACAAAGTCTCGCCTATCCTAATGAGGACTAGGAGGAGATTCAAGATTAGAATATGTAGATTCTTCACTCGAGTGAGAGGGTGAATATTCCTCATCATCACTACTATAAAAAAAAAAATTGAAGCATGAGGAGCAAGAGGAGTAGGAGGATCAAGAGGAGGAGGTTGAACAAGATCGTCATCCAAGGAATCATAATCAAAGAGGGGGAAAAAGACCTTAGCGGTGGAGAAGTGGAAGTAGAAGATGACTCATCAAACTTCACACTTCTCTCAATATAAAGGTTATAAGTAGTAGTTTTCAATAATCTATATCCCTTCATGTCATTAGGATACCCTATAAAAATAAAAGTTCTTGATTTTGGTTCCAATGCCTTACATCTCTTTTTGGGAATATGATCCATAACAATTAATATAAAGATGTGAAAGTGCTTGACATCAGTTTTACATCCATACCAAGCCTCAAAGGGTTTCATACCTTTACTAATTTTTGTGGAATGTGGTTCTAAATGTAACAAGCACAGTTCATATCTTTGGCCTAATACTATAGAGAAAGGGATTTAAAATGAACCATAAAAGTGGTCATCTCCTTAAGAGTTTTGTTATTTCTTTTCTGCAACTCCATTTTACAAAGGGATGTAAGCAATTATACACTATAAATAAATCCCTTTGGAGGTACATAAATCATTGAACCTATTACTCACATACTTTCCTATATTATCATTTGGAAGAACCTCAATAGACATTTAAGCTTATTTCTCAACAAGATCCTTGAAGTCTCGAAAGTGATTAAAAACTTCATATTTTTGTTTGAGAAAATACACCCAAGTGTAACATGAAAATTCATCAATGAAGGTAAGTATATAAATATATATAGTGAATAAAGGAGATGGAAAGGGGCCATAAATGTCACTATGAACAAGATCCAAATGATGAGAAGCTCTCCAGGATTTTCCTTTTCCAAAAATTTATTTGAGGTGCTTCTTGAGGGCACAACCCTCACAAAGACCCTTATAAATTTTGACTCGAGGAAACCCGTTGACCATCTCATGTTGTATCAATTATTCAATAAAACAATATTTAGATGACTGAAATTCTCATGTCATAGCTTACTAACCTCATTAGTGTGAATAAGTAAGGAAGTGGGTGAAGAATAACAAGTAAAGTGGGAGAAGGTGTAAAATTGAGACCATTAATCCACCTTTCCCTCAACCACTATAGTATCATTGTGAAGCTCATGAATAATCACCGAGTTAGGGTTAAATTCCACTCGCATTCCTTCACCAATATGAGTGATTTGGTAAACTGATAGGAGATTAGTAGAGATATCGGGAACACTTAGAACATTGTTAAAGGTTCCACCATCTACTTCTACCAATCCACTACCAAAGAATTGAAATCGAAGTGTCATCACCCAAAGTGATTTGGGACATACCACACAGTTCAATTTTAGAAAACTCAAAATGTGAATAACCCATTTGGTGTGAGGCATGAAAATATATGACCTATTGGTCCTTAATTCTACACCCCTTGGTGTCCCGATAGCAATCTCTCGGGAATGGGGATACTTGGATAGTGGTAGACATTGTGGTGTGTGGCATTTGTAGCCGAGGTAGGGTTGTAACACTTTCCTTTCGATCAATCCTTGAGGTGATTTAGGGGCATATATAAAGGGGATGGTCTCATCCTGTTACTTTTTCTCCTGCCTTGAACCAGGGTCAAAGGACTGCGGGGTAACCTGAATGTAGAGGGGGAGATAGGGTCTTTATTCCCCTTGATTTTTCAAATGATGGATCAATCTGAGATAAACATGGCCATGAATACAACACTTCACTCTCATGATTTGTCACAAAAATTGTTGTATATGCTTACCATACCAGACATAGGTTACTATAGATAGCAAAGTTTGGTTGCTCTTGCATTCTCTTGATAAAGCTAATGGGAACTTTCAATGATATTTAGAGACAAAGAAGCAAAGAAAAAATGGAAGTTAGTATGAGGGGTGGGATCAATTATGGTAGTTTTAACTTCAAAAGAGGGGAATTATGTGATGACAGATCGTTTGCAACCAAAAAGCGATACTTACTAAGACTATTTGCTATTCGGATAGTAAAGAATACTTGATTAAGTAGTAATAATTTCTCCAAAGGAATATTTTCATTCATTGATACCCAACATAGATGCAAATATTTGACACAATATCTAAAATACTTGACACAAAATCTTGTGTAAGTATTCTAATAAATTATTTATTGCTTCTATTCTCGTACGCCCAAGATTCACTCAAAGGATAACAAAAATCACTTCAACAAAATGGTTATAGTAAGGATTTTAGAATTATGTTCAATATTGCAGAGTAAATGCTCACAACACAATATTGAATTAATGACCAAAGCACAACCATTAAGGACTGATCTAGTGTACTACACAAAGAAGCAATAAACACAAAATTATAGCAAAAAGTATAACTCATCAATCAACAATTCAACATACAAAACATAGAAATCAAACTCATAAGTAGACATATTATATTCAAATCTTAAATCTCTTGACAAGGGAACATAAATAAAATGCTCTCAATGTTTGTCAATGGTTGTACATTGCAACCACCTTGACTCAAAATCTTGAGAAACTGAAACTCATATGTATTTCACAAAAGGAAATGTGCAGTATTACAATCGTATTTTTGACCTTTTAAAATAGAAAATTTTAACCCCCTTGTGATATGAGGAAAAGCCCCATATTTATACAAATTTTGTATGTTCTTACAATTTAATTTTCCCCCAAAATAGTAAGTGAATCTCCTCCTTGTTCATAAAGAAAGAGCTTTAATCAAAGTGGGAATGTACTTTGTCTAATTGAAAATATCGATTTTCTGTTAGTATTTTGGGATCAATTCCATGCCTTCACTGCCACATGTTGGTCTCTTTTTGGTTGATAGTTTGAGCTTTTCATATGTTTTTGCTTCCCTTTTCTTTCTGTGTTATGTGACTTTTCATGTAGGTATGTTCCATTATGAAATGTGAGCCAATAATAAAATGACATGTACCTTCACCTTCTCAGATTGTTCTCTTACTTGCACTAGTCACCGTAAAACATGACCCAATGAGAAATCTCTATGCACCTTCACCTTCTTAGACTGATCTTTTACTTATATTGGTCACCGCAAAACATGAGCCAATGAGAAATCTCCACGCACCTTTTCGGTGTCGAGTGTGAAGCATAAACTAATGATAAATCTCCCCACTACTTTGGATTTCACGGTGTCGTGATCTCTTACTTTCTTGTTTTCCTTTCATTAGTTACAGGGTTGATCCTTCACATCACAACTTATATCTAGGAGGACTTCATCATTGTTTCCACTTAAATTTTTCCATGTATAGTTCATTTACTGTCAGGACCACCTAGACCCAAATCCCTTTGAAATATAGCTCATTCCACAGACTTTGCATCCGCAGAGCCCATATGCTCGCCATGCACTGAAATAGGGATTTGTGTCCACCTTAAACCATTGATCTTACACCATCTTGATATCCCCTAGCTACGGCATGTCTCTTTTCAACCACGTTGACTTTGTCTACCCCACGACAAACCCAAAGCCCTTTGAAATCGGCTCATTCGTGGATTGTAAGTCCGTGTGATCCCATCTACTCGTCATGCACCAAAATGGTGACACATTTCTACCTTCGGCCATTGATATTGTGTCATCTTAATATACCCTAGCTCCTCTATGTTTCTTTTTGACCACGCTGAATTTTTCTACCCCACCGAGACCCAAATCTCTTTAAAATCTGGCTCATTCTATAGACTTTACATCTGCAGGATCCCATGTGCTCACCATGTACTATAATGGTGATGTGTTTCCACCATTGGCCATTGATCTTATGCCATCTTGATATCCCATAACTCTACCATGTTTCTCTATGACCATGCTAACTTTATCTACCCCGCCGTGAACCCGAAACCATATGAATTTGGTGCATTCTCGTAGACTTAAAGTTTTAAAACCTGAATGGCTCAAAGATGCCTAGAATCCAGCCATGTGTCCTCTATGTTTTGGGAATTTGAATTGCTTGGTGGTGTAGACCTTTGACGTTCATTTGAACATCCCAGGCTTGTATAAAGTGCTAAGTGCATTTTAACTAGTCCATTAACTAGTCTCTGGGGAATTCTTATGGTGTCAATCCTCCAAAATTTCCATTGAATCCTTTCTTTTTATTTTAACAAGGCACAAAATTTATTACAAATTGATAATTCTCCTTTACTCAAATTAAAATTTGAATCAAGGGGAACAATATGAAACACAAATAATGGTTACATATACAAAGAGTATAGGAAAAAGACCAGCTCAATCCAAGGGCTTAGATTGAGCACCAACATGACCCATGTTGATGAAGGAGAAACTCTAGCTACATGAGGCTTTCCTTTCTTCTTCTTAGATTTTGATTCCTTTTCTTTAGAAGACTCAAGTTTCGAGATCATTTTGTTTGATTGACTTAATAACACTTGTATTATTATTCTCAATTAAATGAGTTTGGTGATCTATTTTTTTCTCATGAATTGATTCTCTTCATATCTTGACTTCTTACAATAGGAACACTTACACTTTTCCTTCTTTGGTTTTTCCTTAGAAGTAGAAGTGTTTGTGTTGGGTTTGGTTTGGGTGGTCTTGGTTTCTTTCTTAGGTTGGTCCTTTTTCTCTTTCTTATTTTCCTATTTATTTTCCATTCCTTTATTAGTACTCATTATAAGGGCATGTAACTTGGACTTAATTTCTCCCATTTAAATCAATTTTTCATGTTCTTGAATGATTTGGGATGAAAATTTGTCAAATGAGGAATCTTCCAATAATTCCTAGAGCTTCTTTCATGGTGTGAAAAGTAGAAACAAAGATAGAGTATTTAGGGCCAAGCTTAGAAATAATCAACAAGATCAACTGGGCATCCTTTTATCAACTCCACATTCTTTCAACAGTAATCTAGTGTGAATAAACTTTGAGAAGAAGGCATGTATGTTATCAAAGTTACTAGGAGTTAATCCTAGTAGTTTTTCTCTAACTTATGGGCTCTCATGTCATCATTTTTCCAAACATATCATCAAAAATTTCAAGGATCTATCGGTGTTGTGGAATACTCATTTTGGAAGAGAAAATCAGGAGAGAGAGACATATAAATAATACCTAAGGCTTCGTTGCATCATTTAAACCACCTAGATTTCTTAGATTCATCTATTAGTTATTTCTCTACTCCTATAGGGATGTGGTATAACCCTTTACCACTTAGTTTGATAATCATCTTAGATATCCACTAAAATAAGTTAAATTGCATGAGAAAAGGAGTAGAACTAGCATCCATCGTGAGGAGAGAGAAATTAAGAATTCTGAAATAAGGGAAACATGCACGCACCCAGGAAAAATATTGTCACCCCCTGTTTATGGAACTTTATAGTTTAGTGATTTGATTACAACTTTATTTGATTGGATGTCGTGAAAAAATTTCCACTCACCTTGCAATTGGCATAAATATTCACAAGTGTGGAGACCACAATAATTTTTAGGCGATCGAGCAAATCAACACCGTAAAAGCACAAAAAAGGTAAAAACAAGAAGAAAATGACAAAACTAAGTCTTGTGTGAGAAATAGCATCTCATGTTGCTTAGAACTCCCTACTCCAAGCCTATGTTAGACATGCTCACAAGCCCATAAGCAATAATAAGAGCTCGATTATAATAAAATTGACACCAAACAGATCCAAAAGTCCTCCTGAAATGCAAAATGGCCTCCAGAAAATGAAAAACCCCTTCATAAGCACACATTAAAAAAATGTCCAATAACTCTAATTTTTAATATTTTCCCCAATTAATTTAATTCATCTAAAATGATTTAAAAATAAAACTATTTAATTAAAAACTAACTACCCCTAATTTATATTAATGACCTAATTAAAAAATTTAGTTTCCTTCCTTTTAATAACATACCCAATTCTTAATTAATACTAAGCTATGTTATGAAAAAAATCAATTTAACCTAAGTTTAAATTAATATAAGCTAAGATATATAAAAATCGTAGGTTAAAAAAATTAAACAAACCTTATAAATAAAATTTGGGCTTCAAAAAACAAAGGAGGGAAACATAAATTGAAAGTGGTTAAAGGAGAAAACACGTGGCAAGGGGAGGACATCGAGATGATCCAACTAACTAAACTCGGTGAGTGAGCTAGAGGGAAGGTTTAGGTAGGGTCCTCGTAACACACACAAGTGGTTTGGGTAGTCTCGCAAAGTAGTAGGGTAGTCCGAAGCGGATTTAGGGAAGGCTTGAATGGTTCCACAGTGTACATGGTTGAGCCCAATGGGAGCTCAAGATAGGTAACACACATAGGGGTATAAGGCATATTGAAGGTGAGTCCAACTCATGAAAATAAGGGCCGAGTAAGGGAGAGGAGATCTCATCCAACAAGCGACGGGGTTTGGGTAGAGCTAGGTGCTAAGTAACCTAGTGATCTAAGTTACTGAGGATGGCTCGATGGTGAAGCCCCGAGTAGGAAGGCACACAAGAAAGCAGTGCGAGCTGGTTTATCAAGGAGAAGCTTGAATAGTATTAGAAGTAGGTGTATCTTGATGGAGCCTCCACCAAGGTGAGATCGGGTGTAGAAATACATTTGAGTTGAGGTTTATACACCCAAACAAGGTCAAGAAGGACCCAAATGAGCTTGATATAGGGATAGATAAGGGAATCTTGAGTATGTACCAATATAAGGAAATAAAAATAGAGCTTGGGGAGCTCATGAAACCTAAGAAAATATCATTTATCTCATCAAAGAGCTTAATGACATCTCTCAAAACTAGGAGAAGAGCTAAGGATTCTTAGGATATAGTAGAGAAGGGTTTGAAGAGAAGGGAATGATTATAGTATGGAGGTAAGAAGGTTTGAGAGGAATAAAAAATTATAAATAGAACTTATTAAAAATAACTACGCAAAAAACCAAAAACATAAAAACTTCTAAACTAATATTTTCGCCAAAGATATTCATATCTAGAAAGATTTAGTACAGAAAACCGTAACTCCACAAACACCAATGGAAACACACAAGAAAAAAAAATCCAAAAATATATTAACCGAATTAGCACAAACCAATAAATGATTAATGAAACTTGCACATAAAGCTAAAAAAATTGAAACTGAAAGTAATTAGCAAGTGAGAACAATAACAATTTGCACTTTTACCAAAATAATGTACCTATGATACCATGTGAGAGTGAACTGTTAGGATCTAACAAAGCCCATGAACATCAAGGTCATTGCACTCCAAAGGAAACAAGATTGTTCTCCAAGTAATCAATAAAAAACTAACCATAATCCAAATTTTTCATGCATAAGGGAAAATCACTCTAGCATTCTCATATATCAAAAAAGAGTACAAGTGGGAGTGTTGTGAAACTCCCATGCCTGGAAATTACATACTCCCATGATGGAGTGAGGAGTTACAATGCTAGTAATAGCATGTAACTCCCATATAACAATGATGCATATGATAGTATGAAAACTTCTATGATGAAATATGACATATGTCATATAACTCCCTAAAATACTAATGACTCGCCTAAGTGAGAAGACTCACCATATATGAGGTGGAAAAACACTTAATAAATAAAAGATAGAAAAATATACCTCACACCAACATTTGATACATACTTCATAACGATCAATTCCTTCTTCCTCTCCATTTTTTGCATAAATTGATACATTGATAACTTCAAATGAAGAGGAAGAATTTTTTAGGTGTCATAAACTATATCGAATGGGCTCTTCCCAATTGACCTTTTAGGTTTGATTATGTCAACCCATACTAAAATTTTCAATTTCTCCCCCATTTCTTCTTGTTAACCTCTAAGTCCATCTTAAGTATCTTGAGAAAGTTCTTTTTGCTTGACTAATCTTGCCCATTTCCTTGGGGGTCATAGTTGGAGGCGTAAGTTAAGTTTGTCCCATATTCCTTACACCTTTTTGAAAGAGGTTTAGCTCTAAAAATAATAACATTATCAACAACTAACTTTCTCGGACACCAAACCTACAAGTGATGTTGTTAAAAAGGAATTCCATGACAACTTGGTGAGTAGCCTTTTTGATGGGGATTACTTCAAACTACTTGGTGATGTAATCAGAAGCAACCAAAATCCACTTATGGCATTGTTGGTGAAATAATTTTTGGAGTGAAAATTATTAGTTTCTACAAGGGTCATGGGGCTAAGCCCCTCCTTATGTATGGGGAGGATCCCATTACAAAATGTAATCTAATTAAAATTTTGGCTTGGACATTATATTGGGGATCGAAAGGATTACTCCGGTAGACCTATGGAAAATTTCTTATACAGGGTACAAGGAGGAATTTTTCATGAAGATAGGTAAAGGGAGTTGGATAAATCAAGAGAGTGTGGGTTAATGTTGTGAGTAAGCTTATAGATTTCACATACATTAACAAGAGTAGGTCCACATTCAATTAAAAGAATACAACAATGTAATAATCTATAAGATCTGACAAACTAAAGACACATAGTTCTTTAGATTCATCAATCAAGGACACATTGTTCCTTCTTGGTTGTTAAAGATCAAAATGCTTAGAAAGTTGGAAAGTAGAGAGAGTGAGTGGAGGAACATAAGCAAAGAAATGGAAGAAATCATGATTTTATTGCTTGATGTAATAGTGGTAAATCTCTAAAACATACAACAATAAAAAAAAATTAACCCTTTGGAAGGGAAAATCCATTCCAATTCATAGCATTACAAATTGTCATTTCATCTCCCCACATGAATTTTCACCTTTCCTCATCACTTGTGACCTTCCACATTCCTAAGAGGTGAGTCTTTTTCTTATTGATGAAAAATTACTCTTACAATGTTGAATTGAGGGTCACTTAAGTGAATAGGAAAAAATAGGGAAAAATTACATTCTTGGTGAAGAATTAGAATATGGAGAGAGAATAAGGAATAAAGAGAGAAGGGTTAACTGGTCTAATGAAGATGAATCCTTTTCTCGATGAAGATCTTGCTAACTTAAAGTATTAAGATCAAAATATCCTTCTTTTTTTTGAGATACAGGAACATTCCATAGCATCGAATAAGAGTTGAAACTCTTTGCCATGAGATAGCATTTGTTGCATGTGTTTTTGCATGGGAAAAATTCACTTGAAAACAGGATAACCATACCCTAGTGTCGAAAAAAATATACAATGAACCTTTCCAGGACACCCCTTTCAAAGTTAACTTATTCCCCGCAACATTCCTATTGTGTCCTTCCAATGGTTCATATTTTTGTGTCATCCTTCCCTGTAGGTGATTTAGGAATAAAAAAGCATTCAAGTACTTCAGAGCAATATCTCAAAAAGTGGGTTTTCAAACAATCTTAGCAAGGGCTACCATCAGCCATTCTAAGACAATTTCATAATCTCTAGAGTTTTTTAAAAGGCCCAAACTCATCAAGAGGGTGTATTCATGAGCCAAGATTATCGTACAAGTGATTTAGGAAAATTATGGAAATATTCAGAGGTTTAGGAGCCAATTCATCTAAAGCGGGTTTTTTAGGCCGAAGGAGCTTGCATCGCAAAAGAGTGCCTAAAATTCGAAGGTGATTTTGGAGCTCCAGAATGAGTTGTGAACCAAACAAGATATAAATGGAAATAATTTTCAGTCCCCTATATTTTAGTAAAATAAAATCCATCCAAAACCCATGCATTTTTC
The DNA here is from genome assembly GCA_018340775.1 of Taxus wallichiana var. yunnanensis. Lineage (NCBI taxonomy): Eukaryota > Viridiplantae > Streptophyta > Pinopsida > Cupressales > Taxaceae > Taxus > Taxus wallichiana. Next base: position 138,426,533 of record CM031234.1, read on the forward strand.
TAGGAAACTCATTATTTCTAAGCACAACTATAAGTCCCAAGAAAAAAAGGAGGTTTTTAGGGTGATTGAGTTATAATGGAGGCATTAGACCCATTCTATCCTTCTCAAAATTCATTTTTCATGCTTTTTCATATAAATAATCATGAAAAAATTCATTCCAGAGCTTAATTTACAATCATTTCAAATCACCGCCCAAGGTATGCATTCAATACTTAGTCAAATATTTTGGGTGCCACGTGGCCGCATGAGACTGAGGCACATTTTTGTTTCCCCATTTTCCCTTTCCATGGGGATAAGAGGGAAAAAAATGTTCCCTCCCCCCTTTTTTCATTTCGATCACTCTATGTGACCCTAGCGACAATGTTTAGCCCTTTTAACCAACTTGACTAGCCCCCTCCTCATCACACGCATGAATAACAAGTGGCACTCCTATTATAAGGTGCCTTTTGTGCACGTATTGTATTAAATCATGGGAACAAGAGGGAAAAATTATCCCTCCCCCCTTTCTTCCTTCAGTTCCGTATACAACCCAAAACCAGCCCCTAAGTGCTCATTTTTAGCTCCCCCTCCATTTCTCTCAACCAATAATTGAGTGACACATGTCTAGATAATGATAAGCTGCCTTTTCGTGCACCTATTTTCCCAAAACAAAAGGAAAATTGGGACAAAAAAATTATACCCATCCCCTCAAGGTTTCTAAAGCTTATAAATTTAAGACTTGGCCATTTTTCCACTCATTCCCCCACATTCTTCCATTCACTCCTAAAACTCTACGAATTTTTTTCTAGAATTATTCCTTTGCCATTTTCATCCTCCATTCAGTTCCTTCATTTTCCTATGATATTAGAAGGAGAAAAACATCAAAAATATGGATTTTTAAAGACTTCAAGTAAGATTTTTCATTAGAAAATTTTGTAACCCGCGAGGAGAAATTGTTCGTATCTAAAAAACCAGTGCATGAATCAACGCAGGGTTTTTTAGATTCATCCTACTTTCCATGCACCTTAGGAATCCAAGTCAAATATTTCTCGTTCGTATCCCAAATTTTTCATAGTGAAGAAACACTAGTTTCCCTACGGAAAATTTGTAAATTTTAAAATCTTTCATTCCGAAGACTGGGTTAAGTCGAAAATTCAGAGGTACAACAAAAATGAAAAAATTCATATTAGAAAAATTGATTTCATTAAAAAAAATAGGTCCATAACACCACTTTCTAAACATATTAAGCATCCTACATAGGCACTTTCTATTTTTAGTAATTCATCACAAAGAGTAGTTTTAGTAGAAACATTATGCATAGAGGTCATCTAGGACAATTTGGGTGATTTGAAGTCGAAAAGGGTAGAAAATTATAATTTAGTAAAAATATTAAACCCCTTTTCAGGTGTAGGAAAGTGCCTCATGAGCCATGAAATTCAATTTCACATGTGTCAAACTAGTCAATTTTCTTTCCTCTGAGTACAAGGAAGTGGGTGATAGTGATGTCACTCACATGGACCTGAACAATCTCAAAGTACATATGTTCGGTAGCCTAAGGGAACCAATTGAGGATAAGGTGTTCATGAGTGGGTTATACACAATGGGTGGTTACCCAGTATTAGTGCGAGTATTGAGTTTGTACTGGCTTGTTCACACCACTATGAACCTGAGACATGAACTATTCAAGAAGATGATGGTTCATCTATGGTAGTGATTTCTCCTAAGGCCATTTCATATTCCATGAAAATCCCTACTTGGAGAAACATGGTTTTCATCCTGAAGGAAATGGCGGTGAATGAATGGAACAACATAGATTCTTACTTATAGGGTCTCGCACTATGATCTTGGTTGAATTCGAGATAAATCCCTATAGAGTGCCAAAGTCTCTCTCAATAAGTAAATTCCACAAGGTATTTTAAGATACAATCACCCTTCTCATTCAGGTGATGAGAGAAAAAAACATGAGATATTTTAATGATTGGATGACAGTGATCATATTGACAATCATTGAAGGGAAGTAAGAGATTGATCTGGGGCCAAATCATAAGTGATAACTTGAACCACCGGTTGCTCGGTTTCCTAGTTTCAAATAATTTTTTCATGACTTCCTATCTAGAGTGTCTTCGCAAGCTTGAGGCCATTGGGGATAGCACTTTCATATAATTTTTTTTTCCAAAGATCCAACATTCAAGAAGCATTTGCAGTTGGTGTTGAAATAAATCAATTAGCACTTCACCCATGTAAATGATGCCTTCACTATGTTCATCATCTAGACACTGGTGGGAGACCTACACTTAAGGATGTCACCACAAATAGCTTCCTTGATCAAGAGATATGGCTCATTCTTCATCCAATTCTCCACTTTTTCATATATCTAAGTTTCTGGTTGTGTTTACACCCCACTAATGTTACCTCAGTACCTTAGTGACAAGATATCATTGTTTGAGTTATGCAAGCAACTAGTGCATATACACAGTAAGCTTAGAAACTAGAAAAGGTAGGCTATCTCTTTCCCCATCTCATTGGGAGTCTTCACTTGCGAAATTACCAATGATGCATCGCACTTAGAAGTGGTCTTTTCTCCATTAAGCTTACATTCATACACTCCAAGGATTGAATTTGACATCAAAATGGATCCATATACTTTTCATATTCGGAGCTATGTCATGTCTCGCAAGTGGAAGATTATTGGTCCAAATGCACTGAGATGATTTCAATTTAGAGAAAGAGCTTCAATGAGGATTACCATTGAAGAAATCAATAAGTTCAAGTTCCATTGGTATGAAGAAGGGATTCAAGATGATGGTACAGAGCTATACGATCCATAGTATAAAGCAATGAAGGCTTCCACTTTTTCACTAGTGAAGTGGAGCATCCATGAGTTAGGTGACATTGCTAAAAGGATAGAATTTGTGATCAAAAGAATGAAATAATTGTTTCAGAAAAATAAGGATACCACCCCCACCTCGGGAAGTTTCCCACACCCTAGAGACGGGTATCACATAATTTACCATTAAAGGTCATGGAGGTAACTTTAAGTTCAAGCCATCCCAGAGTAAGTTAGAAGTGCAAGGTTGTGGAGGTAGAAGCCTCCTAATATGAGAGATCACATAAGAAAATCATAATATAAGATCCTGTAGTATAAGCACAAGTTGAAGAGAATGATATTGTTCATATTCCAGCTCCTAAAATTCCCTATGATGTTTCACCTCCTACTATCACTCCTACTTTTGCACAAGAGACACCCCTTCCACATGAGAAAGAGATGAAAAACATGCTAGTTGTAAATCCCTAGGCAAATGAGATATTTCCTTTGATGAAGGAAATTATTACAAAATAGGATTGTACCATCTAACAAATCATAGTCCCTTATCTTTTAGTGATAACATCATTGTCAAAAGGGAAGAAGAATAAATTTTCTCAAGTAGCCTCTCTCTTTTTCAACGGTGTTATAGGTGATCGTTGTTGTACAAGGATCAAACAAAAAGTGATTAATCTAGTGGAAGAGATAACACTGGCTGACTACGAAATGAGCACCATTCCCTTGGGCCCAACCACTCACAAGGGAGATGAGAACATGTTCCAAGAGTATTCCACTCGCCTCCCTCGCAAGGAATTGATAATACAAATAAAATATGTATCAATTGGAGGATTAAATATAGACTCTCTCCTCGTATGTGCAATGCTTGGTGGACCTCAATGCTTCCTCAATCCCAGGTGAAGAATTATCTCCAATAAATAGTAGTGTTCTAGAGTCCATTCGAAGAACACATGATTCCATGGTACAGGGGATGAGAAAACAAAAATGGATGAGTACAATCATTGAAAAAGGAAAAACATTTCTTCTAGAGGCAATCTCACTATTCAAATATATGTGTGGAGGCTGCAGAGAAGGCTCGGATAATCGGGGATGGATTGGATAAATAAAAGGAACATTGACCCAATTCATCCATTGGTGGTGGAAATGGGAGACACTTGTTATCATATATTGATAAGTAGGAAAATCTTTAGTGCTCCATCTGAGGACTTGTCACATGTGTGGGAAAGAACTCTTGTGACCAGATATGAAATGATAAATCAAGCTATTAGTGAATTGGACTCAAATGAGGAATGGGCCTACAAGATGCAAGATCATGTCAAAAATGGAATCTAGATAGTTAGAGTGCTCTTCATAGAAGAAAACACCACCGCAAATGATTTTCTAGGACCATTCGAGGAGCATTTCAAGAAAGAAACTAGGGACCCACTACCCTTTAATAAATATTCCCTGGATTCTCTATCTGGGATTCGAGCCACTATTTCATTCATTGCATAAAAGTATCAGTCGTGGTTCACAAAATGTAAGGATATTAATGGTGTATCATATGGGTGAACAAATTCTCTAAGTTGTGTATGCATCCCTCATGTGGATAAGGTTGCATCTATAGTAGCTTGATTCAGTAAGGAGTTCAAAGGATTCAAAATTTGACCAATAGAGCTCAATAGCTATCGGTCAAGCGGTGAGGTGGGATTGGCAAAAGCATATTCTTCATCGGATTAGTTCTCTCTCTCTTCTCTTCACCCACCCCCAATTTTCTCTCTCCTCCATGTTATATTTCTTTGTATCTTTATTAGGAAATTACCTAAATTTATTTAATTTTGTAAGATAGGATCAAAATAAGAAAAAAATGAATTATTACAAAGCATTAATTCAATTACAAAAAAATTACTAATTTGTATACATAATATAATATGTATGAATGTTATGAACAATAATATCAAATAGTTCAAGAGGGGGTGGGTAGGTTACTACTTGGATAGAATCGCCAATAGGATCAGTGGGTATGGCTTAAAGTGGGGATTGGTTGGTCTGATATAGAATGTCCCATAGCTTGACCCTCTATTCTCCATAATAAAACCTCGGATATAAGCCTAAGGACATTTAGTACCAACAACCAGGGGGCTCACCCCCCCTCATCCTCCATAGATCTCTATTCAAGGGGGTGGGTGAGTGAAAATAGATTTGAGTAGGGACCCCTATCTCTGTGGGAGATAGGGGCCCATATAGAGATAGGACCTTTATAGATAGGGTAGTGATGACCATATAGAGCATTAAAATATGTCATGAGATAGATCCCCTATAATTTCAAGGGGTTCTTAGAGACACATTACTACTCTAGATTAATGCCTAGGATGTAGAGGGCTTATGCTTTGGATCTGATCTATATATAGTTGGGTGGTTGAGGGTAGGTTTGTTGGTGTTTGGTCAAAGTCAATCTAGTGTTGTTTGTAGACTAGTCTAACATGCTTGTAGGTGGGTGTTTGTAGACCAATGGTTTGGTGCCTAGGGCCCTATATCTATATGTGGGGAGTCTAGATAAGGTTTGATTAGTTTCCAATCATGTCATGCATATAGTATGGATGTACTATGACAAAGTTCATATATAGATGCACCAATGAACCGATGGCATAACCTCAACCCCCACGGCGGTCAACTAGGCTATATAATAGATGGTATGGGATTGAGGTTTGAGGTCATGGTATAAACCAATTCTCAATAAAAAAACTCGTTATTGGTGAGAGGGGGAATCTTTCATATTCCCTTCCCATCCTTCTCTATATTCTATCGATCCCTCCATCTTGGAGGGGCTCTTTAGAATACAGGAGTGGGGCTCTTCCTTTAGGGGGATAGGGGGCATATTATATATCATTTAGTTGGGGGACCCTCTAGATAATTATGGTGATGTCTACTCTCTATATAGCTAGATAGCTATATAGATAGAGGCGGGGAGTAATTTTTCATCGAGTCAAGTATTCTTTTCTTTGATAGAGCTAGGGAGTTATCATATTAGTTGTAATGTGTTTGTTTCCATTTTTCCATCTATATGTGAGGATCATGTTTTCCATCTATTCATGAAGGATGGTTGTGTTTTTGTAACAGGAGTGGATCTAGTTGTCCATCTAGAAGCCTTCGAGGTGAGTCGATCGTTATAAGGATCAACTAGATCTATACGATAGAGGTGTTCCTCATCTTGGTAGGGTGAGGGAGAGAGATAGAGAGGTATATAGTTAAATATATAGGGTTTTTAAATTCAAATGATTCAAAATTCAAAATTCTCTATGACGTCTTGGAATCAAAATATATTCGAAAATGAGGTAACTTGAAATTTTTTCATTTTCATCCTCCATATTTTCTATTTTTTGGCATCGCACATGATTCATCAAAAATATTTACATCAATCGCTTTCCTTTTTAATTTCAATAAAAAAAACTTTGTACTTCATCCTCCTCTTTGTTTTTTTATGAGTAAATTTCAAAATCGTTTCAAAATCCTTCGTTATTTATCTTGTTTTTCCTTTGTGTCTCCAATTGTAATTTTGGCTTTAGGTACATCTTTGGATTTGGATTTTTATGTATTTTAGTCATCTCCTTTAGTCTCTAAAAAAAAACTCATATATATATTAGGCCTTCGGGAGAGTCCCTCCCCCTCCTCGGCCCAACCCCCTACCCAATAGCTATAAAGCTGGGGGTTGAACTTTTCATTATGCCTTATTTTATTTAAAAAGTGACTTTATGTTTATAATGTAATAAGTCACCCTTATTTTATAAAAGGGGACTTAATTCTTTCCTAAGAATATGAAAATTCATAAGTTGTGTAAGGCATATGAAAGGTCATGTGGGGGTAGGTGAAGAGTCTCTTCTAGTTCTATAAATTGTAATGGCACCCTCTTTTCAAAGGGTTATCAATTTTGTGTTCATGAGAGATTATCACTTGTGAAGAAGAAAAAGATAGCATTTCCTCTATTTCTCACCTATATGTTCTTCTCACTCTCACTATGTATAATTTTTCTCAAGCATCAATGAAGAAAGAAGGATTTTGTTTCCTTTTTTGATAAGGATATTTTTGAGACTTTGTGTTCTAAATATTAACTTGTCTTGTTGTCATTTGTAAAATTGTATTTCTTCTAATCTATGTGTGTTGGAATTTTTAGTTAATGGTTGTAGGAATCTGATTTTCTACCTACAACGTTAATCCCCTCTCTTTTTCTCACTCCCTTTCCCACTCTCCTAGAAAATTCCTCTCTTGCAAGAAATTTCAAGATTTTTCCGAAGGGTAGGTGGAGTGCTAATGTTAAATCCCCGGTCGTAAGGGCCACCACGGAGTTTAATTTCACACGTGCATAATAATATGGATTTGCATCATTCAAGTAGAGGGACTTAGATTCCCAGAGTTTTGGCAAGATACCCATAAATTTTTCCACCCAAAAAAATTTCTTGTCAACAATTTTTGGTACCCATTGTGGGGAAGACTTAGCGACATCCGCACCCAAAAATATGATCACAAGAAAAAAAGATAAAAAATTTCAAAATATCAAAAAAATGGACGTCAAAGAGTCACAAGAGCCCTACGTCTTATAACCATGGCTATTCTAGGTAACCTTCTTGTCCAAAAACCTAAATTTTTATTCCATATTCAAGAAGACATTGCTTTAGATTTGAGAAAAGTTATCTAACAAAATAGAGAAATTTTTACATAGTATTTCATAGCCACAAGAGTGTTGGATTGGAAGAAGAGCGTTTCTTTGAATTGGAAAGAGCAAGACAAATTCAAGCACCAAAAACAAGATCCTAAATCTCTAATCTGGTGGATAAAGGTATACATGCTCACAGAGACAATGAGGAAATATCGAACCCGATTTTTGAAGAACTTCAGTGAAGAAAGGAACTAATCAAAAATTCAAGGTATCCCCTTCATCCATAACTACTCTCACCGGAAATCCAAGTGTTGTTAATCCATTGGACATCTGATTTTCGTATATAAATGAAAACATCAAAGACTTCATCAACATAGAAACTAAAGAAGAACCTCAAGTAAGATAAAAAGGTGAAGTAGGAGTTGAATCTATGATAAGAGCTGAAATTGAAGAAATAGAGATAGCTCAAGAAAGAGCAGATGCAAGAGAGCTGCACATTTAGAGCAAGAATTGAAGTAGAGGCTAAATACTTAATGGAAGATAAATAAATACATTAGCCGATGGTTCTATGGGGTAGGAATACGGCCCACTTTCACTTCCACAACCTCTCCATGAGTTGCCACAAGGATCGAGGAAAATCCTTCTAAACTTTAAAGGATATGGTCCCAACTCCCTAAAGAAAAAGTAGTGACCTTCATCACCACTTGTGTCATGTTGGGTGTAGAACATGAAGACGTATCTATTATACTGTTCGTGGATTCTTTTTAAGACAAGATGAATGAATGGTTATATCTTCTACCAACCTAGTCTATCACTTGTTGGGACAATATAAGAACATGCTTTGAAGATAGATTAAGTATATAGAGGATTTTCAAGATCTCTTTGTTCAATTGGTGTACATGAAGAAGGAGTCAAATGAGGTCGTGAGGGATTTTGTATCAAGATACAAAAGAGTGCTTGAGAGGATTCTTGTTGATTTCATGCCCTCAGACAACAATTTGAAAATATTCTTCATAAGTTAACTACCTGAAGTTGGGTTTATCCTTAGGATATCTCAGCCCAGAACCTTGACAGAAACTCAATATTATGTCATCAAAATATAGGATGATTAAATTTATCTAGAAAGATGAAAACCCCAATGGTAAGAATAAGGGGGAATTTTGGCTCTACTCACAGATCCAATGATTCAAAAAATGGCCAATGATATGATTGTTATGAAAAAGAAACTCTCTCAGATCACCAAATAGAAATATACCTAATCCTCCAAACATTCCAAGCATAACTCCACCTCCTCGTTGGCTTTCCCTTGAAGCACCACCAGTCAACACAACATGTGACACTAAAGAACCAAAGGAGGAAGTATAACTTGAATAAGAGGAAGAAGAGGAAGAAGGTGATGATGGAAATGTTCTTGAAATTGAAGAGGTTGATGGTGATACTCAAAATGGCCTCATTGAATATGTCTCATCAAGAGAATATGAGGATGATGAAGAAGCACCAATATTCTCGTAGTGCGTTGTTCTTACTCATGCCCATTCTAAGAAAGGAGCTTCATATTTGGTAGTTGTAGCAAAAAAAAGAAGGAGGATCCTCCTATTGAAGTTCTAAAAACAAAATCATTAACAAGGGATATCCACTACCACCATCGATGGATTGGGCCAAAGAGATACCATATCCGATAGCAAGCAAGAAGCATTTTACCATATCAAGTAAGTCCTCTGGTACCTCCCCTAGTTTAAAATCTACTTCTAAGACCACCCCTCACCTAATGTTAGTCATGATAAAACCTCTAAAGTGCAGTCAAAATTAGACACCTCTCCTCCTTCTAAACCTGTTACCTCATCCACCAAGGATACTCAAGCTTCCAAGATAGCACCATCCACACAATGTAGAATATTTTTCATCCCTGGAACATCTAGTCCACTCACTAGTGATTTTTTGATTATGTTGAACATGTGAATAAGACTAAAGTTCAAATCAAGGAAATGGAATATTTGCAAACACCCATCTCAATTCAAGAGATTTTTTGATGACATCAGTGGTATCCCAAATCCACGATGCTACAAATCCTAAGACTAAAGGTCTCCTCCATACACCACCTACACCTCCCTCATAGAACATGTTAACCCTTAGTGCATCTAAGACTAATAAGGTAGAACCCTTCTACCTATCCCTTCTAGTCAAAGGTTACCAACTTAAAAATTATATAATAAACTTTGGAGCCTATGACAATGTTATTCCCATCAAAAGTCAATACTTTAGGACTTATCTTGACTCTTAAAAACGTCTCTTGATATTATATGGAATATAAATAATTGTCATTTGTGGGTAGAATTAAAGATACACATGTGGCCTTTGTTTAATTTCTAAAGAAGAAAGTATTGCTCAAAATTCTAGTGGTGGAAATCTTGGCATCTTTAGGAATGTTGTTGAGTAGAGTTTTTACGAGGAGAATCTAGGTGGTGAAATTTGGATGGATTGGTTCTCTATGACCATTACAGTGAAGGGAGAGATGAAAAATTTGTTGCTTGTGTGTAAGATGAAGTATACAGTCAAAATTTGGATGACCTAAGGGAAAATATCTTGTTTCAAGATAACAGGATGGGGAATTACTTCCTCACATGTGAGAGGGATGAAAATCTACCTTTTCTTTGTGAAAATGAAGAATAACAACTATGGACCATGGATTTCAATAGAACACTCAAGTGCAGGGTTTAGAGTAGGCATTGTCTTGACTTCTCCTTCAGGTGAATTATTTAAATTTTTATATAAATTGTAATTTAAAAATACCAATAAGATAGTATAATATGAGGCTCTCCTCTCTATATGGATGTCGGCGAGTATATGGGCATCAAAAGACTCTAGTGTCTTGAAGATGAAGAGATGATTATCAAACAAGTAAGAGACTAGTATCATGTTAAGATCCAAAGGATTCGGCACTATATAAATAGAGTATGGGACTACATTTAATCCTTCGATGATTTCTCCATCCAGTTCATTCCTCGAGAGTAGAATGAAACGCAAGAGTCCCTTGTGGTGTCAGCCTCTCTGGTAATGCCACACACATCCTTTGATAAAGATAAGGTGACAATGGAAATGGTGTTCAAGCCAAGCATACCAGACAATGTGAACCATTGGCAGGTCTTTAATGATGATAATCAACTCCTCGCCTTCTTGGAAAAAAGGATAATTTCAGTAGTTTTTTTTGAAGGAAGTGAGAACCCACACAAGGAGTTAGTAGTAGAAGAAGATAAGGAAGGAATCTAAGGAGTTGATGAGGAGGGAGTGATCAAATTAAAAGGGAATAAAATTCCTAAAGGCCTAGTGTCACTTGAAGACTTTTTTAACAAGCATGATTGATTCATCAAAGATAGAGAAAAGGAATCATCAAGGTGTACCAGGAGTTGAGAAAGAGAACATTGGAACCTTGGAGAAACCTAAAATGTGAACATTGGAAAATGTTTCTCTCAAAGAGAAAAGAATATTCATCTCACTATTGAAGAAATACTCAGATGTCTTGGATTATTCCTATGATGAGATGAAATATTTCAGCCAAAAGAAATGCATCACTCCATCCCTCTAAAGTTGGAAGCCAAACCCTTCAGACAAAATCAAAGGCCCTATAATCCAAAGATAATAGACACCATTAAAGAGGAGGTACTAAAGATGCTTAACTTGAGAATAATTTTCCCTATCCATCATTCCACATGGGTAGCGAACATCATTCTGGTGTAAAATAAGAATGGGGAAATAAGGATCTATGTAGAATTTTACAACCTAAACCAAGCCTCCTTAAAGGATAATTATCCACTCCCAATCATGGATCATATCTTGTAAGCGGTCATCACAGGGTCTGAAATTCTCTCATTGCTTGATGGATTCTTGGGGTACAATCAAATTGAAGTAGCAAAGGAAGATAGACCAAAACATCCTTCACTACACCTTAGGGAAATTTTTCATATAGAATAATGTATTTTAGTCTAATCAATGTGGGATAAATTTTCCAAAGGGAAATGGATCTTGCATTCAAATACTTGAAGCATTGCATTGTGATATATCTGGATGACCTCAAATCTTCTTAAATAATGATGGGAGACCATATCCACCATTTGAAGCAAGTACTCATAATATGTAGGAAGCATGACATATCCCTGAATCCTAAAAGTGTATCTTTGGGGTCACTGAAGGAAAACTCCTTGGGCACATAGTGAACAAGGATGGAGAAAAATTGATCCTAAAATAATAAAGTATATTCAAGATATTTCACTTACTACAAGTAAAAATGGATTACATTCCTTCTTTGGTAAGGTTAATTTCCTCTGGCGCTTTGTCCCATACTTCACCAAATTGACCAAGCACATAATTTTAATGATGAAGCCACAAGATAATTTCAAATGGAACAAAGAAGGAAAGATGGCATTTGAGGTAATAAAAGAAGCAATAGAAAATGCCCCCACTTTGGTGTGACCAAATTTGATAAATATTTCATCTTATATTGTTATGCTTCAGAACACATGATATCAGCCATCTTAGTGTAGAAGAATGAAGAAGGTATAGAAAGCCCCTATTGCCTTCATGAGCTCACCATGAAGAATCATGAATTGAAATATAACTAGTTGGAGAAACATGCTTATGTAGTAGTCAAGGTGGTGAAAACTTTAGGTTCTATATCCTCAACTCACACACCATAGTCATGGTACAGGATCAGCTATCAAATCCATTCTCACTCAAGTAAAGACCTAGGATCAAAAAGAGGTAATTAGGTAGCAAGAATCTAGGAGTATGATTTGGAGATCAAGCCTTCTAATCTAGTTAGGGGAAATGGATTGTGTAGACTACTTACAAAAGATGATGCATTTGTGGTCAAAATTTATAGAGGAGAATGTTTATGTTGTGAATGTGTTAGTAAGGACTTTCCTCAAATCCTTTTTGTGAGCATGACAAATGAATGGTATGCTGATATTGCTTACTTCTTAACCTATGATGAGTTCCCTCCTCATCTCTATTATAAACATAGAATAACTCTCAAGTTGAAGGCAACCAGGTTTCGTCATATGGAATCATGCACTCTACAAGAGGGGATTGATGGTTACTTTCTGAAATGTGTTGAAAATTATCAATAAGAGTAGTTATTGAAAGCATATCATGATCAAGCATATGGAGGACACTTCTCGGAAATGGTCACAACTCATAAGATCCTCCATGGAAGATATTATTAGCCAACTCTATTTGCGGATGCCCAAAAGTGGGTATCTAAGTGTGAGACATGTTAACATTTCTTTGGGATACCACAACTCATTATGCTTCCTCTCAAGCTGATGATGATTGAAGAATCATTCCAACTATGGGATCTAGAATTTATTTTGAGTCTTGAAATCCTCACTCGAGTGTAGGTCACTCCTATGTACTCATGGTGACATATTATTTCACAAAATGGGTAGAGGCCATTCCAAAAAATTAAGCCAATACCAAAACAATCTGTAATTTCATCAAGTAGAACATCATTTTTCATTTGGTATACCCCTTAAGATCATGGTAGATAATGCCACATATTTCTCTTTAATGGATCTAACTAAATTCTACTACGGATATGGAATCTCACTTTTACACACATGCATGACTATTACCGTAAGGGAATGTTCAAGTAAAGTCAAGAAAAAAACATAGTGACCATAGTCCATAAAGCTGGTAGATGAAAATCAAAGGGACTGCACAAAAATCTATATGATGCATTGTGGGAAGATAGGATAACACCAAAGAAGGCCATTGGTATGTCTCCATTTCAATTACTCTATGGTATAGAGGTAGAGATTCCATTACATTATGGAGATGGACATTTCAAGTTGCTCAAGTTTCTCTGAAATAGATGATGGGCAATATCATGATGTTATTGATAAAAGGATCTTATTCCTGAAAATCTTGAAGAAGATAGATGCAAGGTGGTGGATAGAATCAATCTCATTAGTTGAAGGTGAAGAGATTGTTTGATAAGAAGGCAAAGGCTCAAGAGTTCAAAGTTGGAGATCTTGTCTTACTCTGGGACAAGGAAAGAAATATGAAGGGTAGTCCGTAGGAATTTTGACTCATTATGGCTTGGTTCATTCCAAATTCATGAAGGTTGTGGAGAAAATTATTTATATCTATCATATCTGGATGGAACATCATTAGAGATTTACCCCACAATGGAAATATCTAAAATTATACAAGAAATGAAAGTGGTTTATACCCCACATTGTACCATAGATGATTTAGGTGTGTGTTTCCCTTTCCTTTTGTGTGTGTTTTTTCTTTTCATGTGTTATGTGTTTCCTTTTTTTTCATGTGTGTGTGTACTCCTTCTAAGCTATCTGTTATAAATGACTTTGTAAATCCCAATGGATAAGGCACTTTGGTCTATTTTGTAAATTGATATTCTAGGAGTTCTCATGCCATGTCCTTGTTTTTCTCTATCCATAACATGTCCCCAAGCTAGAGCCAGTTATTGTCTTGTGTTTTTGCATGGGCAAAATTCACTTGAAAACATGACAACCATACCCTAGTGTCGAAAAAAATTCTACTGTGAACCTTACGGAGTTACCCCCCCAAGTCAACATATTCCCTGTATCAATCATATCTTGTCCTTCTAGTGGTTCATATTTTTGTTTCATCCTTCTTGATAGGTTATTTAGTAAGAAAAATAGGATTTAAGTACTTCAGGAGCAATATCTCAAAAAGTGGGTTTTCAAGCAATCTTAGGAAGGGCTACCAATAGCCTTTCTAAGACATGTTCATAATCTCTAGAGATGTATTGAAGGACATAATTCATCAAGAGGGTGTATTCATGATCCAATATCATTGTGCAATTTATTTACAAATATTCTAGAAATATTTGGAGGTTTAGGAGCCAATTCATCAAAAGCAAGTTTTTGAGGTCGAAGGAGCTAGCATCGTGAAATAGTACCTAAACTTTAGGAGGTGATTCCATGGGAGCTCTGGAATGAGTTTTGAGATATAAAATATATCAATGGAAATAATTTTCATTCCTCTACATGGTGGTAAAATTAGATTCATCCAAAACCCCATGAATTTTTCTAGGAAACTCATTATTTCCAAGCATAGCTAGCGATCCCGAGAAAATATGAGGTTTTTCAGATTTTTCAGTAATAATAAAGGCATGATACTAATTCCATCCTTCTCAAAATGACTTTTCATTCAATTTCATATAAAGAAGCGTGAAAAATTCATCTAGGAGCTCAAGTTATGGTCATTTCAAGTTGTCGCCCAAGGTATGCATTCGATACTTAGTCAAATTTTTGGGTGCCATGTGGCGCATGAGGCTGAGGCACCTTTTTTCCTCATTTTCTATTTCCATGGGGATAATAGGGACAAAAAAATTCACCTCCCCCTTTTGGCATGTTGGTCACTCCATGTGACCTCGACAACCATGTTTAGCCCTTCTAACCAACTTGACTAGCCCCCCCTCCTCATAGCACGCATGAATGACAAGTGGCACTCCTAGGCCGAAGTGCCTTTTTTTTTCACCTATTATCTCAAACCATGGAGTCAATAGGGACAAAAAAAAGCTTTTTCCCCTTTTTTTCCTTCGTATTTCGTGCATATGGCCTAAAACAAGCCCCCAAGTGCTCATTTTTAGCTCCCCCTCCATTTCTCTCAACCAATAAATGAGTGACACATGTCAAGCTAAGGATAAGGAGCATTTTTGTGCACCTATTCTCCCAAACCAAAGTTACAATGGGGAAAAAATGCACCCCATCCCCTTAAGGTTTCCAAATCTTATAAATTTGAGACTTGGCCATTTTTCCACTCAATCCCCCACATTCTTCCATTCGCTCCCGAAACTCGCCAATTTTTTTCTAGAATTATCACTTCACCATTTTCATCCTCCATTAGTTTCCTTCATGTTCCTATGATATAATAAGGATAAAAAAATCAAAAAGTATTGATTTTTTAAGACTCAAGCAATATTTTTGCCAAAAAAACTTCGTAACCCGCGAGGAGAAATTGTTCATATCTAAAAAAACACGTGCACAAATCAACGGGGATTTTTTGCATTAATCCTCATTTCCAGCCATTTTAGGAATCAAAGTGAAATATATTTCATGCAAGGCCCAAATTTTTGTAGCGAAGAAACCCCAGTTTCCTCAAGGAAATTTTAAAATTTTAAAATATTTCATTCCAGAGACCGGGTTGAGCCGAAAATTCAGAGGTGCAACAAAAATGAAAAACCCATATCAAAAAAACTAATTTCATCAAAAATTGAGGTCCATAACACCACTTTCTAAAAATAGTAATCTTCCTACATAGGTACTTGATATTTTAGTAAGTCATCACAAAGATAAGTTTTGGTAGAAACAATGTGCACAGAGGTCATCCAAAAGGACAATTTGAGTGATCGAAGTTGAAAAGGGTGGAAAATTGTCATTTACTAAAAATATTAACCCCCTTTTCAGATGCAAGAAATTTCTTTGAGAGCCATGAAATTCATTTTTTTAGGTGTCAGACCAGTTAATGCTCTTTCCTCTGAGTACACAGAAGTGGGTGACAGTGATATCACTCACATGGACCTAGACAATCTCAAATAATGCATGTTTGGCATTGAGGGAACCAATTGAGGAAAAGGTTCTCATGAGTGGATTGTACGTAGTGGATGATCACCTAGTATCATTGTAGAGTATTGATTTGGTACTTGTGTGCTCACACCACTATGAACTGAGACACTAACTATTTAGGTAGATGGTGGTTTAGCTATGATAGTGATTACTCCTAAGGCCATTTTCTATTCCATGCAAATCCCTACTTAGAGAAACATGGATGTCATCTCAAAGAAAATGGTGGTGAATGAATGGAGAAAAACATACTCTTACGTGTAGGGTCTCAAACTAGGATCTTAGTTGAAGTCAAAGAGAAAGCCCTCTAGCGTTTCAAATTCTCTCTCAAGTGAATTCCATGAGGGATTTTTAAATGCAACCACCCTTCTCATTCGGATGATGGGAGAAGAAAAAATGAGATATTTCAAGGAGTGGATGTTATTGTTCATATTGAAAATCATTGAAGGGAAGAAAAAGATTGATTGGGGCCAGATCATAAGTGATAACTTGTACCACCAGTTACTTTGTATCTCATTTTCAAAGAAGTTCTTCATGACTTCCTATCTAGTGTGTCTTCTTGTGAGCTTGAGGACGTTCAAGGGTTATCACTTGCACAAAAATTTCTTCCAAAGCTCCCTCATTTGAGAAGTGTTGGGCCCTAGGATATTGGCTAAGTACAAGAAGGTGCGTGGGCATGCGGGACCTATTTGAAGAAGGGTGTGTGGGGTGAAGGCACGCAGGAAGGGTTCTCACAAGGTTTTATAGAATACATGGCGCGTGCACATAAGGTAAGATAGGTTTTGGGACTTAGCCATATTCAGTGTTCTAGGAAGCACACGAGAAAAGCGTGACCCATATAACATACAAAGTGGATAAGGTGTCATCCTGGTGACTATAGGATAAAAAGGGAATATTCCATGCATGTGATGGAAGGTTCTAGAAGAACATCATTACACATAGTGGAGAGCTTAGATCAAAGGAGGCATGCTCCATTGGAGGACCACTTGGACACTTTTCAGTCGATCTGTTACCTTAAAAGGCATGGCGGTGAAGGCAAAAGGGCTATTTATTGAGGGGTGCAAATAGTAGAAAGGGGTGAAGAGAAGAGATGAAAAGAGAATAGTGTGTTGGAAAAGAGGCGAAGCTCTACAGAAATATCATGGAGGATTATATGGGTTGGGATTAGAAAAATATAGGAGTGATGACATATTTAGAGGGATGGGTATGTATTCATCTTTGTAATGTGAAGGACATAGTGTAGTTCTGATGCATGACTTTTCTCTACATTGTTATATGGGTCTGTTATGACCTCAAGGAAGTAATGTGGTTATTGGACTCATCAATATGAATATAATAATTTGTTCTAAATCATATATGTGTTCATGAGTATAATCCTTGTGCATTTCCTTTATGTATGAATCAATTATATATGTTGTTTGTTATTTATCTTTTATGGATGCAATGAAGTGATAACTCATCCTAGGTTCTCAAAATGATGCATGGTTATTTTCTATTCATTTACACTCAAATATCTATCATAAGATGATGTATTCTCATAAGACTCACATAAAGGAGAGGCTCAGCACCCGCGCATGCCTCGGGTGAGCGCCCAATGTCTGTTGGATGATAGGCTAGTATGCATGGTATTTTATTGTTAATCTAAGGGTATAAAAATTACTACAAGAAGCATCTTTAGTTGGTGTTGAATGAAATCAATCGGCACTTCACCTGTAGGAATTATTTCTTCACTATGTTCATCATTAAGACACTAGAGGGAGACATGCACTCAAGGATGTCACCATAAGTAGCTTCCTATATCAAGAGATATGGCTCATTCTTCATCTACTTCTCAAATTTTTCATATATCCAAGTTTCTAGTTGCGATCACACCCCACTAAGGTTACCTTGGTACCTTAGTGACAAGATAACACTATTTGAGCTATGCAAGAAACTAGTGCATGTGCACAAGTAAGCTCAAAAACTAAAAAGGAAGGCTATCTCTTTCCCCATCTCACTAGGATTCTTCACCTATAAAAGTACCAAAAATGCATCACACTTGGAAGTGGCCTTCACTCCCTTGAGATTTCATTCATACACTCAAGGAATGACTTTGACATCAGAATGGATCCATATACTTTTCATCTTCTCGGAGCTACATCATGTCCTGGAGGTGGAAGATTATTGGTCTAACCGCATAGATGAATTCAATGTTAGGGAAAGAGATTACATGAGGATGACCATCGAAGAAATGAAGAAGTACATGTTCTATTGGTATGAAGAAGGTATTCAAGATGATGGTATGGAGCTATATGATCTAGAGTAAAAAGTAGTGAAGGCTTCCTTTTCGGTGAATTGGAGCATCCATGAGTCGGGTGACATTGCTTTGAGACAATGAAGTTGTGATCAAAATAATGAGAGAATGGTTTTAGAAGAAGAACACTTCCTCCCTCAACTCGGAAATTTCCCCACACCTTGAAGACATGTATCTCATCATTCAGCATCAAAGGTCATGGAGGTAACTTCAAGTTCAAGCCACCCCAAAGGAAGTTAGAAGTGTAAGGTTGTGGAGTTAGAAGCCTCCTACTATGAGAGATCACATAATAAAATCAAAACAACAGATCCCATAGTAGAAGCACAAGTTGAAGAGAATGATCTAGTTCATATTCTACCTCTCGAACTACCCCAGGATGTTCCACCTCATGCTATCACTCTTTTCCTCTTGCATAAAAGACACCCCTTCTACCCAAGCAAAAGATGACAAACATGTCATTTGCAAAGCCCCAAGAAGATGAGATGTTTCCTTGGATGAAGGAAATGATTACAAAAGAGGCTCGTATAGTCCAACAAATCATATTCCCTGATCTTTTCAGCTCTATGATCATTTTCTAAAGGGAAGAAGAATAAATTTGCTCAAGTAGCCTCTCACTTTTCGGTGGTGTTTGGTGATCAAGTATGTACAATGGTCAAACCAAAATTGATTAAGCCGATTAAAGAGATGACACTGGATAACTAAAAATGAGCACCATTCCCTTAGGCCCAGCCATTCATGAGGGAGATGAGAACATTTTCCAAGAGTCTTCCACTCGCCACCTCACGAGGAATTGATAATACAAATAAAATATTGATTAGTTTGAGGATCAAATGCACTGGACTCTCTCCTCATATGTGCAGCACTTGGTGGACCCCAATGCTTCCTCAATCCTAATTGAATAAGTAACTCTAATAAATAGTATTGATCTGAATTCCATTTGAATAACACATGAGGTAATGGTGTAGGGACGAGAAACAAAAATGGACAAGTATGATCATTGCAAAAGTAAAAACATTTCTTTCAAAGGCAATCTCACTATTCAAATATATGTGTGCAACTACAGACAAGGATCTGGTGATTAGGGAAGGATTGGAGAAAGAAAAGGAACATTGGGACCTAATTCATCCATTTGTAGTGGAAATGGGAGACACTCATTCTTAAATATTGATAAGCAGGAAAATATTCAGTGCTCCATTTGAGGACTTTTCACATGTGTGGGAAAGAAATCTTGTGACCAGATATGAAATGATAAATTGGGTTATCAGTGAATTGGACTCAAATGAAGAATGGGCCTACAAGATGGAATATCGTGTCAACAGTAGAATCTAGAGACTTAGAGTTCTGTCATCGAAGAAAACACCACTGTAGATGATTTGTTAGGACCGTTCAAGGAGCATGTCAAGAAAGAATCTAGAGACCCACTTTCCTTCAATAAAGATACCTAGAGTCTCTATCTGGGATCCGAGCCACTATTTCATTCATTGTAGAAAAGCATCAGTTGTGGTTTACAAAATGCATGGATATTAATGATGTCTCAAATGGTCAAACAAAATCTCTAACTTATGTACGAATCCCTCATGCAGATAAGGTTGCATCTGCAACAACTTGATTCAGTAAGAAGTTCAAATGAGTCGAAATTTCACCAGTTGAGATCGATAGAGATCAGTCAAGTAGTGAGGAGGGATTGGAAGAAGTGGCTTCTTCATCCATTTATTTCTCTCTCTCTCTTCTCTTCCCCCATTTTCTCAATGTTAGCATGATGGTGCATATAGGTATTTAGATTCATTAACAATAGTAAACAACACACAGTGTATAAACCAAATCTAGTTCTTAGAATATATATAAGATGAACTAAATAATGACTATAACCATATTTTAATGCAAGAACCAGATTCAGTCATGTTCAACACCATTATCCAACCAATATGAACCATTGTATTAAATATTGTAAAACACATAAGCTTCTTACATTACATAAGTATCTCCATGAGTCATGCATGTGACAAAACCAACAACATAACTCTACAATTTGATAACACACACACACACACACACACACACACACACACACACACACACACACACACACACACACACACACACAAAAATGTGCAAACAATATATATATAGGGGTGGGGACTTTCCCTTCACCACCCATGCACTTCTCAAAATAGGTCACATGCTAATAATAGCCATGCGCCTTTACAAAAGGATGCACAACATGCAAGTGCTCTTAAGAATAGACTTCCTATAGTTAACTCTGAGTAGAAATCCTATTATTAGCTTAAACTATGCATGGTGCTCAGTTGTTGCTTGTTCCCAAAATACCATTGCATGGACCACAAGTCTTCATGTCTTTTTGTGCTCAAGCATGCTATCTCCAAGAATAGCCCTTATCCACAAAAATGGCTAAGTCTTGAATTCAAAGTGTTTTGGCGCACACTTATTCTGCTATTCTTTTGTGCCCTCAAATGCACCTTGCTCCAATGCACACATCCTTTATGTGCCTTCACCTTAGAGAAATATGTTATCTACTCAACATTACCCCACACTAAAGTACATTACCACCCCGGAAATGGGAATTCCTTCTTATGTCTCCAAAAATAAAGAATAAGGAATGAAAGAATGAATGAAGCTGTACAAAAGAATGAAGTTTACTCTGTAGTACCCTCTTCCTCAGGAAGGACTAACTCTGGATATTCATTTTTGAGTTCAGCCTCCAAGGTCTTCCAGTCACTTAGCATGCTCCTATCTTTTTGGAATGTCTATCACTATGGCATCCATTTCATCCTGAGTGATCTTTTCCTTTTCATTTTGCAGCACTTGGACAACATGTGCCATACTTGAGACCATTCCCTCCATGGAGTCCATTTTCTGTGCTATAAGTTTCCCAAGTTCATTGATCCTATCTTTGTGTGGATCTTGGGCTATTGTAAGGGCCTCGTGCTTTTGTTTTACCAAGGATAACCTCTGTGCACCCAAGTGTTTCATCCTTCATTGCCTTCACACTTCATTATCCTCTGCTATAGTTTGATTCTTATTATGGCATCGTGCACACATGTTCAAATCTTGATCCACTTTCTTCAGCTCATCTTTCAATGTTTGGAGCAAGGCCTCAAAACTTGAAATTTTCCTAACAATGGTAGCCCTTGCTCTTGTTGTTTCTTTTATAGGATATTTTGGTGTGGCCATAACAATGGGCTCTTTATTCAAAACCAGATCCACCAGAGTGCACAAATAATGCATTGTAGAGGGAAACTTATGAGGAACTTTAGACTCCAAATGAGGCCTTACCTTAAGGATATGATCACCAAGTTCCTCAGCCATGCTAACAAAGGCCTCATTCTTTTCCTCTTCTCATTCCTTCTCTTCTTTCAAGTGCTTTATCTCTGTAGTCTTATCCTTGTTATCTTCAAGTAGCACTCGAATGGTGGTTGCCTTATCAATGTTCCTCCATGCCACTTCAGCAAATACCTTGACCAAGGCATTCTTACTTACTTTCTCATTGGACATTATAGGAGGTTTGACAATCATGTGCCTAATCTGTGGTTGCTTCTTTACCAGCGTGAGACACATGACTTCTCACACACATCAAAATTTGGTTCATCCATGTGTGTCTGCATGGACAGGACAACTACTTTCTAGTCCATGCATTGGCCTTTTCTGGGTCCATTAACTCCCAGCCATATAAATCCTTTGGCCCTATTATGCTCTGGAACCTGGTGTGAATGATCTTGTTGGAGTCCTCTATGTACCCCATAGCTAGAGTCACATAGTCCTCACCTACCTTTCCTTTCTTTGTCTTCTTTCCCTTGGGAACTTGGGTGCTAGAATCTAGTGGGTCCTTCACCTTCCTGTGTGGAGTGAGGCATGCCAGATGGCTCACCCATCTCCTCTTCTATCTCCTTGACCCCCTCTTCATCATCTTTCATTTCCTCATCATGAGGCTCCTCTGTATTTTTGGGTTGCACGGGGTTCTAGTGCGCTTTCACCAGACTCATCCTCTTCATCTCCTGAGCTTTAACTTTCTCCTCCTCTTCTTCTCAGGTACTTATTTTTAGGGAGATATGAGGTGATCTATGTGGAGGTTGTGATGGCCCCATGCTTTGAGTCCTTTTCCTTTTGAACACCCTTTTAAATTGGTGTTCCTCATTTATTGGGTCTGCATCTAAGTCTTGGTGTGTGTTTGTTTCTAAGTCTTCCTCCTCTTGTTTTTGCTTGGGAGGAGTAATCTCACGCTCACTTTCCTTAGTGTCTAGAGGGCTTCCTCCATCCCCTGCACACTAAACCACCATTTTCCTCCTATTCATCTTCTTCTTCTTCTAATGGTGAAGTGGGATTTTCAAGCCGCTAGGCTCCCAACTGTATGTTTCCCCTTTGGTGGGCCTGGTAGCATAAATTCATTTTCAACATACTTACCATTTTCTAGCCTAGGCTTAAGTTGGATATAAATTAGCATGGCCCCACTATCACCAATGGCCAAACTGACAGGCCTCATGGTTATATCATCTGATATGAACCTCTCAATATAAGCAGACCTACTGGGTATGTGTAAGTCTTTCTCAAGGTATGGTAGTCACAGTCTACCTTGTCTGCATTGTAGATTAACCTTTGTGCATCGAAAACCTGTGAACTGCCACTTGGAAGAATCATGTTGTAAAGGTGTAAGGGAGTTTACACTAAGGACTCCATGTCCCATCCTTCATTGCAAAAAGTGCACAATGCAAAAGTGTTGGTACACAAAAAATTGTACTAACTTCCCAACTATTGATGATAACTCCTTAGGAATTCTCCATTCCTCTTTGAAGGTCATGCAAAGTCTGTCATACCACATCTCTGCCCTTTTCTTGAATGGGCCACTCATAGATCCCTCACATAAATACTTCTCAAACCTCTCTGCTAGAGACTTATTCTCTATAGGATACTCCCAAATCTTGTTCTTTGGCCCATCGGGCACTCCAATTTCAACAAAAACAAGAGATAGAAAAATGGCACCAAAGCTTATCTTCTCACCTTTGTGCATGCTTCTTCAATGATGGTATCTACTATGTATCCTGCCAAGTTGTAAATTTCTCCTGTGACATCTTCTTGGAAATGTGTAGCCACATGGTGTTCACTTGTGACCACCTCTCTGATCATTCAACTTTGTGAGTAAGTGTGTGGCCACTTACACAATAGGGTACTTCCTTAGCTTGTAAATATCCATTCCACGTGGACCCTTTGAGTAACCCAACTCCTTGTGGGTGGCCAAAATAGCTACTTTTTAGATAAGTCATTAGTAATCTTTATCCATGTTCCCTTCAAACCTGTTAGGCTCATAATTAAGGGTGCGGTGATCCTCATCCGCCACCCAAAAAAATAAAATAAGTCCTCATGGACTCTGCTCATAAGCCATTGATATAGTTTCTTAGGTTTTCCAAAGTAAGGGAGTTCATATAGCTACAAGACCCCTACCTTCTTCAAAAATTCTCTCCAGCATCATCATAGATAGGCATGTCATGACTGTGTGCTTTTGTCTTTCTTCTTAACAAGTGCATCCAACTCTTCCTTGTTGTCAGTTATGTGATGATTGTAGTCACTTACCTTGCTCTGTGAATGTGAGAATCCCAATCATGTCCCATGATTACATCCTCTAGGTACTACATTTCTGAAAACTTTCTTTGGGGGCATCCTCGATCTCCACCTCGGTTTCTACCTTCTTCTTCCCCTTTTTCCTACTCAGGTGCTCTCCTTGGTGCCATGGTAAGACAAGGTTGCACCTTTTTTACTTTTTGAGAAAACTCTGTGCCCTAGCTTGAAATCATGTGCCCTAGCTTGAAATCATGTGTGCCCTAGCTTCTTCTCAAACCCTAGTGCTCTCTATTCTCCTCTCTGCATGCCTCTGCTTCACTCAAACCCTTCTCCAATGGGGACAAGCCAATTTCATGCACAAATCTACTCTCTCTCCTGGTTTCACAACTCTGCACCTCAACGTGTCTTTCTCGGCTCATTCACAATTAGCTCACTCAAATACTCATGATCGCAAAGGTAAAAGTGAACCACATCATGTCCTTATATAGATTTGGAAAAATTTATCACATTTATTGCTCCTCCACCTACCACTGATCCTCTCATTAATTGACCATTTACCAAATTTTCACCACGATACACACACCACGCCATACTATAACCTTCTAGCACGCCTTTACCTTTTGGCTATAGACCTCCTTTCACGTGCTTCCATGTGCCAAAGTACCTCACCATTGTTCCTTCCTCTAAGTAGTTTCTATGGCCACAACTTACCTCACGTTACACTATGCATTTTTTTCCAACTATGGTCTTCTTTAGGAGAAATTTTCTTTCTAGTAACACCTTTCCATACTATCTACACTTTCTAACAAGAGAAACCACCTGCACAAGTATTTCCTTATGCATACCCATGTTTGAATGACAACCACCCCACACTAAGGGTATGTGTAGTCCTCTATGCATAAAAACACTTCAGATTGTAATCAGCTTCTGGTGTAGCAAATGCTTATTACACAAAACACTGAACTAAATTGACAAAGCATAGCAACGAAGAAGGAAACACATTAAGGAAAATATAGTAAGGAAATCTAATCTAAATGGAAATACTACCTTATTACAAAACACCAAGAAGGCTTATTTATAGTAGGGCTTCAGCCTACTCCCAGTTGAAGTAACCTAGGTAATTGTGTTCCATCAAGTGCCTCTCTAGCAAGCAAGCACTGAGTCAAGTATATGAGTGATAACATACGGTCCCAACCAATGCACCTTAAGCTTTCTTGGGTGGCGTAGAAACTTTGAATCATAAAGAAGTACCATCTTCCCAACCTCAAGCTTCTTGTCCTTGATGTGCCTGTCATGCCATGCCTTTTTCCTAGATTTTTCTTCTTTTGACTCCATCGTTATGGCGCACCTCTCATCTAGTTGTATCAACTTGTCAATTCTCTCTTCCAATGCTTTCTCATCAGCTAGACCTCATGCATGTAATACACAAAGAAGGTAACATGAATTCCATGGGAAGAACTACTTCCAAACACCAACTGAAAGGGTGTTGCCTTATTCAACCTTTTGTAGGTTGTTCTATATGCCCAAAGCACAACAAAAACTTTATCATCCCAATATTTCCTTCCAACATCACAAATTTTTGTCAAAGTCTGGCTCAATATCTTGTTGAAAGCCTCAGTAGTCCCATTTTCTGAGGGTGATAAGGTGTTGTCTTATGGTGTGTAACCATAAATTCATCAATAATATCTTGATGGTCTCATTAAGGAAATGAGTGCCCCTATCACTTGTCAAACTTAAAGGACATCCATACATGGTAAGAATATTTTCCCACAAGAACCTTGTTGTTTGTTGTTGTTGTAAAATCCTTTGTAGGTTACTTCTTCACCCACCTTGTAAGATAATTTGTACAAGTGATGATATAGTGTGATCTAGTTTCTACACGTGGCTAGGGAAATAGGACCCACAAAGTCAATTTCCCATTTCTCAAAAGGTTCTGCACTAGTAATAGGCCTCAAAGGCATTTCATCTCTCCCTAGGTTTTCCAAGGCACTTGACAGTGATCACATGCCTTACAATACTCCTTGCAATCCTTGTATAAGGTTTCCCACCATAAACCTAGCTAGTAGAATCTTGTGCGCGGTGGCGTCACCTACATAGTGTCCACCTATAATACCACCATGAGCCTCCTCCATGATTTTCGTGTGCTCATGCTCTAGTACACACCGGTGTAATACTTCATCTCATGGCCTAGTTTGTATAAGTCACCATTGATCAACATGAAAGGTGTGGCGTGAATTACAAGTTGTTTCTTTTCAAGGCCTTCATTCCTTTGGGCACCATACATGTGTAAAAAGACAACAATATCCTCTAACTCGAGGGTGTGTGGTTTAACCTGTATAATTGTGCATCTGACATTGTATCTTCAATACTCTATGCATCCTCTCTGATTGAATCCTTGACAAATGATCTGGACCAGAATTGCTTTTACCTAGCTTTACCACCACTATAAAGTCAAACTCTTGGAATAAGAGAACCCATCGGCATATGTGCCCCTATAAAATGGGCTTGCTTATTTACTAAGTATTTCAATGCCATGTGATCTATATAGAAAAAAAAGGTGTTTTCTAGCAAGTCTTTGTCTGAACTTATGTAGCGCGTAGATCATTGACAAAGCCTCGCGCTCCGTAGTTGTATAATTTTTTTGCAGGAGTCAACTTTTTGCTAGAAAAGAAAGATAGGATGATCTACAATACCTTCTCAGGATGAGCTAGAATTGTGCCAATGGCCATGCTAGAGGCATCCACATGTACATGAAAGGGTAGATTCCATGAAGGAAAATGTAAAATAGGTGTCGTAGTAAGCCTCTCCTTCACACTTGAATGTGTGTTGTTGTGGTTCTCCCCAATAGAACTTCCCTTTACCTTTTAATAACTCCTCCAAGGGCATGGAAATCTTAGCATATCCTTTGATAAATTTTCTATAATACCTGTGTGGCCCAAGAATCCACACCACCTCACTCGACTTAGTGGGTTCCTCAAGCCTAAAATGACTGCAATCTTAGTTGGATCTACTAACAAACCCTCCTTGTAGATGATATGCCCTATAGAGTTCCAAAAGGTGTAGAAAATACACACTTCTTGATATTTAAAGAGATGCTTAACTGTCTACACCTCTCAAACATTAACCATCAAATTGTCACAATGATCCTTGATAAGCCCATACATGGTCAATCATCCAAGTAAACCTGCAAGAATTTGTGAATAAAATCTGGAATGCTTGAACCACAATGTGAAAATACTATAGGTGCATTCTTCAATCAAAGGGCATCACTGTGTATGAAAAACTTCCCCATTTAGTGGTGAAATTTGTCTTCTCTTGATCCTCTTTTAAATTCTTACTTGATGATACCCAGAGAATCCATCTGTAAAAGAGTAAATTTTTGTGCCCTGTAATGCCTTCCAATATTTCCTCAGTGAATGGTGTAGGAAAGGATCAATCACACATGCAACATTCACTCCCTGTAGTCCACACAAATCTTGATTCTTCCATCTTTCTTTATGTTGATTACCATAGGGCTAACCCACTTTGATTCCTCTATGGGCTCAATAATGCAGATTCAACATCTTGTCAATTTCTTCTTTAAATTTTATGCGAGGTTAGGGTTCATCTGTAAGGTCTCTTCCTAACCGGGTGCACACCTTCCTTTAACTTAATTTTCATCTCACCCAAAGATTCATGCACTCCTTTCAACTCATGGTAGCCCCTAGGAAACAAGTCCTAGAAATCACGTAGCAACTCAATTATCTTAGCCACTTCAGAGTTAGACAGTAATCTCAATTATGGCCTCCTTAGGTTCAACATCCATGCCAATGTTCACTTTCTTCATCTTCATAGGTTCATGGTAGGCACACGCCTTCTCATCCACACTTATCTAAGACCTCTGTGTGTACCCTCTGAAATGATCTATGTCCAAATTTTCCACTTCTTCATCATCCACCATAGACCATTTTCTTTTCTCCTTCTCTAAAGTGCACTCAAGTAGTTTGCATCTATCTCATCTACTTTGTCAAAAATGTGCTTCTAGGTTTGACTCACCAAATAACTCTTGAATGAGTTCTTCACCTTTGCACTATCTCCCATAGTCAAATCACTTCATAACCTGTAATGCCTCTTTCACCAGAGGTTTAGTGGAGAAGTAGTCAAAAGTCTGGATCATTCCTATAGTCAAGTCTTGCCAATTTCCAGTCTCTCTATGCAACTCCACATAAACATACCAAGCAGTGTGTAACCTGCAAGGTGAAATAAAGTTTGTGCACCCACAATGAAGGTGGTAAATCTTCTTCCCTCTATCAGAGTCTCTCACACTGTTGAACACGTGGTGTTGAATAGGATTATTACCATGATATTCACATATTTGAGTAGGTGCATTACTCTGAGAAACCGGGTTGATAGAGAAATTCTCACTTCTCTCCATTCTATGAGATTATCCCTATGAACCATCCACCACAGTGTGTTGTTGTCCCACATAGGGTATAAACTAACATATTCCTTATGTCCACCTGATCCTTCCATTATACTTCCATGGCTCATAGGAATACCTCAGGGTTTCCTTTCAGTGTACTAGGGGTACCGTGTTGTTACCTAACCACCTAACACAATGTGGCCTACTTACTTGCATGCACATGCATTACACTTCTTACCTCACGCCCAACCATCTCGTAAGTTCCATGTGCCCAATTGTCATAGGAAATACTTGTAGTATCATTGATGGACTGTGCATCATCCCACTGGAGAATTCCTTCCTTAGATGGCTCAAGCGCTTTTGGATCTTGAATGGTGTGCACACATAAATTTTTAGGTCTTCTTCACTTAAGGGCTCAACATAAGGTGCAGATTTCCCATGTCAAAGGGATAATAACTCATTCTTCCTTGTTCTCAAAACTGATATATCCCTTATTGAACCATAGATCAACATTATTTGCATAGCACCAAGGGTGCCCAAGTAGAGTTGGGAAGTTGTTTGCTTCTGCAAGCACTAAGACCTCAAAGTCCCCTAGTGAACTTGGCCCCTCTGTATAGTAATGGATGCATCCTTCAATACTCAATTGGTGTGGCCTTAGTCGATTTTCCATATACAACACATTGGAAGATGGATTGCAATGGAGGTCTTCCCATCTGAACCCATGCATCTAAGGTAAGCACATTCACTTCGTGCTTGTGTCAATCAAAATATTGCTCAAAATCCATCCATCCACAACAACATTCAGAGTGATCTCCTTGTCATAATCCAAGCTATGGGGAGGGAGATTAGCATGCAAAAATTTATCATCATTCTCAATACCAGTGCATGGAGTGTTTCCTTTAACCAACTCCCTAGTAATGGAATAATGTTCTCCTGACACAACATCTTGCATACTTCCTTCAGATCATCAACATCGACTGGAAAGTCTCAGTTGCCTTCTTTTGTTCCAACTTCCATGATTGTTCCTTTAAACATTGTATTTCACCCTGCAATTTTTAAGTACCTCCATGGTTTCTGATAAACCTCCTTCTGATGTGTAGGGTCTAGATATTTTGCATGTAAAACCTCCTCCTTAGTGATGGTAGGCTTTTGTTGCAAATTTTTCTCTGGTGTGCGTAGCCTCAGCGTATGTAGTAATCTTCACAGGTACCTCAAGGATCCGGTGCTAACTTCGACATCCATTGGTTTTCCATGGTGTGTTGTATTCTAACCATCCTATGCACCCTTGTTCTCTTGTTTTTGCTTCTTTCTTAGATGTTCATATAAGTTTGGGCACTCTTCATAGTTATGATTCTTTTCCAAAAAGAACAAGTAATGTTTTGAGGGACATTCACCTGTAATGGTCAGGTGATCCACATGTATAACATGTTCCATGAGGGAACTCACTCCTCGTCCACCACCGTGGCCTCGGCCTCTGAATCCACCATGGTATCCTCGACCTCTACCATGGCCTCCCTCAAAGTGCCCTTCATTTTGATCATAGCACCCTTGAGTATGATCATGATCATGTTTCTCACTTTTATCCTTAGAGTTATTCAAAACTCCCATCTATTGTACACCAATATCAATGGCATCATGGATCTGATCAATCAACCTGTAATCTTTGTATTGTGAGTCATGGATAGAAAATTTTACAGTAGCAAGACATGTTCTTTCTTATCACATGTTGCAACAATGGACAATGGCTTGCATCATGGTCTAAATGACATATCTCACATTCTAGTAATAAGGAGTGCACACCGATCTGTGAGGAAAACTATCCTTAGTATGCCCCTCTACTTCACAATCTGTGCACCAAATTCCACTGTGTGTCTCATGTGTTGTATTGGTTGATAGTTTCTCTAACTATTTTTCCATTGCTTTATAATCTGAGCTTCCAAGAATGGGCTCACTCCAGTGTTTATGCTCTGACTGCCTCAGTGCATGTGCAAAGCTGCTTCAAGTGCCTCACGTGGGTATATATAAGTCTTATGTGAGAGTGCCCCTCCTAAAAGGCATAATCAAGGCCTCCGACAAACCACTGTGCATGTTGACTTGCATGGATATCATATGATAGTTTAGACAAGAGTGTTTTGAAATGAGCATCATATTCTCGGACACTCTCAGTAGTGCCCTACTTGATATCCTTGAGCACGCTTATACTTTTTTCTCAAACTCAGGGATATAAAATTCTTTAATGAAAGCATCTTGTAACATTGTATAATCCACACAAGTCTGATTAGGGTCAAACTTTTATGTACCAGTGTATGCGTGCGTCCTACAACGTAGTTGCAAACTAACTTGCCTTACGCTCTAAAGTTGTAATTCCTTTCACGTGCCATAGTATCTCACACATATGCACATGCTCAGCAACATCTTCTATTCCCTATACTCTGGGAGATGAAGTGACATCTCCATGTAAATATTTTGGGGTTGGTGAGGACCATGCCCACCAGATCTAGAACCTCTTGTGTTACCTCCGCCCCCAGATCCACCAGATCCTAGATCCTGAGCCACATATTCCTCTTGATCCTCCACCTATAATAGGAATTGAACCAGAGGATGCACTACCTTGTGTCCCAATAGTGGTGCTAAACTAAACTCCTATCAGTCTGTGAAGTTGTGTTACTCCCGATGTGAGTCCAAAGTTTTGTGTATTGTGTTCTATGTCGATGATGTGCTTGAAAAGGTTCCTCCAACTAGTCCTCCAAATAATAGGGAAGATGTCTACCTAGCCATAAATGTACTTGTTATTTGATTCACTCCTGAACTTGTTGATAAGTCAACTCTACCTCTTACTACTCTACTTACCCAAACTAGCTTGTTGACTACTGGTTGTACTAGAAACTGGAAAACCAAGTGCAAGGGCTAGGTTTCTAGGTAGATTCAGATGTGCACCCATGGCCCATGTTGTCTCTATTGGCACTGCTCTCATAAGAGGCTGATGAGGTTCCTGTCATGCTTTCCCAAATGGGGAGTTCTAGATGCTGGCTCTCCACGTCCTCTACGTGAGCTCTAAATCCTTCATGAGCCATCTCTCTCCTCATGCCATCCATTTATGTAATCTCTTTTACTTCTCTAAATCCCTCTCATGCACCTCATTGAACTTAAGCCACCTTTCTTCTCTTTTCCTCTCTCTCCACTAGGTCCACCATCCTTCACCACACCTGCTCCTGCCCCCATGTGCGTGGTGGGGTTTAGCTAGCCATCGACTTCTCTTCCAAATTCAGGGTTACCATCAAGATTTTGATCACTAGTGGAATTCCTTGCAGATATGTTCCCCTAGGATAATGTAAAAATTGAAACTCAACTACCTCCGGACAAGAGTAAGTGGAAATTGAGTACTCAAAATATAGCTATTTAGAACACCATGGAACCAAGTATCCTGATAGCATGCGTCAAATTAGATCAGCATCATAGAGGCCTGAAATTCTTCTTGCATCTAGACAAGTGTGTGAAACCTCAATTCCTTTTAGATGCATAAGCAACAGCCACTCATATAGCTCTATTGGGAAGATAAAAAAGAAGCTCTCATATAAGTAGTCAGTCATAAATTCTGCTCCACCCACGTGTGTGCGTCAAACTTAGATCCAGTGTTGAATCTCAAGTGTACTCTTCTTCTAGATCTATTATCCACTCCTCAACACTTTCCAAGGTCAACTGGTACATCTTCATCATGCAACATCTGAAAACAAGCTGAAAAAGAGGTCCTGGAAATGGAACCAATGATGCAACCTAGAATTTATTGTGAATAACCTAGTGCGTTGGCACATCACTCAACTGAGATGAGCACTCACCCAAAGTGTGCAAAGGCACCAGGTCCCTCTTTAGAGTTCTTGTACAGAATGTTAGCATGATGGTGCATATAGGTATTTAGATTCATTACCAATAGTAAACAACACACGAGTGCATAAACCTAGATCTAGTTCTTAGAATATATATAAGATGAACTAAACAATGACTATAACAAGATTTACCATGCAAGAACCAGATTCAGTCATGTTCAACACCATTATCTAGCCAATATGAACCATTGTATTAAATACTTGTAAAACACATAAGCTTCTTACATTACATAAGTATCTCCATGAGTCATGTATGCATGATAAAAACCAACAACATAACTCTCTCACACACACACACACACACACACACACACACACACACACACACACACACAACACATACATACATACATACATATACATATATATACATATATATATATAGGGGTGGGGACTTTCCCTTCACCACCCATGCACTTCTCAAAATAGGTCACATGTTAATAATAGCCATGCACCTTTAAAAGGATGCACAACATGTAAGTGCTCTTAAGAATAGACTTCTTATAGTTAACTTTGAGTAGAAATCCTATTATTAGCTTAAACTATGCATGGCGCTTAGTTGTCACTTGTTCCCAAAATTCCTTTATGTGCCTTTACCTTAGAGCAATATGTTATCTTTCCTCTCTTGCAAGCGCTTTCAATATTTTCCATGTGGTCAATAGAGTGCCCCTTTTGGATCCCCAGCCATAAGGCCACCATAGAGTTCAATTTCACACGTGCATAATAATATGGAATTGTTCCATTCAAGTAAAGGGATTTAGATTCCCATAGAATTGGTAAAATGCCCACTAATTTTTCCACCCAACAAATTTTCTCACCAACTGAGATTGAAATGGGAACATGATGATCTCTTTTTATTACAAGGTAGGAGTAAAGATCATTTCCATACTTTTCTAGGCCTTGAAATTCACCCTGGTGATCACAAATCAACTCCATGATGCTCAAACCCCTTTCATGTTTTTCCTTCAATCATTTAAAAATGATTCTCACTTTGCAAATAGAAGATTTTTCTTTGAATGAGTCTTGTCATATGGTCATCCATTGAACCAAAATCATGTGATTGAACAAGATTATTCCTTTGGGGTGTGATCACACTACCAAATGGTGAATGAGTGTTTAAGAATACTAATAAGTGAGTTGCAATAGGCGAAACTGAGATGCTTTCTCATTCTTGAAAATACGGTACTCCAAATGAATATCATCCTCTTACCATTTCTTGTATCATAATCCTCTCCTTCTTACTCATATTCCTCTCAAGGGAATAGATGACTCTTTGATTCTTTACATATGATGGCTCTAAGTATTTCAATGGCTTGATTATATCATTTTGACTCGCTCCTTGGAGAGATTTGGACACAATGGCAAAGGCAAGATATGAGGATCCTTAATTTATCACATGTGCTTCCCATTTCACCTTTGAACATGATGAACTCTTTTCAATTCACCTTCCTCACTAAGGTATCATATGATTGGAAACCTACTTATGGTTTATAAACACCTTTTTACTTCAATTTCTTCTCATGGGAATGGATTTACATCACCATATAGAAATATTGATACCTAAATGGAACTTGAAGATATGTTTGAGAGTGAGTTCCATTTTCTTGACATTCAAACTCACTGAAACACTTGTGAATACTACCTCCCTGGATGGCAAGATGTGAGGACATTATCAAGTATGGATCAAGTGTTTAGAAACATTTCATGAGGTATGGATTTCTTTAGATGTGTTGGGCCCCTAAAATATTGACTAAGTACAAAAAGGTGCATGAGCGCACAAGGCCTAAGTTGAGGGGTGGGCACGCAAGGAGAAGGTGCACAAGGCATGGTTCTAGGAGGGTTTTAGAAGGACCCATGATACACACCGATAGAACAAGGTCTCGAGACTTAGCCATATTTGGCATATCAAGTAGGACACATGAAAAGCATGACCCGACTACGCATGATGAATGGATAAGGTGCCATCCTGGCGACAGGTTGGCCTAGGAAGGAATATACCTATGCGATGGAAGCTTCTAGAAGACCATCATGGAAAGGAGTGGAGAGCTCAGGCCTGGAGGAGCATGCTCCCATAGAGGACCACATTGGGACACTTGGTGATAGATTTGAAGCCTTAGAAAGGTGAGTTGGCAGTTCAAGAGGCCTATAAATACAAGCGCCGCAGAGGAATTAAGAGGAGAGATCAATAGAGAGCAGAGCTCTACAGAAATGCTGCGAGGAGTTGTATTGGGTTGGGTAGGTAAAATATAGGAGAAGGATGCATCAAGGGGCTTGGGATTGTGATTTTCTTTTTGAGAACTAAGGGATGTAAATCTAGATATGATGTATGACTTGGTTTGCCATACTGTGATGTTCTGTAATGGATCTAATGGATGTAATGAGGTTACCAAATTATTTGAATATGATCATTAATGATTTTGGTCCATACATATATCTTCATAGTTCTATTTCATGTATGTTTATGGAATGAGTATGAATCCTTGTGCATTCTCCTTTCTATTTTGGTTCAGTCTTATAATCTGTTAAGTATCTTTCTATCTGGAATGACTGCATTAATCTAGAAGCCATTCTGAGCTCTATGATGATTGTATTTCTCGTTTCTGGTCACTCTCCTTAATTTCCTATCATAGATGATGTTTCCCACTAAACTCACATAAAGGAGAGACTTGGCACCCGCACGTGCCTTGGGTGAGTGCCCAACACCCGTTGGGTGATAGGCCGAGCACGCATGGGATTCCCTTGTTCTTTGGTGGGTGTAAAAATGACTACATCTTGGTTCCGTTTCCGGGACCTCTTTTCAAAGTTGTAGTGGGAAATGGCATACATCATGATTTGTGCAATGAGTGATGACAAAGCATTTAACCTTGGAAAGTGTTGAAACATGGTTTAAAAGCATGGAGGATGAATTTGCTCATAGATTTAGCATTGGACCTGATTTTGATGCACGTAGATGGGTAGAAGATAACCTCTACCATGAGTTGTATGAAACTTTTTTCTGTTACTTCCCAGTAGAGTTGTATGAATGGCTCTTAGCATATGCATCCAGATCAAGCTGGTATTATAGATCACGTGCGTGGACCCAAGAAGAGTACCAAAGGCTGCTGTAAGATGTAGATATGATGTGGACTCATGTTGTGGATCATTGGTGGAAAGGAGTACTGGCTAGCTATACTCTGGAGTACGCTATTTCTACATATTCTTGTCTAGAAGTCACTGAGTTTGAATTTCGAGGGATCCCAGAGGGTCATTTCTATGTGTTATCCCTCTGGAAATGAAGATCTTGATTGTTACCTTGAGTTTAGAGGCATTTCTGATGACCGGCTAAACCTTCCTGAGCGTTGGGTGAAGAAGCTATGGTGGAGGAAGATGGCGAGATATTGCAACCCGAGAAAGAAAGGGAGGAGAGACGACTCAAGTATAGTGAATCACGTGAATGGGAGATTACTAGACAACACAAGGTTGCAAGTGTGATGGATATATGGAGGCAGACATTGTGGGAAGGATTTGAGGTTCACGCAGAGGACGTGGAACTGAGTGATCTGTCTTTACCCCATCTTGGCAAGCACGTAAGAGAGACCCCTTGACTTCTGATGAGAGTTCATCATGTGGAGAGAGAAGAGTCGTTGGCACACATCTGAACCCACCTAGTGACCAAACCCTAGCGCTTGGTTTTCTAGATCAAGGAAGAATATTGTTAACCCAGTTGGTATCGGTGGAAGTGATCGATCTGCACCCAGGAGATATAATTTCTTGTTTGGGACTTCTATGGCTACACATACCATTCCTAGTGTTAGGAGGAATTTTTAGGTAGAGTGTGTATACACAAGCCTTCAGTCTCACGTTTGAGAGTAGTACGGGGTACACTATTAGTAGTGGGACTTTATCATAAACCGTCGCACGCTATTTAATGGAACTTTGGGGACCCTTGGCACAACCACTACGGGACACTGGTGGATCCGGTAGATCTAGTGAGACAGAAGGAATATGACTTTGTTGGAACGGTGGGTCATGAGGAATAGGACCTAGTGGATTCGGTGGATCTAGTGGGTGCAGGGGGTCAGGAGGAACAGGACCTAGTGGATCCGGTGGATCCATCAATAGAAGAAGCACCGAGGGAAACCAAGGCTCTGTCTTAGGAAGAAAATGGCCCCAACCACCTCCTCAAGTCTTCTTTGAGATGTATTTACATTTGCTAGATTACATAGGTATTGAATATGTTACAGAGCATGTTCACAAGTGAGCTTCTCTTGTGGCACATGAAAGGGATCACTAGCCCAGAGCGGAAGGTAAGCTAGTTTGCAATGACATTTCAAGGGCATGCGCATAGCTGGTATAGGAAATATGACCCTCATCAGATGGTGGCGAATTATACTACTTTAAAAATGCCTTCTTGGTAGAATTCCACATCCCTGAGTTTGAACAGAAGAGCATCAACACCCTGAAAGAGATTCAATAGGGAATGGCAGAAAGTGTACGGGAGTATGATGCATGGTTCAAAACCCTCCTGTCAAAATTTTCATATGACATTCACCCTTCACATCATGCTAAATGGTTTTTGGAGGGTTGATAACACCTTTTAGAAGATCTTTATCTCATAAGACTTTCACAGACCTGCGCAAGGCATTAGAAGCTTCCCTGCACGCCAAAGTTGTTGAAAGTGTTGATACTGGTGTTAGACCGTTCCTGAAAGCTCAAATCCCTGTTATGGCTAAGTAGCTGGAGAATTTTTTCTATGAACTCATTCCATGAGACTCGCAGTGTTATATGGTGTACAAATTGTGAAGTAGAGGGGCGTGTTAAGGATATTTTCCCGGAGGACAAGTATGCGTATGTGAGCAAAGTAGATTGTGAGATTTTTCATGGGGACCATGATGTGAGTAGATTTCCCTTGTTGTAGCGCATGATGTGGAAGAATGTGTCTTGCTACTATAAGATCTACACCTCTACAACCCATGATACTAAGGATTGTAGGCTTATTGACCAGATCCATGAGGCCATTGATCTTGGTGTGTGCCAAACTAACCTTATAAGTGGTTCTAAGGGTGATGATTGCCATTATGAGGAGAGGTGTAGATGGAGGTGCGTGTAGAAGGTATTTTTTGAAGGATTTTATGGTCATGGTAACCATAGGGGAAGAAGTGAGTTCCCATGTGGAACCTATTTTAATTGTGGATCTATAGACCACTACAAGCGCGAGTGTCTAGAATTATTGCAGTGCTCATGGTATAGGAAGAAGCACAAGTATGAAGAGTGTCTGGAACTCTATGATCACATGAATCAACAACACTTTGGAAAGACAAGGGTGTTGTAATAGAAATAATTAATAAGGTTGACACACAATGGATGCCACGGGTGACACATGATGCAGGCTTGGAACCTGTTATGGTAATAATAAGAGCAGAGGCCGCGCACGCAAAGGAAATGCCAAGGTAGAAGAACCTGGTTTCAAGGGAAGAAGTGGTACATGGGAAGTACCGAACCTGCGCATCAAAAGGAGGTATATCAAGAAACCATGGATGTCATTCGGAGTTTACAAGGAGAAATATAGTGTCTAAAGGAGTAGTCCATGAGGGAGGAGCAAAGAAGGAAGGTTGAGGCGCAAAGGATGACCTGGATGAGGTCAAGGAAGTATGTAAAATACTAAGGCAAGAGAATATTATTCCCTTGATAGGAGCATGGTTGAGAGAGAAGGTACCACACACCGGAGAAGAGTGCAGAGAGGTAGGTCTTGCATGTAAACCTTCCCCCTCATAGCCTTGACTATGATAAGGAGATCACATTAAATGCATTCGTGGATGGATGGCTCCTTAGTAATATCCTCATTAACACATGTGTGGAGGTCAATGTTCTCACCTTGGATACATGGCATCAGATGGGAAGACCTGCATTACAACATCTTCAAATGTGATGTATATTGTGAATAAAATGAAGGAAATGCCCATCGGTGTCTTAAAGGATGTAACTATCACCATTCAGGGAGCTAAGTTTACTAGGGACTTTGAAGTCTTCACACTCATCGAGGTAGACATTTTCCCAAAGCATTACTTTGGCACCCATGGCGCTATAAGAACAATCCGGATCTTCGGTTCAACAAGGGATACATAAGCTTTGAAAATGAGGAGGAATGGGTCATCATACCCCTGGATGATGGAAAATCAACACCCTATATTGAACCCTTGGGAGAAGAGGTCCTGGATAGAATATATGTGTGCTCAATTAGGGATCCAAAGATAATTCATCCCACAGAGGGAGTTATCCAATTTGAGGATGCTCGGCCCACGAGTGACACCACCATTTAACATGCGATAATTGGGTGTATGGGACCTATGAGATGATAGAATGGCATTTGAGAGGATCGTGACAAAAGTGACAAATGCACGTACGATCGGCACCTAGGAGGAAAGAAGCTACCTAAGTATTTAGGAGGAGCCTTCCCTGAGATCTTTTTGTAGGAGATGGAAGCTCAGTGGAAGGAGGAGAACGAAAGAATAGAGATGTTAAGTTATGTCTTTCTTGGCTGAAAAATGGCAGTAATGGTGGTGGGATACACATAGGAGAAATTCTTGGAATGGCGTGAGGTGAGAATTTCCCTCTCTATCCGAGTTATCTAGAAGCAATGCACCCCCTGCCATAAAAGATTATCATGGTAAGGAACCCGCCTCTTTCCATATCTAGGATTATGAGAGGGTCTGGAGAGAAGGCACGAAGGCTTTACCACCATCTCTATGGGTACACAAACTATATTCTACATTGCAAGGTTGTGTGCATGCATGGTACATTCACGCTGAGACATGCTACCAGATGGGGAATTAGTAAGAGTTTTTGTCTCGATCTCATTCAAAAATTCAATTATCGGAGTACAAAACCCTTGGTGGATAAGGCATTGCGGGATATCAAGCACCTTACCATTGGGGATAGTGCCATGGAATAAGATAGGCTCTTTGGACTTGTTAGGTGAACCCAGTGCGGAGGCGCGCTTTGAGGAAGAATAAATAGAAGAGATACAGTTTGAGCGCGCATGTATGGAAAAATAAAAAGGGAAGATGGTGTATGTTATTGATGGGGAAGAAGTGGAAAACTTGGATGTTGACCATTCTGTAGGGACGCACGAGGTGTTAGACAGTGTTGATGAATGAGTGCACGCCTATCATGAACCTTTAAAGACAAATAAGGTTAACATCAGCTCAAAAGAATATCTTGAAGAGGCTATCATCGGAGACTATTGGTCAGAGAAGGAAGTCTCCAAGATCATTGATATTTTATGTGAGTTTGAGGATTTATTCCCACGTGGGTATCATGAACTCAAAGGCATTCACCATTCCTTGGGGAAATGAGAATTAAGTTGAAGGAGGGTGTGCACCCGATTCGGAAGAGATTATACCGAATGAATCCTAACCTACACATGAAGGTCAAGAAAGAAATAGATAAGATGATAGCGTCGGGCATTCTTGAAGTTGTTGAAGAGTCAGAGTGGATAAGTCTAATGGTAACTAGCATAAAGAAGGATGGAAGGATAAGGAAATGTGTTGATTATAGGGACCTAAATACACATTGATCCTTTCCCAACCCCATTTACTGAAGAAATATTAAAGGGAGTGGCAGGGTGTGAGGTCTATTCTTTCATAGATGGATTCTCGGGATATCACTAGGTAAGGATCGTGAAGGAGGACCAAAGGAAGATGACTTTCACCACTGAGTGGGGAAGTTTTGCCTATACATTCATGCCTTTTGGGTTGAAGAATGTGCCTATTGTGTTCTCATGCATTGTGGTATAAGATTTCCAGGACTTCATCCATAAATTTCTTCAAGTCTACTTGGATGATTGGACAGTATATGGGTTAGTGAAGGACCATTATGAAAACTTAAGGCTGATGTTTGAAAGGTGTCGGTAGTTGAGGATATCCCTCAACATTAAGAAATGTGTCTTTGCTACCCCATTTGGAACATTATTGGGGCACATCATATGTAAGGAGGGCCTACTAGTAGATCCTGCAAAAGTTGTAGTAATTGTGGGATTGAGGGAGCCTACTAGTTAAAGTACAGTGCATGGATTTCTTGGGCATATGGGGTACTACAAAAAGTTCATCAAGGGATATGCCAAGATCACCACACCTTTAGAAGAGTTTCTTAGACATAAAAGTTCCTTTCATTAGGGAGAGGCGCAATGAAGGCATTCAACACTTTAAAGGATAGGCTTATCACCGCGCCCATCCTATGTTTCCCTTCTTGGGATAAGCCTTTCCATGTTCATGTGGATGCCTCAGAACCACCATTGGAGCAGTACTTGCACAACCTGGTGAAGGGATTGTTGATCATCCTTTGTGCTTTGCAAGTAGGAAGTTGACACCAACAGAGAAGAATTACACTACAACTAAGCATGAGGCATTATCAATGATCTACGTGCTTCACAAGTTTAGACAATATTTTTTGGCAACCCCTTTTATATTTTACATTGACCATATGGCATTGAAATACTTGGTGAACAATCCCATTCTACAAGGGTGCATATGTCGGTGGGTACTATTGTTCCAAGAATTTGAGTTCACGGTAGTTTTCAAACCAGGTAAAAGTAATTCCAGACCTGATCATTTATCTAGGATTGATTCAGGAGAGGACATGGAGAGCATTGAAGAGACTATGCCAGACGTGCAACTTTTTTGGTTGTGGCGTGTGCAGCCCTCGTATTTGGAGGACATTTTGGTATTCCTTAAAATAGGTGTGGCGCCAGATATAATGAAGGCCTTGGAGAAGAAGAGGTTGGCCATATGTGCGCCCCTACATGCTAATTAGTGGATATTTATACAAAATGGGTCGTGATGAGGTTCTACGTCATTGCGTACTAGAACATGAGTGCATTACAATTATGGAAGAGGTGCATGGTGGGATTGCAGGAGGAAACTATGTGGGAAATGCAACCACGCGGAATATTCTACTCACATGGATTTTTTTTGGGAGACCATTTATCAAGATTGCATTTGTTAGGAAATTATAATATTAGTGCTCCATTAAGTTTATTTGTGATAGGTGGAAAATAATATCTAGAGAATATTATTGTTGTGAGTTGTTTTAACAACTCACGTACATAGTAGTTTGTGGAGAGAATAGTGGGGAGAGTTGTTGGACAAACTCCATGAAAATAGGAGTTGTCTCTCCTATATATGTGTACTTGATTTTAATATGAATATTAAGAAGATTTGTTTAGTGTTCGGTTGATCCTGCTCTCACATTTGCTATCAGAGCGATGTTTTCTCTTGTATAATGAACTCCAAGGATTGATAGGGATAGGCATTTAGTCTTTTTCCCTGTACATGAGAAAGAAATCAATATACGAAGAGCATGTATTATGGTTTAAAATAGTTATGATATTTAAGTTTTTGACTATGCACTGTTATTCAGCCAATTGACTGTGTTTTTTTGACCTACGCTGAAGCTAAATACATCAGTCAAGATCTTTTCCAACTCCTGGCGGATCATACTCTTATCTCCTTGGCAACAACAAATTTTCTTTATACAATCCATCTCGAGAGGTGCCCAGTTTTGTTTGAATTCCTTTGCTTGGCATCATTATTTCTCCTTGTGACAGCTGTGTAGACTTTCCAATTCGTATTGGACTGTGGAAAGTGTCTTCTCCTTGTCACGACTCACTGCAAATTCTGCCTCAACTAAACATTGAATTCCTCGGTCAAATCTTATTCATCTAGATCCAGATAATTTTGCATTGGATGGATCGTAGTTTTCTTCCTTACTGCAGGTTGCGAGTTTACTTTACATAGAAATCTAATATGCCCTTTTATTATTGACATTGTCAATGTGTCTTATCTCTGGAGAACATTGCATCGGTTTATTCCACCTTGGATTCGAGCCATTCCACGTACGGCGCCTTGAGAATTATGCAGAGATTTTGGTGCACTCTATGATCGTTCTGAATATTTTTATGCTCATATGTTCCTACCCTCTATCTACAGGCATCTCAATTACCATCGACTTGGCTGAGTTTGAATTCTTCACAATAAATTATAGTCTCGCCCGTCACAGTTGCAATTATATCTCCAAATTCTCTTCTCATCGCTTGATTTCTTGCCTATGTGAAGATCTAAATGAGGCGTTCAAACCAAGGAGAATTTCAGGAAGCACCGAGTGGAGAATGGTGTATTTTTCCTGTGATCTAGAAAATTACGGGCTGAATTGGTTCAATGAATGCATACATCTAACTACCAGCTTGCCCTCTAACTCAAGTGAATTTACAAACACGTGCCCTTCCATTTGGCTCCTTCAAATTTATTTTCAAAGCTGGAACATTCTAGGTATTTAGGTTTTGGTTGATGTTATTTATTCCTACACGTTTAGAGTTTGTTTAGTTTGTGGTTAAACAAATTGTTTTGTTATTATATGCTAATTGTGAGTCAATCCATTGGTAATGTCACTTTTGTAATTACTTTAAAGCACATGTCTTAGTTTCCTTTGTGTTATATTGGTCAAGTCAATAAAGTAGTGTTATTTGAAAAGTAATAAATTGATTGCTTTTTAAATGTTTTGTTTACCTCTTGGTAAGTATTGTTATAGTTTGTCAAATTGTATTATTAGAGTCATCGTGTATCACATTCATAACCATATATTTGTTTAAGTCAATTTTTGTAATTGTCAATATATTAGTGACAAATATTATTATCTAGGTCAAATGAGTCATTTTTTTATATAATTGTTGTTGTCAAAAGAAAAGTATTTGTGTTGTTAAAATTGACATCAAGATTTGATTTTTGTTTAGTCGTCAAAAGTTCATTGAGGGTCAATACTATTGTAAAAAGTGTCGTCTTCCAAAGTTCAAAAAAAAAAAAAAAATTGCCCGCATTTCAATTTTGGACGCATTTTCACTTGTATGCGACGTCTAAATTATTGAAGGTATTTTTGAGCTTCATGATCACATCCGGCTGAACTAGCAGCATGATACCGGAGGCGAGGGGGCATCGAGGTTGGAAGTCATTCAGCAACCTCTCGTCGGTTACCTTGCAATGACGGGGCCACATATCGGCTTTGGTGACGTGTGTGTGTAATTTGATTTTAGTGCTTCCAGTGTGGTGTGCCTCGGGTTGTAGTGATCTTGTTTTCAATAAGTGGAAATTTCACATTGAGGGGGGAACATCATTCCAATGTTCCATTTCCAGTATGTCAATTTTTCCTATGTATGTATGAGAAGCATATTTCAACAAAATTTCCTATGTTATTCCCTATAGTAAGATGTGATGAGGGCTGAGAATAGTACTTGGCATATCATGATGTGGTTGTAGGTAAACCACTTGAAAACCTTCATTTGTGGTTTGTGGTAAACCAATAGCAAAACCACCATTTTTGGGTGTTGGTAATCCATTCACAAAACCATCACTTTGTGGTTTGTGGTAAACTAATTACAAAACCACCATTCTCGGTTTTTGGTCAACCGTTTGCAAAACCATCCCTGAGGTTTGTGATCATCCTGTGAAAATCACCAGATCATGAGCAGGTGCAAGTATAAGGCTAGAGTTTTCCCCATGTTCGCACTAAGGGGGGGAATGTTAGGAAATTATAATATTAGTGCTCCATTAAGTTTATTTGTGACAGGTGGAAAATAATATCTGGAGAATATTATTGTTGTGAGTTGTTTTAACAACTCACGTACATAGTAGTTTGTGGAGAGAATAGTGGGGAGAGTTGTTGGACAAACTCCATGAAAATAGGAGTTGTCTCTCCTATATATGTGTACTTGATTTTAATATGAAATTAAGAAGATTTTTTTAGTGTTTGGTTGATCCTGCTCTCACAACATTGAGTTTTGCAAGGCTTGTGACCATTGCCAGCACCTTGGAAAACCTAGAAAAGGGATGAAGTTCCCTTGCGACCAATAGCCAGTGCGGAACCATTTGAGAAGTGGACTATCGACTTTGTCGGACCAATCTTGCCGGTGGTGTGAAATATTAGTTCATTGTATATCCTCATTTCCTTGATTATTTGACAAGGTGGGCAGAGACGACGCCTACAAAGGATTGTATAGTGGCTACCGCTACTAGATTTTTATCGGAAAACATAATCAGTAGGTATGGATGCCCATTGAGTTTGACAAGTGATAGAGGTATGCACTTCCTCAATGAAACAATCAGGATTATGTTATCAAAATTCATGGTGGCCCGTCACAAAACTACTCCCTATCACCCTCAAGAAAATGGAACTATTTGAGACATTTAATAAAATACTTAGTCACACATTAACTAAGATCTGTGATGTTGGTAGACATGATTGATATGACAAAGT
This sequence comes from Taxus wallichiana var. yunnanensis, assembly GCA_018340775.1. Classification (NCBI taxonomy): domain Eukaryota; kingdom Viridiplantae; phylum Streptophyta; class Pinopsida; order Cupressales; family Taxaceae; genus Taxus; species Taxus wallichiana. The sequence goes on from CM031234.1 coordinate 138,471,004, forward strand.
ATCAGCGGTTCTTTGGGCATATAGGAAAACCTACAAGAGGTTGAATAAGGCCGCACCATTTTAATTGGTTTTTGGCACGGAGGCTGTCCTACCAGTTGAATTTGTGTTACCTTCTCTACATATAGTGCACACAGGAGGATTGGCTGATGACAAAGTCTTTGGAGGAAAGAATTGAAAAGTTAATGCAATTGGATGAAAGATGATCACTCGCCAAGTGGAGCTAGACAACTGAAAAAGAAAAAGAAAAGGCATGGCATGATCGTCACATTAAGAACAAAAATTTTGAGGTTGGACAGATGGTGCTACTATATGATTCCAAGTTTTTGCACCATCCTGGGAAGTTAAAATTCCATTGGTTAGGTCCCTACATCATCTCATACATCCTTGATTCAAGTGCATACCAATTACAAGCATTGGATGGGGAAAGATTTCAGGACACTTCAATGGGAGTAGGTTGAATCCCTACTATAAATAAGTCTTCTTGGTGTTTGTAATAAGGTAGTATTTCTAGTTAGATTAGGATTTCCTTTAATGCATTTTATTTTCTTGTGTTTCCCTTTCTCGTTGTTGTTTTGTGTTGCACCTTGAACGCCAATAATCTCATTAATTTTTTAAGGTTGTAAATGTGTAGATGACCGCACATCATTTTAATGTGGGATGGAGTAAGGTAGAAGAAATTGCAAAGTGTGAAGTGCCAAGAAGGATTGCATTGCAAAGCCCAGTTGGATGGCCATGGGAAAGGAAGTGCATGGAAGGAAAGGTGAAAAAGGATGGTTGGTGTCAGGGTAAGGCTATATTGTGGATCCACATACAAGAGAGGAAGAAGCAAAAAAGCAACATGAGGTAGGTGAGAGCAAAAATCATTACGGAAGTACCTTTGGCGCTAGTGACGTGCGCACGAGAGTCTCCTGTCATGATGGATTGGTTGCACGCCTTGAGGAAGGTTGGGGAATTTTCCACGCAAGGTTGGGCGCGTGAGTTAAGGCGCTAAAGTCAAATTTTGTTGAAAAATATGCATTAAATTTTGAAGTACGATGGTAGGTGAGGTAGAATTTAATGATAAAAAGTGGGAAAAACTATAAATAGAGGTATGGATATTTCATTATTTATATTGCAAATACAAACAAGGAAGACCGTTTGCAAACTAGGGTTTCAGAATTGATGAGTGTGAAGAAAAATTGGAAAAAATTAACTATGAGTGACTAGTTTGGATCTATAAACCGGGAGGAAGTAGTTCCGGGCATAGAGAGAGTTATGGAGAAGCATTGTCTTATGAAAGGGATATTCCAGTGAGGGTTTGGTAGCTAGGGCACGGGTGGAAAAGGATTTTCTTCACAAATTTCAGATCTAAGTTTGGAAAGGGTAGAGAAGCAGAGCAAGAGAAGTTGAAGTGCAAAGATAACCTACACAATGACACCCAAGAAACCAATTATAACACCTAAGAAAGGAAAAGGCAAGGGCAAGGGAAAACAACAAGAAACTACCGCAAGTACCAATGAAGAATGGTATGCGAAATGCAGTACCTAGATGGGGTTTTTCTTAGAAAGGAGTGGGAGTCCCATTTAAGAAACATGATAGTAAGTGATTATAACCATCGCACAAACACAACTGAAAAATAAATGGCACTGGAGTTAGTGTGCCCGATGAACAAGAGGACACAGAAGGGTTACCCATTTATAGCGACGAAGTAAAAGTGAAGTTGGAGAAGGTGGGATTGTTGCAACTCTATGAGTTTCCCTACTTTGGGAAGCTTGAGCACCTCTATCAGTGGTTGATGTCATGCGTACATGAAGACCACTTTCACTTCGCAGGGCACAAGATGCACATAACTCCTCAGCTGATTTCAAAATTCACAGGTCTCATATGTGAAGGAGAAAGTATAGAGGATGACCTATGCGACAAAGAATCCATCAAAGAAACTGTTGCTGCATATGCATACAAGAAGGGGTCAAGGTACTTTCATATTGCGAATATCCAAGACCCAGTGATGAGAATGGTTGCGTGCCTAGTAACCAAACTTAATGACCAAGAGAGGTGGACACAAGTGAACAATTCATGGCTCAATGTTTGCAGAAGGATCTCAGAAGGTTCCATCTACAACTTTTCTATGTACATCATGGATGAGATCATCAAGCAATGTACAGGAAGGTGACAAGATACTTTTCGGCAATTTCCTCTTAACTATTGTGTTTTCAGAGATCGGAGTTCCAGATGCGGCATATAAATTTTTTTAGGAGTACCCAAAGGAAGACCCCTCACCCATAAAAATTTTCAAAAATACACTTGCGATAGCATGACGGCCATTCACAAGGCGCATCTTGAGAAGTGGTATACGCGCTTGAGGAATGCGTTCGGGGTAGAGTGGAGGATCCCAGAACAACTGCCAAAGACTCCCAGATGGAGAAGTTGAATTCACGGTTTACCAACACTTCGCATTGGCAGATTTAATTTGGTTCATGGAAACATGAGCCCATGGTGTAAACTTCCATTTTCCTTCATTTTTCAGTACTTCCAGGCAGGAGTAAATAGATTCAAGGAATCCAAGAAGCTGAAGCTTCACCTTGGAAACATGGATTGGGACCATAGAGAGATGCGTAGGATGTTGTTCTACCCCACAAACGTGTGTACGTGGAAAATTATGTATCGCATGAAGTTCAGATGATGAAACCTCTAACTCTGCCTATTACAGGGAGGTCTGCGACATGTGTATACCTTCACATAAGGCCCAAGTTTGAGAAGGGCGCTTATCTTGAAAATGAGATATCTATACCTGAAGACCCAATAGGTAGAAAGAAGACCATGCCCAAGAAAAAGGAGATGGAAGAGATAAATAAAAGGCACCAAGTGTCCAAGGTACACAAATGGTGGGCGCTCTAGGAACAAGTGCTAGAACAAGTATCTACTCGCGTAGGAAAATTTCTAGATCGAGGAAAGACACCAGAACCAGAAAATCCCATAACTAAGGAGGAGTCACCGGAGGAGGAAGAAGAAAGAGCTGAATCTCCTATACTGGAATCCCCAGTTAGGAAGAAACAAAAGGTAATAGAGGAGGTGGATTCGGAAGACACAGAGAGCTTAGAGAACTACAAGGGTGAGAGGGATAATGATGAAGAAGATGAACCTGAAGGAGACCAAGAACCACTTATTTTTCAGCATGTACGACTCGGGAGAAGAAGGCAAAGAGGAGAAGAATGACTATCGCTTTGTGTGAAGGAAGGGCAGCTAGGAGGAGGAGGGCACCCAAGACATGGGAGGAAGTGAAGAGGTTAGCATGAAGAATCAGAGGACTCCAAGCCTCACTAAGGATGAAGAAAACAAAGCAACAGAGAAATAAGTGGATAAGATCATTGATACATTAGTGGTGGAAGAGTTGGAACCCAAAGCATTGAGTTGATAATGAACGAAGAAAAATAAGGAAGCATAGGAAAATACCACGAAGCACAGGAGGCCCTAGTCTGATGGTAATTGTTCCTAAGGGCACACGCATAGGAGGAAAGCGCATGGAGATCCAGAGACCAAGAATGGACTATATTGATGATCCAAACAAGGTGTTGTGCACGCATTTCCAAAGCGATGTACCAACAGATCAACTCTTGGAAATGAATTCATTTGATGAATAAGGTGTATACCCTCAGACAAGAAAGATGCTCTCTCGGGAAATTGAGTCCCACATAGATGAGCTAGAATTTGAAGTAAGCCAAGGAGAAATAATGAAAGTGCCTGAGTCAAAAGGAGATAACCCCTTGGTGAGCGCTCAACAAATTTCGGATGAACAAGTCTGTAATGCATTGAATAAGGTATCGGTTGAACTAGAAGCCAAGTTATTCGAGAGGAATGATAGGGTAAAATTCCTAGATGCAAAACTAGAGAAGAGGGAAGAATAGCTAGAAAAAAAGACCAAGGAATTGAAATAGGAGGAACTAATCAACGCATAGCTAAAGCATGAACTAAGGGAAGAAAAGGAAAGGGTGTGTGAGGTATACAAGAAGGTAGAATCCATCACAGATGCCATTTTTGAAGCATCTAGACCTAGCACCACCCGCGCAAAAGTATGGATCTTCCTGGAGTTCCTAGAAGACTTAACACGTATCCTCACCATGGAAATATAGTCATTGGCCTTAGAATCTGCAGGAAGAAGTAGCAGTGTGCCTAGAAAAGGAGGACAAATTGAAGGTTGTAGCAATCATTGCTAAGTACAACAAAGTTCTTGCTGATGTGAAAATTGCTACCCATACTGCCAAGGCCGCATATGAAAATTGTGCAGACAGAGATAGAGTGGCGAGTATTCTAGTCGCCACTCATGAGGTAGAGCTCAAGGAATTCCAAGAGAAGAACAAAGGAAATAGAGTGGAGTGGAGAGGATCCTAGCCGAGGTTGAGAAGAATTCATAAGCTATTAAAACCTTACGAGGTTCAATTAAAACCAGTTGAAGGAGTTGTACCCACAAATTACAAGAAGGATGGATGCACTTGAGGACGTGGGCAAAGGAATTGGAAGGAATTGTTGAAACAATGAACACTTGAGGAGATGGACTGGGTTTTGAGGAGGTAAGTGCCCTAGTTAGTGACCTCTTCCAGAGAGAAAAAAATGAAGTCGATGCTGGAACAAGTTGGAGGCCGACTTACAAAGAGATTTTCCTATCTTATTGCAGTAATAACAACACTTCCCCATTCTTTCATCTTTCCCAATTCTTCATTCCCTTATTCTTTTCCCAAGACATTAAGTCTATTGTAATTCTTTTTCTTTTCTTTGAATAATTTTTTTCCATAGGTGGAGAAGTAAAGTGTGGGGTGATGTTAGGCCCCTAAAATATTGACTAAGTACAAAAAGGCGCATGAGCATGCAAGACCTAAGTTGAGAGGTGTGCACGCAAGGAGAAAGTGCACAAGGCAAGGTTATAGGAGGGTTTTAGGACCCGTGATATGCGCCGCAGAACAAGGTCTTAGGACTTAGCCATATTTGGCATATTAGGCAGGACACATGAAAATCATGACCCGACTATGCATGATGAATGGATAAGGTGCCAACCTGGTGACAGGTTGGCCTAGGAAGAATAAACCTTGTGATAGAAGCTTATAGAATACCATCGGGCAAGGAGTGGAGATCTCAGGCCTAGAGGGGCATGCTCCCATGGAAGACCACATTGGGACACTTGGCGATGGATCTGAAGCCTCATAAAGTTGAGTTGGCAGTTCAAGAGGCCTATAAATATAATCGCTCGAGAGAGGAATTAAGAGGGAGAGATCAATAGAGAGTGGAGCTCTGCAAAAATGCTGCAAGGAGTTATATTAGCACTGGGTAGGTAAAATATAGGACAAGGATGCATCAAGGGCTTGGGATTGTGATTTTCTTTTTTGAGAAATAAGGGATGTAAATCCAGATATGATGTATGACTTGTCTGCCATATTGTGATGTTTTGTAATGGATGTAATGAGGTTACCAACTTATTTGAATATGATCATTAATTATTATGGTTCGTACATATATATTCATAGTTACATGTTTCATGTATTTTTATGGAATGAGCATGAATCCTTGTGCATTCTCCTTTATGTTTTGGTTCAGTCTTATAATTTGTTAAGTATCTTTTCATGTCTGGAATGACTACATTAATCTAGAAGTCGTTCTGATCTCTATGATGATTGTATGTCTCGTTTCCACTCACTGTCCTTAAGTTCCTATCATAGATGATGTTTCCCACTAAAATCACATAAAGGAGAGACTTGACACCCACGCATTTCTCGGGTGAGTGCCCAAAGGCACCCGGTGGGTGATAGACAGTGCGCATGGGATTCCCTTATTCTTTGGTGGGTGTAAAAATGACTACAAGATGACCATGATAATCACTCATTGTGAACTTATCTCCTCATGCTCCCTATGACCATCTCCTCAATGACTTTGAATTTCAATGGAGCTCTTGATGTTTCAAATCCCTCATAGACCACAAGATGTTCCTGATTTCATTTGTTGTCCAAGTGACTATCTCTAACTTGTTCGTTGGCACAATTTGATCCAATATATGTCCTTTTCATGAATGAATTAAACCAATATGTATCCCTTCTACCATAATTGGAATGAGTTAGATCCTCCACCCTCTTATATCAAATTGTGCCTTATAGAAATCTGCTTTGAAACGATGCTTTCAAAGCCAACGAGGGTTTTATTTCCTATTTAGGCCAAAAACCTATTCTCATCCTTGCGATGATGGTAAAAATAAATTATATAAGAAAAATGGGAGTTGCCACAACTTTCTAAGCTCAATTCTAGGACTTACTATTTTTAGCAAGTCTTATCCATGACTATTATTTTTAGCAAACTTTCATTGTTTTCACTCCTTAATGTTTCATGTCGAGTTCAAGATGTCATGAGATGATTATAATTCACCTTTTTGACCACTTACTATCTTTATACATACCCATTCATGAATACCTACAAATTTTAGAAAGGATTCATGCAGGTGTCAAAATTAGATGAAACCAGTCTCAAAAGTTTCGTGATTTTTCAAGGATGCTCTGCTCCATTTTGTAGATAATTTTATCTTCTATATTAGTTGGAAAATGATAATTTCATCAAAGGGTGAAGAATACTGAGAAAAACTTAGTCCTCCGTATCTCCAAAAATCAGCCACCTCATCATGAGAGGAATGACTCGGATGAAAGTTGATTTTACGAGTCACATTCACTCCAAGTTCTAGATGATTTCACCCATTGAATCTCTAGGAAAATTCCAAATTATTTGAAGAGGGAAGAATTCTGAGAGAAAATCAGTCTTCCATAACCCTAAAAATTAGCCACCTCATCATGCAAAAAATGGCTTGGATGAAAGTAGATTTTTCGAGGAACATTCGCTCCAAATTTCAGATGATTTCACTCACCGGATCTCCAGTAGAATAAAAATAAACTTAATTTCCTTTTTTTGATGTGTAATGTCATCCATTAATGGAGGTTAGAAGAAAAAAACATACAAATTTTTCAGGTTAAAGTGATTTATTTTTTGAGAGATAGATTTAATCAGATTTCCATGTGTTTTTATGTAATTTCTGACCATATTTTGATCTTGGCAGCTATATGAAATAATTAGGTCACACTTGTGTGTCCCCCTTGTCCCTTTGGGGGAAAAGGGGGATAGAGGGGACACCAAGGTGTCCAAAGTCTGACTTGTAAGTTTATAGGGGTTGAAAGTGAGGTTTGCGGGCTAGAAATGACACCGTAGGGGTTTGGTGAGGTCGCATGGTGTCCGACGGCTACATACATGCCTTGGTCACATTTTTTCCCCATTTTCCCTTAGGGGATATAAGGGACATAGAGGATACCAGATACAGCAAAGTGTGACCTTGGGGAAGGAGGGAGGTCACACTTTGGTGTCACCCTTATCCCCCTTACACCGTGGGGGGTAGAGGGGCTACCGAGGATACCAAGGGAGCCAAATCGTGACTTGGGGAAGAGGTTGAGGTCACTCTTTAGTGTCCCCCTTGTCCCTTTGGGGGTCAAAGGGGACACAATAGTGTCCAAAGTGTGACCCTGCCTGATTTGGAAAGCCAGTTTTGCCTCGGATGTCCATTTTTAGGCACCAAAGTTAATTTTTACTACGGGAGATTGGGAAAATTATTTAGGGTAAAATATTATATTATTTTGACTCTAAATCACATTTCAAGATCAATGTAATTATTTCAAAAATCTAATTCTACCTGAAACTCAAAATTTATCCCTTTTGTATGGAACTAAAAGGGGAAGCTATAATGTTTTGAAATGTTCCAGAAACCTTTAAGCCTTACAAAAGAATTGATGATTATAGCTTGTAGATAATTATCATAGATTTATGATGCCTACTTGTTTTCTTACTAACTCCTTATAGAGCTCTCAGAATCAACTAGAGAAGTTAGGTTTCACCATTAAGATAATCATTCTTTGCACCTAGAAATCTTGATGTTGAACAAATTTTCCTTGAATGAGGAATTTCTTCCTAAATCTTCCTAAATTTATTCTAACATATTTAATACTCTTCAAAATCATCATTGGATGCTTTATAATTTCCTAAAATTTCCTAGAGGTTGTTTTCCGGTTGTGAAATGGCGTAAAAATGGACTTTTAGGCCTTTAAAGGAATTTATCTTTCATTGAATCTTATTGAATTCATTTATCACCTTGGGTAATCATACTTGCACACTAAAAAAACTTAATGATATTCTTAATACTTTCCTCTAAGCCTAGATAAGGGTGGGACTAAAGGCGGGATTGACAGAGGAGGGATGCACGGTGACCGAGAAGCGAAAGATTCAATTATGGGCTTAGATGTCATGCTCGAAGTTTCAAATTTTTATGCCATACATTTTGCATGACAACAAGTGGCTCTAGCTCAAGGACCTTATACTATAAGGGGAAATTGAGAACCTCTTAAATATCTTAGTGTTAGATGAGTGCCTTGCTCAATTAGGTAATAGAGTCATTTCTTCACTACAACACAAGTGAAAGACACACACAAAGGAAAAAAGGAAGAACACGAGAAAATCGAGGGAAACACACGGGACTAGAAGGGAAAGACATGCACAACGAAAGGGAAAACATGAAACAATATCCTAAATTACCTATATACATGTGGGGGAGATACTGATTTCATTGAATCACTAATTCTTATTGAATGCTTACCCATACACGGGTATCACTAAATGTTTTTCTTCCACAAATCTATTGATAAGATCATTGAAATCGACCCCTTTATCTATTTCTTACGAAAGGTTAGATGGTTGCTTTTACAATTGGTGGTCTACTCAGTCATTTCATTACCTTTTTTTCTTTGACACCTTATTTCAATCTTCTCATTGATTCCCAAGTTCATTCTTATTGTTGATTTTCCTTCAATGTTGCGAGAATGAGTCTTGATCATACTTGGTTTTTTACTTTCACAATGAGGCTCATGATCTCTGATGGGCATTATAATTTCACTTTTCATCTGCTTCATGACCACTATTTCCATGAGTCTAGGTAAATATATTAGGTATTTCAAAACTATCACAAGATTTTTGGTGTTCCATGTTTCTAAATTGCTCCAAGAAATCTTCTTTCATGCACATCATCTCATTCTTAACTCGTTGCTTACTATTGTGTGACTTGTATAGTGCCTTATCCTTCTAAAATGAAAATGGGTAAAAGGTTTGGTATGGAGAATGAAATACATCACCTTCTCCACATTGGTTGTTGTGAGTATTGACATATATCTTTATAACGAAAGCCTCCTTTCCTTGAGCAGATTCAATCTTGAAATATTCAAGACTATTCTTATTCATATCTCACTTTCAAGAAGGTTTTCATATTGAATGGAATAATCCTTTGGAGAATCAAGAACCATCTCATCCATCTATCCTTCATTAATAAGGTATCCATCTTCATGAAAGAGGAATGAGAACGAAGTTAGGGCTGAAATATCTAGATTTTCATTTTCCTAATCTCAAACATCATGAACTCAAGAGTCCATTTCCATGATGAATTCATCCTCTCTTGAGTAGATTCATCTTGTCATTTATGCATTCCTTTTTGAATAATTCATCCTCTCACAATGGGAAAAATAAATCTTTATATTCACATACTCATTGAATGTAACTTCATGTTGAACATTGAAAACATGATTGGAAATGTTGAACTCACCTAAGAAGAATTTTCTTAATATCACTCCTTTTTCTTGATATGTATTGCTCATCACCTCTAGATTTATTTATTGGAAATCAATAATTTTATGACCATCATCACCTTTGGGTAGATAAACTTTATTCATGTTCACCTATAGCGGGAAGTACATACTTTTAAATTTTGATTCCATCAAATCACTATGATTCTTTCCGATCATCTCCGTCATACCTAGGTACTCCTCCATCAACATGGGAAACTCAAAGCATCTTCCTCTAAGGCTATGAAAAAATTGTAATACCTCAAATTTTAAAATAGGATATCCACCCTTAGCTCGTTTTGTCTTTGAATGGTGTATTTCATTTTCTTGATGGGAATGAGATTCTTCATCTTACCATTTACCAAAATGGTGGTATGTGACTAATCTATCTATATATCTCCCCCAATATCTCGATAGAAGCTTGGATCGATAACATACCATATGAGGCTGGCATGTTTGCTAAAATAATTTTCATTGTGATCTTCTTGTCAGGAAAATCTATAAATGCTACTTGAGTATCCTTGACCTAACTAATAAAAGGTACTTATTTGGCTTCCATGGAGTATAAATGTCCATTAGTGGGAATGAGAGAGAGACCAAGATCTTTAGAAAATTTTACATGTATGACATTGTTAAAGGCACCAGAGTCAATAATGCAATTGTTTAGTTTATATCCATTGACCAACAAGGATAGATAGAAGGGTTCTAATTTAGAGGTAGAGGTTGTGGAAGAAAGAAAGTTTTGAGGAGTGGTATGAGGATCGCGAGGTAGTTCTTTAGCAATGGCAGTTTTAGAACATGAACTTGAACTAATTTCTCTAATAAACTAAACAAACATGTCAAATTATTTGGGATGATTCTTCAAGTATTTAGACTCGAAATATAACTTTTGGATTTCTTATAATGATCAAAGATATGAAAAGGTGGAGAATTTGTAAGCATGTCGGGAATTATGATAGCCTTGACATGAGTGGAATTTGCATTCTTAGGATTAATGGAAGTTGAAATTGAATTTTCAAGAGGAGGTGAAAGATACTTGCTCGAAGAGGTGGATGGATTCTTGAATAAGGTAGTCTCGGGATTCTTCTTGGCTGACCCGATTGAAGTATATAGCAATGATCCTCCTTTTGTTGTTATTTTTCATAGAGTCATCATTTGAGGATCAAATGTTTATCTTAAAGCATAAGAAAAGTCTTCTTTCTCCTTTTTTGATTGAGTGAACACTACGCGAGTTTAGCTATCCATGGATTCTTCAAAATATTCATTTGATGATTATTTGAAATACCCAATCTGACACATTCATCTTCTTCTTCTTCTTCAACTTCTGATTCAACAATTTCTTCTCTTTCATCTTCACTAGTCCAGTATATTGCATTAAGCAAAGTGCGGCTTCCAAGGTAGTCCTTCACGGTGCTCCTACAATCTGATTCTTGTTCCTATTTTGATGTGAGGCCCATTGAGAAATTTCCTTCTTCAACAAATTCAAGTCATTAACAAACTTTTGTATTAATGGATCAGATCTTTCATCTTTGAAACTTTGGGCCTTATCCTTCATTGAATGGTTCTTGATTTTTCCTAACATGATGAGGTCATCTTCCACATCAATTACAAGTTCTTGAGCATTGTCTAAATTATTTGGTTGCACTCTCTATAGTATGAAGCTAACATCGGGTAAATGGCAATTCACAAAGAACCTTTTTTTGATTATCCATGGTAGGATGAGCATCAATAGGAATCTTATTGATTAACTTGTTGAATTTTGCTACAAAATCTCTCATGGACTCTTGCGGTTCTTTCTTCATCTAAGTAATTCGAGCAAGGAGGGCATGAACATCTTCTGTAGTCTTGAATCTTGCTTCAAACTTGGTTTTCATATCATCCCAATCAATAATTGAGCGTGATGGAAAATAGTAGAACCATTCTATAGTAGCATCATGTAATGACTCCATGAATAACCGCACATCAACATATGTTAGGAATTCTTATATTAGTGCTCATGGAATAAAATAATGTAGTGTGCGTGTTGTTATAACAATTATTGTATTTAGAGAGAATAGGTTACGAGTTGTTAAAACAACTCGTATGTAGTTAGTAAGTGGTTTCCTAAATAATAGGAGAAGTCACTCCTATATATGTTATGGTTATGTAGAAATGAATTCAACTAAGATTAATCTTTTTATTGTGTAAATTGCTCGTACCTCTCACTTGGCATCGAGCAGGTATTTATAATCCTCTTATCATGGATCATTAAATTGTTTCAGGGGTATATTCAATTAGTATATTTCCCTGGTCTATGGCTTATTCTCTCTTATTTATAGTTTTATATTATTTTATATCAATGTATATGTATGTTAGATCTCAGTATTCATTGTTATTAAGATTTTTTTGTGGAAACAAGATCTCTAAAAGCTTCCTAACTACCATTTCTTGATCTGCTACTGTTATTTTGGTGCCCTAGTCTTCCAAATCCAACGCCACACCATATATTTGTCTTTGTATGACAATCAAGGGAAATATTTTTTATGCAGTCTTATATCTATGTGAAGAATTATATGTGCAGTATTGATCTATCACGTGGTATTTAAGCTTACAAATGAAATCTCGTATATTATTGTATGCATTGGAAATTTATAGTTGGTATTAATTACATTCGCTACACGTTGGCGTTCGTGGTTAACTGTCTACAAAATTCTCTATCAGCTTCTAATACGGCTTGCATTCATATTTACTACTCTGAAATAGTTCCTTGATCGGGTTTTAGCGTCACTGATTGGGAAAAATATTCCTCTCTATCGGGTTGTAACAATATAATACATGCATTGGTGTCTACTCATAAACAAGGTCTAGCTTAAGTTTCATGATATTTTTGTCGAGTTTTATATTTTAATTTTTTGTATTATGTTTATTTTCCAATTTTTGGTTTACAAGTTTGTTATTATTCATCTTCATCAACAAAAAGTAATGTGATTAAGTGTCAACAAATTAAGTCCTTTGTATTATGTATGTTTTGGTTTATTATTATTAGTAAGGGTCTTAGAATTGATCATGTCCATCATATAATTGTCTAATAAAATATTCTTTAGGTGTCATTTGGTATATTATATGTCATCAATATTATTGTCGATAAAGGAGTCAATGTTGATGTCATTTATAAGAGTCAAGTATTGTCTTATCGAGTTAAGAAAGGAATTGTCATTGTGTCAAGAGTCAAAATAATCGATCTCATTGTGTTCTAGTCTATTCATGTTTAATTCATCAAAAAGTGTAATTATAAATGTTTGAAAAATAATAATAAAAATGCCTTACGCATGCATTTTCGGTGTTACCCGACATCCAAAGCAACCATTGATCCTCGAAAGATAAATTCGTTGAGTTAGCGTTTTTCTTTGGAGGACGGAGGAATCAGAGGTTGGAGGTCAATCAACAACCTCTCGTCAATCAATAATGATAGGGCAGCATATTTTTGTGGTGACATTATTATCGTGTGAGTATTTTTTTAGTTTTTGTAGTGTGTTTCTTTTTAGAGTTCTTGTTTTGTGTGGTTCTGGATGCTGGAAAAAGAGTTGTGTTAGAGCACTGAGATGGTATCGGTGATCCTCTAACCCGACATGATCCTCGACTCGACTACCGTAATTTTTGGAAGATGGTCCGCTTGTGAATAAATTCATTTATAATGGTGACCATGTGCGAAAGATCTAAGTAGCAAGATGCAGTCGGTTGTATGTCTTCAATACTGAGTTTTCTTCTCAATGTTCATGTGGAAATTTCACATTGTGGGGAGAACATGACACCAATGTTCCATTTCCATTCTATGCCCAAAACAACTAAAGTCAAAGGAAGCTTCCAGTGGTAGTGGAAGTTTCCTATGTTGTTTGAGATTGAGTGGCAGCAATCAACAACAGTGGCTACAATTAAGAACATTGTGATTCTTATAGGAAGTAATGTGAAATCTCTTTCTGTATATGTTCTATTGTGCGTTTTGTAATAAGCGAGTTGTGATTCCTATATACTTCCCTAATGTACAAGCATAGTGGCAAACAAAATCACCAGAGTAATTCAATTCATGGATCTTGAAAGGGTTTTGGGAGAATCGAGAGAAAACCACGGGAGGTGGACGATTGATGAGGTGTGTTCACATCAAGGTTTGTGGTAATTATTATCTAAAATAACTCCCTAGTTATTTGGTTGAATTGTATTTCCATTTTGGATTTAAGCTTCTATTTTACGGGTTGCACGCACTTGATTTTTCTCCTTAGCACATTTCCTTGTCATTGAGTTCCTCACATGCTCATGTGTACTCTACTTCTCTTATGCACCCTCCATATTTTCCTCTCCCCTTTCCTCTCTTTTTCATTTCTCTCGCATGCACTCTCTATGCATTCACCTTCTTCCTAGAAGTTCATGCATCCTATGTGCATTCCTAAGACTTTCTTCCCAAAATCAGCTAATCCCCTAGCATATTCATGTGCCCTCTTCTTTGATTTCATGCATCATCTTGTAATGATTATTCCTTTTCCATACATTCCTTTGGTTGGTGTTTTTACCATTCCTCTCGCGTGCATTACCTTCATGCACTATTTCCTAAGTTTTCCTTCCTCACCTCGCTCTTACGTGCGCATATCTTTGTGCCTTCTTCTATGCCCTTCCCTACCATGTGTTATGTGTCGAGACTTGGAGTGTGCTACATGCTGACCAATAAAAGCGTGCCAAGCTGGGCACCGAACCACGAAAAACAAACCGATTTGGGACACGTGGAGAAAATCAAAAATGAATGAAGCAGTTGATCATCCTTGACCATCTCGAGTGCCACGTGTCTTTGTGTGTCGAGCGACACTGTAGACTTTGCATCGTCATAACTTTTTGTAGAGCTTAGAATAAGGTGTGGTTTGTCTTATTTAATAGCTGCGGCATGGGCTCTGATGCGGGACCATTCAAATTCAAATATCGGTGGGATTTAGTAGGTGAGAATCTGGAAAACGTCTCTCTAGCCATTAATGAACATATATGATTGCTCTAACCACCCATATTTGATCTAACTTGTCGTTCTTGCTTCTTCTACACACCAAACAGACCTAGAGAAGTGTATTTGGAAGAACTACATGTGGATTCTACAGGAATTTAATGCTTGTTGTTGGTGGTTGTGATTCAAATCCAAGTTTTCCCTCCTTCTCCTCTTCTTCTCTCATCAATTCATCTATAAATGTAAGAGCATGGCTCATTGTAAAGGGTTGGACATTTTAGATCCTTTAGTGTTTGCTAAGGATTTTGTATCTTTGCATTTTGAGTTGTAGACCTCTAGATCTGGCTCTTGCATGTGGATATCGGCCTCATACACCATTGTAATAGATTGTGCATACTTGGAAGCAATAAAAGCATTTTTGGCTATTCTCTACCTTAACGTGTTTGTATTCTTCTTTCTTGCCTCTTTTTTGTATTGCATGCTTGTTGTGCCACTTTAAATCCCTTGTAGCTCCATTTTCTTATGTGTCTCATGAAATCAATTATATGAATGCATTATGGTATGTGTTACACGTGCCCATCCTCCCTTTGTGCATTTTCCTTCATTTTCTCTCAAAATAGATAGTTTTCATCCCATTGTTTATGGTGTTATCGTCTCCTTTAGTTTATTTTTCCCTTTTCACTTATCCTTCTATCCTTGGTCCCTTGGCATTGTTAGCTTAGGTTTCCTTTCAACATTAGGAGTAGCAATAGTAATAGAAATAGGTAGAGGAATAGACCTTCTCCGAGGTCTGTCTCAGCGTGCATGGTCCCAAAACTTGTAGACAGTCCCATTATTGACTCAAATGACTCAGTTCTTTCAAATCTGAAACGTGGGTGTAAGTTTGAACAACAAAGAGTTTACGGCACACACTGGTGGGATAAGCATTGAAAGCTTAAATTTCACTATTGCTAATCTTGGTGTGTGACTTAGTGATTTCAACCTTTAGAGGCTTGTTTTAACATATCTAGTGACTCATAATATCCAGATCTATTATTTTCAGCGATCTGAGCGCTTTGTCATGAGAAGAGTGTATATAAGACAAAGTGCAGCGAGTTGAAGTGACTTTCGAGTACCTCTAGCTATCTCGAGGAGAATACATAGTAGAACACATGTGCATGCATCTCTATCTCCAGTGTACCTCCCACATTCCACTCCTCCTCATTGTTAGGAAATAAGGGATAAAATATGCGGAACAATCCCTCACAGAATTGCAATAAAGAGAAACTAATATGCATAAAATATTACATATCTCAAATAAAAGTGCAAAATAAAAATAACACAACACAAAGAGACAATATTTAATGTGGTTCACCTAATTTGGGCTACGTCCACCAAGAATCACTTGCTCAGATGTTATTACAAGCCACCGCTCTCTCAATACAATACTCATATATGTTTGGAGCTATGCTCAACAAACTCTATAGAATTCACACCCAAATTCATACACATCTGCAATGTTACATCAACCCTACCATATGCACAAAACCACATAAATATGTAACTTCTTAAGTATTTTTACAATACCGTGGGTACCAAAACTATGGGTCAAAAATCCTGCCCATATAAGAAGAGCACGTTTCCCAATATATTGGGCACATTTTTCGAGGCTAAAAAATTTCAACACTTCACAGGCACTTACATCACCTATTACTAGAAATGAGTCCATATTCTTAATATTTTGTCTCCATGAAACATCTCTAGTGGCATAAACCCTCGAAATGGGGGAATAACATCATCAACGAGCTTGTTATGTCTATAATATCTTAATAGTGGGGTTTTTGGTAACTTATGTCCACTCCTTTTGAAAATAACCACCTTATGGAGAGTTGGATGGGATTTGCAGTCTTTTCTTGGTTATATTTTTTCTCACTAATGTTCCATTTGATTGGTGGAAAAGGATGAGAAGCAATATTATCCCAGATGTATTCTTCACTAATCACATTACCATCATCCTCTAACCCTTCAGGAGTTTGGATAACCCCAAAATCAATCATCTGGACAAGGTCATTCTTGAATATTCTCTTCATCTGACTTCCCTTTCATCTTCACAATTCATCCAGAAATCCTCATAATGAGGTTTGTGCTCTACCTGAGTGGGCACAATATTGTGTAAGATATACTTTATATCATAGTGCTTTCTGTCCTCAAATTTATCCATCATGCACCTATTCATCTCTCCTTCCAACATTTTTTGTTTTATGGATGTTTGGACAAGTGTAATTCCCTATGACTATGGGAAATTTGATTGGGGATGTAACATTATTTTGGGCAATGAAATGATGTATTGATAACAATTATCTGACCAATTCCATTAATTCCCATTTTTCATTTACACACCTAGGTAGCACATAGGGTTTCCCATCAAAACCACTAACCCTGATATATGAATAGGTTATGAATTGGATGAAATAACACCCATATTGAGTAATGACTCTCTTAGCATCAGGGGAGAATCTTTTATTATCCCATTAGGGTGATATAAATAGATTGTAGGTGCAAAGAAGTGATTGGCAATGTTTATGTAATGCATATCATAGCTTGTCAATCTTAGCTGATAGAAGATGACATGTACCTTGAGTACATTAAATTCCCCATCCATTAGCAATTATGAAAATCAATGTTATAAACAAGGTAAGAAGTCATGAAGAATTCATCCATTCAGGATTTTCTCCTCTTGCAATCTAGGAAACTCCCATCATTTTTTCATGAATATGGTTACTTATGATCTCAGCCTAGGGGAGAGGATTTTTGTTTATGAGTATCACTTGAATGAATTGGAACATCCATTCCTAAAAGAAATCATTATATTTCATACCCATTACCCGGTTCAACAATGTAATCACATCTCCAACTTCCTCAATAAATTCAACCTTATTTAACTTCTTCATCATTATGGGGGCAGAAGTTCGAGGACTATTCATCCAATGGTCATCCATTTCTTTGAATGTGATTTACTGATAACCTTGTACTAAGTCCTTGGTAATAGCCCCCTCCTCATCTGTGGGAGGAAAACCCAACATTCTGTCAAACACCTACTCCTAGAAAGATAAAACCAAATCTCCCTTTCCATCCTAAACTTCTCTAGTTGTAGGATCATAGTGTTGAGCACATACCCATACAATATCTAGGCATGGCGTAGTGGGAGGGAAAGTAGCAGCGAGGTCAATATGATTGTTAGCTATTTGGGTCATGGCATTACTTCTTTCGGGGAGTATAGCCTCTGCTTAAAATCTTCTAAATCACAGGATGTAATATCAGAATCTACAATTCTGTCTAGAGGAGAACTAAGGCTAGAACTTATTTTGAGGGTACCACATGGATCTTCATGATTCTAGTTTAATTCTATCACACCTCTTTTCATGAAAAACCCAAACCTTTCCAATCAACTCTCAAATATTACGAGAAAATACGAGGTGATGTACTTACCTTTTCACCACAACTCTAATTACTCGCTCGAACTTGGTCGAGAAGGCCTGCTGACTAAATTTTGATCCTTGGGTTCGTTATTGCTTGAGGTATCCTTTGATAGTCAAAATATTTTCAAAACATCAGATCTTGGATTCATTAGTAGAGTACTTTATAATAAGTTTCCTTATTAATGACTCATAGATTTATGCATTAATGCTAAAGATTGTGTTCGTGGGGAGTTTTCGTCATTTTTCAACTTTTATTTCTTTTCAACTGTTGCAATCTTTTCGTGTCCTATCACTCATGTATCTATCCTACATAAGTCCTTCGCATTAATGGGATTTACTCCCATACGACTAATGCATTAATAAGCTTCCTCTTTTGTTGTTAACGGGCTTCGGAAGATTTTTGTAAAATGATATGCACATCGTTATTGTAACATGCGAAATGCACTTCCTTCTCTATTCCGTGTATGTCATATGCCTAGTTCATGTTCCTAAGTCATTCGGGCCTCGGGTTTTTTTTTATTAACTACACACCCTGAAGAATCATGAGACTTTCTTCCCCTTTTCCCAGCTTCCCAACTTTCCTCTTCGCATATTGCTTTCCTTTAAATTATTTGTCAAAGGGATACAAAATTGTAATATTTACCCAATTAACCATTGTTTACTTTGACTACCGAGATGACACACATCTTCCTTCGGGTTTCGGGATTACAAACTCCTTTGCACTCTATCGGGTGCAAAGTGCCAATGTGAATAAAGGTCCGTCTCCCCGCTCTAATAATACCTTTACACTCATTTTCTTTCGAGGAATGAGGATGTGTCTACACTCTACATTGTATTTATGTGAGTATTCCTTGGAGTACTTTATCTAATTTCAGGAATTATTTTGAGCCTTGCATATTTATATTACCTCTAAAAACATCCATATTAGGTCCAATATAGCGAAGCAAACCAAAACATGTTCTCTTGTCTTTGGGTATCGGAAACAAAATGTAATTTACTCAAGGATTAACATCGGGGAAACACACCGGGAGATTTTTGTAGGCATTGATACGACTATTTAACAAAATTTTACATGGAAATTATTTCCATAGAAAGGGCATGAAAATTTTTGGAGGCACATTTCAAACTAAAAAGGGGTGATTTTAAACAAGCACCACCACCTTGAGTTTTACATTTTTGGGATAGTGATTTTACATGAAAATAGTTATCTCTAACTCGGGGACATTAGATTGTAAGGGGAAATAGAGAAACAAATATTTCTCATGGGTGAGTAGACCAGTGCCTTTTCAAATTGGGAAATAGAGTCAATTCTTCACTACCTGATACAAGCAACAAACACACACAAGAGAAAACCAAATAAATAAACCGCCTTTGAAAGGAAAGATAAAATGGAAAGGTAAATTATATTACATGGGGAGGGATTTATTAATATGGGATAATAATGTACACACACCTAGCAATGAGTTGAGAGAAGTACATACCATCATGGAACAGTGGGCTGAATTCATACCTTCTAAAGCTCAAAGATAATCATCCGGTCATGCCATGATCTCTTAATGGCTTTGCATGGTTTGAGAAGGAGAGAGACAAATTTTCATCCTCATATTGATATTACATAAAAATATCTTGCATCTAGATATTTCTTTATTACATGTTTGAAATTTTCACCTTCAGTAGTCTCATCTTGAGGTCTTGTGACCACAAGAATCCACTCTCTCATGTTTTCGAAAATACAATCCATGTTCTTAAAATGAATGCATTTTTCATCCTTGAGTGGATGTTGCAGCATGGAATCGGTCTTAGAATAAATGGGGCATAAAAAAGTAGTGAGAACAATTTGATTCTCTTCTCATTCAAAATATTCTTCTAGTGTCACACCCTGCTCCTTTCATTTTGATGGTGATAGATGAGCTTCGATATTGGGCAGATCGTAGGACATGAAGACCATTTTTGGTATGTTTTCCATGAGCATGGAAGCATATCAGAACTTTCCATCATGTTCCACAAACTCTTGGAATCTTTGAAACCTATCTAGTATAATTTATTAAGGATATATATATATATATATATATATATATATATATTTTGAAGATAATAATAGGATTGGTCATCTTACTTTTGCATGATGTTTAGACTATAATATCAGTTATGATTTTGATATTGAAAACAAATTTGATAAAGATAACGGGTTTCAATGAGCTTGTTATGATTAAATTGTCGATGGCATAGACACTGTTGATATTTCAATATTGTGTTCTAGTTCATGATGAGTTATATTACAATTTCTATAAAAATGTCTATTAATCTAAGTTGCTCTAATGGTGAATACATCTTTTCAGCTATTAATGCAAAAAGGAAGAATCCTTAATAAATTGGGTCGGTAAGAATGAATTATGGTAAGGGTAAATTACTACTTCGTTACTTATAGCTTGATTGGTTTATTAGAAATAAATAACCATGTTAACATATATACTTGTCATGGTTAATGCGTGACTTAATAATTACACTCCAAGATCATATGGTCAAATGGGACTTTGTCAATATGGAGGTGTTGATATTATTGTTTGTTATTATGATCAAAATATTGTGAGTTAAAACAAGGGAATATTTATGGGGAAATATATATTCTATATGGTCTAAAGACCATATCCTAAGTTAGATATTTATATGGTCTTAGACCATATTAAAGATCAAAGTTATATTATTTAAAACAATGTTAAATTATAATGGGTGGCAGCTCGGTCGAGCACCAACCCGAGCCCTTGGGTAAACGATTCAACATGGCCACCACCTAAGAACATAGATAGGCAAGTTGGGTAAGCCAATAATGGCATTGGCCACCGAGTCTTGGTTATTTAATTTACTTCAAAAATTTAAATAGTGAAGGCCTACTATTCAAAAATATAGCTATTTTGGACTTGGTCTTGGACCGTCCAATGGATCCAACGTACCAACCTGTAGGGTGAAGATTCACTTGTGAATTTTAGTGGGAAAACCTAAATTTGGTTGGCGGTTGGTAAATTGGAGAATGGAAGGGAAAATGAGAATATGTACCAGTTGCATTAATGGGCATTGATCTCGATCCCTATGAACATGGGGAGAAGCAAGAAGCTTCTCAAGGAAGCTACTGCCAAAGGTAGAGTTATTTTTGGTTTCAATCTTTGAAGGATAATCTTTTGCTCTTTCAAGATCTGCATGGAAAAAAATGGAGATGGTTATTTTAGTGTTAATAACTTAAACTTTACATACACATATTAAAGGTTATTAATAGATTTATTGGGTCTATTTATGATCTTTCATATGACAAGAATGGGGTTTACTGATCGAGTTTGGAGATAGTTTCTTGTTTGAATTTCTTGAATTCCTTTGGAAGTCTCTTGGAAAGTATCGTTTGGACTCGACCGTCTTGGAGAAATACTTGAGGATATTCTGTGCAAAAATATACAGGCATGAAATTGTTTTCTTCACTATATTTATTATTTATAGCATTAAAATGTTTTAATGTGTATAAACTTGCAAGAATTTTTCTCAGTGGTTGAGAATCAAGGTTAAGAAAGGTTAAATTGATTTTGTGTTATATAGAATAAACCTTGTCTCTCATAATGAGCGTAATATGATTATGGCCATATAGCATGCCCTGTGATTTATTTTATCTCTTGGTTGTGCTTTGTTATGTAATTCAGTTATGGCCATTTAGATGGGCCCTACGAATGGTTATGTGTTGTGCATTATCGTGACTATGTGCACTTGTGATTTTACACTAGGGAAGTTGGGTAAACACCCATTTAAAGTCTCGATTCGTTTTTATGGTTTGCATACCCATGGTCTATGATTTATCCCTTGTATAACCATTTAGAAGGTAGAGTTGATATGAGGTATGATATACTGACTCGTAAATAAGTTTTATTGTTTTCATGGCCTAATATAAAGACCATTTAGTTAAGTTCAATTAGATGTTGTTATAATAAAACCAACCCATTTGGGTTTACGGAATAAGAAAGAGTATATTATTTTAGAGTTTATACAATCCCCATTTTCTGTTTGAAATCCCTCAACCTTGGTCTGTCATTCCCTAAGATTGATAGGAAGCCCAAATGGCCATCTCTGTGTTAAATAATTAAATATTACCTCTTGGTATAATACCTAGTTGGGCTTTTGCTTCATATATTTTACCATGGTGTTGATTTCATGTTTTATTTATTCAGTGTGTTGTCCTCTAATAAGCTTTACAATTTGTATGTGTATATATATATATATATCTTGATATGGAGAAAGGGATTTGTGGCACAGGGAGGCTACGAGTTAATGTTTCAGTAGAACCTAGTTTTTAATCATTTCCTTCACTTAGGGACCACTGTTTGAAATTATACGGGCATGCTTGAAAAATTGAGGGCCCTAAGTTGACTATGTGGGTTTAATCGAATCATTTGGTCTTCCTATAAGTAAATCTTGTGAATGTACTATTTGGTTTTATTAAGAGCAGATGATTTGGTTTGGATATTTTGAGGTAATTTTGATAATGTTAAGGTAATATATATGATTAATGTACTATACTTATGGACGAGTGTGTTAACTATTGTTATTAATTAATTCACTTGAATAATCTAATTTCATTCGTTAGGAAAAATGGATGTCTAAAAGATTATTGGAGATTTATTTTCAATGAGAATAGCATTCATTGATTTAGTAAAAGAAATCATTGTGTTGTTAAATAATGTATGGGAATGATTGATTATACATTTCAAGGTTTACTTTGTTTGATGCCTATGAAATTAGGATGTTTGAAAAATAATTCACTTTTTTTGGTGTGGAAAGCTGATGATTTATTATTAGGATTTATTTAAAATCTGTCATGATTATTAGATAATCAAGTGTATAGAAAAATATTAAAAATGCATTCTTTCCTTTTTATATTAGTAATATGAAAGAATGGAAAATGAGGATAAAGTGAAATGGCATATTAATCTCTTTTATTTTTGAAAATTATATGGATAGATGAATTTTAATCATTGAGATATTTTTGTGCTATAAATTGTAAAGATAAGGTGGATGACCTTTTCATGCCAGTTCTTTCAAACTGACCATTTTCTAACATTTTTACAAATGGCGGAAAGTAAGTCAATTCTAGTGGATGATTTATAAAGACTAAGTCTTAATCAATTATGTTTGATTATGGATTTAAGTTGTATTAATTATATGACATGTTTGTAAAAGCGAGCTTATGTTACATTGTCTTATTTCGATGAAAGGAAATTTAGCCTTAAATGTTATTATACTATTCTAAAAAGGAATATTAAACTTGTATTTATTATCGAGTTATTATTTATAAAGTGAATCAAGGTTGGTTGTATAATTTATTGTCTACTTAATGAATTTAGCACGATGTGGAATATGATGAATTGATGCTATATGGATTTAATGTGTTATAAGCTACCATCTTAAATGATTAAGGACTATTTATAATATAGATATACCTATGGTACAAATATAAGTTGAATGTTTTGTAAACTATTTCATTGATATATCAATTAAACATGTACTTACGAAATAGTACTACAATGTTGTAAATAATTGAATTATGGGCTACAACATAAATGCATTAAGTTGTCTTATATTACATTTAAGATGCATAATGGATGTAAGTAAATAATTTATGAAAATTATTATGATCTATATCGAACTAAATTATGGACCTTAGGAAAGTATTCAGATACGATAAATGTATCACTGCGATATGAAGGGAAACATATCGTAAAAATAATTCTTTTATAATCAAATAAATTAAGTGTTATGACTTTCCTAATAAACAGAACTAGGTAGGCCAACTTTGGATGGATGATGTAAAGATGTATCCATTCAATGACATGGGTCATTAATTGAATACTTCCATATAGCAGATATCCTAAGTTGTCCCTTCAAGGTCCATTTATTGCATTTTCTAAATCCATTGAAGAATTGTATTACATTTGAGTTGTGAAATTTATTTATCTTGTTAGAGTAGGTATTTACCTTAGCTCATGTTGACCTAGGTACATTATTTATCTTTATTGTATTTAGCCTCACCCACTTATGTGTATGGATATTTCCTTATATTTATTTAGATATTAGGGGGATATTATCTAGTTGTTAGGTATAGTTCTTTCCTTGATCTATGGTATTGACTAGTTTTTTCCTTCATTTATGGTATTGACTAGATCCCTGATGTCTAGTTCTCTCATAAATCTATGGACTTAACTAGTTATTTGATGACTAGTTCTTTCCATGATTTATGGCTTGATCTACGACTTTGACTGGTTGTTAGATTTTTATTCCTTGCCTATATAAGCAAGGCCCATTCTCATTGTATTTCATTGAGTTCCATAATAATATATGATATAGTTGCTCAATTGTTTGCAAAGGTTTTATACAAAGTTATTCCGGCGAATTGCTTTCATCTTATTGATCGTGGTGTTTGATTAGCATATGTGTTCTTGGCTTGAGTACGATCTAGTTATCATTCTTTTATAGTATCGAGTAGGAGATTGTTGTTGACATCCAAATCTGTAAGTTTCATTTTGTAAGAATTTTTTTAAATATTCATATATTCGGGATTTGTGAACTAGTACGTTTTCTGCTGACAACAAAAAAACCAAAAAAATGACTGCCTCCAGAAATGGCCAAGTTTACAATCGATCTTAGGGTTTTCCCACCTTCTGGATCCAATGGTTTCCTCTGTTTTCCATAAAAATTCATGCAGCAACAAAATACAGACAAATCCCGAATATATGAATATTTATAAAAAATGCTTGCAAACAAAACTTATAGACGGATGTCAATAGCAATCTCCTTCTCGATACCATAAAAGGAACAATAACCGAGATCATACCAATCCGAGAACACATATGTTAATCAAACACCAATATCAATAAGATGAAATCAATTTTCCGAATAACTTTACATAAAACCTTTGTAAACAAATGAGCAACAATATCATATATTATTATGGAACTCAATGAAATACAATGAGAATGGGCCTTACTTATATAGGCGAGGAATAACAATTTAAGAACCGATCGAGGTCTTAGATCAAGCCATAAATCATGGAAAGAACTAGTCATCAAATAACTAGTTAAGTCCATAGATTGATGAGAGAACTAGACTTCAAGGATCTAGTCAATACCATAGATCAAGAAAAGAACTAATCAATACCATAGATCAAAGAAAGAATTATACCTAATAACTAGATGATATCCCCTAATATCTAATTAAATAAAATGAAATATCCACACACATAAGTGGGTGAGGATAAATACAATAAATGTAAATAATGTACCTAGGTGAACATGAGCTAAGATAAATACCTACTCTAACATATCTTTCATAAACAAGTCACCTCGGTACCAACTTAAGTTGGCTACATGGAAGGAATTGGTTGCATAATGAAAAAATTCATTATGTAAGAAATTTCTCTCCCATAGGAAACCTAAGTTGGCACAAATGTGATTCTTCGCACGGGTTGAATAGTTTTTGTACATTATGTGTAGCTTTGCAACTAATTTAACTCAACTAACTGATTCAATTCTAATAACTAAACAAAGTGATATGGTGATGGGACATGTTTCTGTTGATGAATGTGTCATCTAGAAACTAAGCATGTAATGCATGACTCTTAAACTTTGGCCGAAGTAGTGTAAGTCATTACACTATCAAGTTCACCAAGTTCTAAACAATAGTGTGAGATGTCGGATGGGATTTAATTGAATGAGTTCCAGGTAGACACTTAGAAAACATCACTTGTAAATCAATTCCAAGAAGGGTACCACTTGTATACTTTGTATATTGACTCAAAAGAGTATTCTATGGGGGATCGGGTGGATCTAATTGACCCATAGTTATGCACATGATTTATTGATTTTTTATCTGATGAATTGTAATTATATAGTTGTTGGATTTAAATGTAATGTTGTACATTTAAATCATTGAAGGAAAAATTTAGTTTGGGAAGTTTAAAAAAAAATCCGTAATTTTATGGATTAAAAAGTAGGTGTTACATCTAGCCACTCACTTTGATGCTCAAAACAATTACTTCATATGTGCACTTTGACTCATTATTGTCCTTTGCATCACTTTCTGTGATAGAGGTGTTATCCTCATGAATGAAGACATTCATGAGAGGTTTGATAATTTACTTTCCTTTCCATTCATAGTCTTCTTCACAAAACAGAAAGGGGAAGACTTACCTTCACATGAATGCTCATCCAAAAAGGATTCAAAGAGAAAATTGATCTTACATGTTTGTTCCATCTCATTGTTGATAATTTTTGCATAAAAGAAGGATCACAACTGAAATCATACTTATATTGCATAGTCATAGCGTAGGCTAAGATCTCAAGGCTGGATTGAGGATCTTGATTTCCTCCACAATCTTCAAGATGTCTTGCATAGATTCCTCCTTCAAAGTTGCCACATACTCATTTTCACCTTCATTTGAAAAATATTCACATTGAGTCTCAAGGAGATGATTAGGAATGTGATCTTCATATGGCCAGGACTCATTTAAAAAATCCCCTTCTCTGATCCACATTTCTTTTCATTCGGGGTTACCTTCTTGCAAATTCAGGCATACCTAGTTTTCATCATTTTGAAATAGAGAGAAGAGATCCATGTTACATGGGAAGGGTAAAAATTTCAATTCAATATTCATCAAACCATCATCGTGATATGGGTAAGAATACAAAAATGGAGCTGCAACATGAGAATAATCTTCTACTCCATCCTAAACATCTCCTAGAGAGTCTTCTTCTTCACAAGGAAAAGGGAAGACTCCATACTCACTATTATGATCACTATCACATTCCTTTGGTGATGATGGGGAAATAAAATCCTTAGAGAGACAGTGCTCTATTTTTCCATCCATGAATGTTTAAAGAAGGAAATTAGATTCTTCCATTTTCTCCATTTCATCATTGGGCATTTGTGAATCAAAAGGAGAGCCAAAATGAGAAATAAAACCATCAATGATTACCTCAAAGTCATCCTCTGAAGAATCTATGGTGGTGAAATAGGGTTCATCTCTTGAACATCTTTGTGATCAGTGGATCTCTCATCAATCACTTTGCATCATCCATCAAGATATAATAAGTCTCATCTATGGTGCATATTGGTCCTTCAACAGTTGATGCCTCAAGCCAAAATTAAGATATGAATGGAATTTCAAATTTTATGCTTTCTTCGTTATACTCCAAGGTGTGTATTTGAATTCCATCAAAAGGCTTAAGAATAGGGAAATTATGATAAACACATAGCATTCTTTCAGAACAAACACCTCGTAATATGGAGAATCATCAAAATCTACTTCCAAAGGATGAATCTCTTCTTCCTCAACATTATGAAGTGCTTCAAGTTGCTCATATATTTCTTGCATAGCCTTAGCATAATTTAGAATCTCAAGATTGGTTTCAGAATTAGGGTTATCTTCTACAACACTCAATCTAATTTACACAAATTCCATTTTCATGACTTTCATTTCTTCATCTCCATATGCAATAAAATCATCCAAATGAAGAGAGACAAATTATAAAGATTCGATTTTTTCTTAGTCAGCTACGTGAATTTCAAAACATTACCTTGATAGATTATTCATTTGTATGACATTCATACAAAACTTTGTATCTTCTATGCATTATCCTCATCAAACTTTTAGATTATTGATCATCAACTGGTGTAATTCCCATCCTTTTTCCTCCAACATCAATTTGTTTGAATCAAATCCACAAGAATTTTATGGTAGGATCTTCACAAGAAGAAATTTTATCTATTCTAAATACTCTTTCCATAACCTTTGCAAAAAAATTTACTAATCTTTGTCCTTTTTCTAGTTGCATATTTCCACTTAAAGCAAGAGAACTCTTTGTTGTGCTAGAAATATTACCCTTGCAAGAGCTGGTTCAGAATGATGGTTGGTCAAAACTTTGCATCTCTTGGTGGTTATCTTATTCTTAATACATGTTTTCACTTATTGGTATCGAATACCAATCTTGAAAATTCATCGTTGTGATGCGAGAAACGAATGTGACATTGATTTGTTCCTTGATAGAGTTTCCTTCAAAATATGATTTTTACTTTGATATATGATTTTTGTGTTTGTTTTTGGAATATATACTTTTTTAATTTTCCAAAGATCTTTAAGGGTGCACAAGGGTAGATCTCTCCCGGAGGAGTCACCAAAACTATTGATGAAAGAATTTTTTGTTTGTGAAAATTGTTGGTTTCCTCCAACGGTCATGGGGCTAAGCCCCTCCTTCTTATGTATGATGAGGCTCTCATTATTGAATGTGAACTACCTAAATCTAATGGTTGGTCGTTAGGAAAGGGATCATATAACAATACACCACCAAACCTATGGCAAATACTTGTACAAGGTACAAGGGAGGAATTTTTAGTGAAGAGAGGTAAAGGGGAGTTGGAGAATAAGGACGAGAGGGGTTACTATTGTGATTAGGCTTATAGAGGTCACATATAATAACTAGAGTAGGTACATATTCAATTAGAAGAACAAAACAATGCAAAAAATGATAAGACCAATAAATCATAGACACAAAATTCCATTGACTCATTTATTAAAGGTCAAACACCTTTCTTGGTTTTAAAATATTATCACATTTACAAAGTTGCAAAGTAGAGAGAGTAGAGGAACATAAGCAAAGAAATAGAAGAATTTCAGATTTTATTGCTTTATTTATTAGTGGTAATCTCAAAAACATACATTCAATCAACAATTATCAACCCCTTGGAATGGAGAATCCATTCCAATTTATAACATTACAAAATATCTCTTCATCTACCCCCCACATGAATTTTCACCTATCTTCATCACTTGTGACCTTTCACATTCCTAGGAGTGGATTCCTTTTCTTATTAGTGAAAAATGACTCTTACAATGTTGAATTGAGGGTCACTTAAGTGAATAAGATGAAATAGAAAAAGCACATTCTTAATGGAAAATTAGAATATGGAGAGAGAAGAAAGAGATAGAGAGAAATAATCTTTGATTAATCTAATGAGGATGAAAAGTTTATTGATGAAGAACTACCCATTCATGATCCTTGAGGGAGACTTCAAGCGGATACACCAGAATAATAGCAATAATATATTATATTTACTCTCCAGATGTCTCGAGCAATACATTTGGCTATTATATATCCATATAGAAAGAACAACCATCACCTACCAAATAGGAACAACAAACCCAGTAATAGACACGGGTACCAACAAACTCACAAACAAATAACAATATTATAATAATTTACCCAACGTAAAAATTATTTCCTAACTTGAGTTCCCTGAATGAGATCTTGTCCTTTGAGGAAATGCTTCATGGATGATAATCTTGACCTCTGATCACATGTTGAACTAAAACATTCGAGATAGCATATGCTTCCTCATGTTGTGAGACATGAGAACACTCCAAAGTGTTGAATAAGTGTTTAGAAACATTTTTTGAGGCATTACGGTGCGAGCCTAGGATGATTGTGGGAATCAATCATGATGGTTATTTCATGGTGAGAGTGAGGATCAATTTCTTGCATCTTAGAATTTCACAATTGACCTCAATGATCATAAAAAGACAACTTCATAATGCTCAAACCTGTTGATATTGATATCTCACTTACTAAAATAGGCCTTCATCATGTGAGTGAAAGGATTACTGTGAATGGAATTCTTGTCATGCGAGTCATCTGTTGAACCAAAATGAGGTGATTTCAATGTACTTCTTCCTTGAGGTGTGATGACACTACAAGGTGTGGAATGAGTGCTTAAGCATACTACCAAGTGAATGGCACCAAGTGGAATTGAGATGGTTTCTCATTATTACATACATTGTGCTCCATATGAATATCATCACCTTCTTTCCCCTCCTGGATCCATAATCCTCCTTGAATGGAATCAGCTCATACATCTCCTGCTCACATGTTTCTCATGGGAATAGATGATTTCTCGATTCTTCACACACAATGGTCCTAGATGCCTTGGACTATATCTTCCTAGCTTGTTCCTTGAAGAATATTTTAACATAATGACAGAGTCAGGGTATGAAGATCATCAACTCACTCCTTGAGTCTCATATTTCATCTTTGAACATGATGACTCCTTCACAACTCACTTTCCAGACCAGGATGCCACATGGGTGAAAACATGTTGATGGTACTCATACATTCTTCTGCTTGATTTCTCCTCATGGAGATAGGATTCCTCTTCCTAATAACAATATTAATCCCTAAATGGTACTTGAAGGAATGAATGAGAATGAGTTCCATGTTCTCGTCTCCACATTGTATTGAAACACTACAATTTCTTCCTCCTCGACTTGCGAGGTGTGAGATCTTTATCAAGCATGGATCAAGTGTTTAGAAACACTTCTTGAGGTATGAATTTCTTGAGATGACCTCCATCCTCACTCATAATGATCTTCTCACATCATGCTCATGATGATCATCCTCTTGGTGACTTGAACTTGAATGAATCTTCGATGTTCCTCATTTCTCTCACTTCTAAGAAAATGTCTTTCATAGACACAATGACTCACTCTATTCCATTACTCAAAGCATGGTATGATTCATATTATGTTCCTTTCATGAATGAATTTGATTAGAGTGACTTCCTCCTGCCACAATTGGAATGAGTTAGATCATCCAACTCCTTTTGTCAAATTGTGTCATGTAGAAACCACCTCATAATGATATTTTAAGAGTATGTGGAGTGTTTAAGGAAGACCATGAGATAGCTTCTTAACCTTGAAATGATGGAAAAAATCAATGAGATAAGAAAAATGGGAGTTTCTACTGACTTTACGAGATCAATTCTAGACTTAATTTTTTTATTAGATAAGGTAAAAATAGGGATCGGCTCCCGGGGCCTTACAAAAGGAGGAACAGAAACCAACGAGCATGAAAGAAATAGAAAATTCCATGAAAGGAGTTAAACATGCTTAACTCTTACAATGAAGATCAGGACTTTAAACCAAAGAGAGTAAAAACAGAGAAAAAGAAAACCAGCTCCAAAACTTCAAAACTACAGAAGTTCACCAAAATTCTGCCAATAGTCCAAAAAACCCTAGCTAATTTTTAGGATATCCTTCACTACTACCATCATGACTGCCTTTGATCTTGTCCCCTCAGTGCCCTTGACATTTATATCTTCCTCCAAATCATCCTTGGAACTACTGATGTGCAAATTGAAATTCCTCCTTTTAGTGCCTTCCTCCATCCCTTCCAACCTATCACTCAACTTTTTGACCTAGTACTCCAGCTCCAGAACCTTTTGTTTGGACTTCACCTGAGCAGAGACAATTTCTTAGAAGCATTAATGACATCCAACATAGTTTCCCTTTGACCAACATTGGTTTCCTCCATCGCCTGAAGCACACCCTCTAAGTATTGAACCTTTCTACTCAAATCCTGAAACCCTTAAAATTACCATCCCAATTCCTCTTTCTCAAGGTGCTCACTTCCCCATGACCTTCCTCACTCTTCTCTTTACCAGAATCCTCCCCCACATTTTTTCATTTCCCATCCTTCATCTTAGTAAGGCATTCCATAAGAGTGAGGTCATCCTCTTCCGCCTTATCTTTCAAAGAAGAATTCAGAATAGGTTTCCCATTTTCAAACAAGCAAAAGGATGAGCCCTTCATGCAAAGGCATCTCTGCCTTCTCCTACTAGAAAGCCATCAAATAATTTTTAAAGACATAAACAAAAAGAAAGGGATGCTCACCATGACCTTATGGTGGAACATATTCAGAAGGGTCATATGGTGGGTATAGATTTTTTGGTATTTTCCTTCCGAGTTATATACTTCATGATTTGAAGGCAAACATCTCTCCATATTCCCGAGATACATGACCTGGCAATACCATTAGTAAAGAAAGATCACCTTTCCTTACCCATGAAGAACAACTCAATTTCATGTTCTTTACGGTTTTGTCCTAAAAATTTTTAGCCCATCCATTTTCATATTCATCGCAAGGGAAATGGTGGACTCAAAACCTCAATTTCCATACCTCTAACCTCAAACTTTCCCTCTTTCCAAGATTTTCCAAAATCCTTTGACAGGGAGGGGTCATGACCATGTAATTTGGCGATGAAATTACTGAAACCCCAATCTTAAGCTTGTTCCACAAATGTTGATTAAAAGCTTCAATGTTTGCTAGCTAATAGGTTCAACTCGATTCTATCACCACCCATCTTCATGAAACTAAACTTCCCCTATTTTCTAACACTTCTCAAAATCAGACCCCCTTTCACACTAATAGAAACCAAGGAATACAATTTATTAAGTAAGTTGTCATAGCCCCGAGCTCACTCGTGCCAACATCATCAAACTTAGTGCCCTTTATCTCTAATAATGGTTTCATTAATGTCTATGGGTAATTCATCTTCTTTACACAGATCTTGTAATCATTACTAATGGCTCGTAATTAGCCATCTTATTTGCACACTTTTTCCCTTGATGCAAAGTATGATTATAAGAAACTCTTACAAAATATTTTAAAGTTTCCTTAACATCGTTGAGGATATTTCTTATGGACCAATTAATGGAACCCTAATTATTAAGGGCATTAATAATGATGAGAGAGTCACCTTCAATCTGGATGTCCTTGAAACCTTTTTCTTTAGCCAACAAAACCCCCAAAGAAGAGCTCTAGCTTCCGCCATATTGTTTGTTGCCGACCTAACGGACCCACATAAGCAAACAACCAATCTCCTTCACTGTTTCTTAAAATTCCCCCTCCCCCAGCAAGACCCGATTCCCTTTTGACGCCCCATTGAAATTTAACTTAACAACATTTTCCACAGGCCTTATCCAACTGGAATTCTTTTTTGGTTTGTGTAATTCCACCGTCCAAGGGAAAACTTATCAAGAACTTTCTGCTCTCTTTTCGGGCAGGGTTTCTTGGCTTTTCCTTTAAAGAGTTTGATGTTTTCCTTAATGGCAGCCAAAAAATTATTCTAACTTTCAAGAGAAGAGATTTCTGATCCCGGAAGATACAATCATTCCTGGCCTTCCATAATCCCCAAAAAAATGAGGGAGGGCAATATTCCAGGCCCAGACCAAAATGGGAAAATAGAAGGGACTCTCCCATTGAAAACAACAATCTTCAATCATCAAGGGCAAGGTCCATTGGATATTGAATAGATCCAGAATGGAAGCAAACACATCATGGGAGAAGGAGCAATGAAGGAGGAGATGGTTGAAATTTTCCTCCTCCTTCCTACAAAGAGAACATCTATTGGGAAGCTTCATTCCCTTTTCCTGAGATTATCCACAGTCAAAATTTTATTTTGGGCAGCCATCAATAAAAGATATTAACCTTTGGGATAAGATCCTTCACCCAGAGCTTACCCCAATAATCCTTGTGCATATCAGTCTTGAAATTTAACATGTAGGCATATTTAACCAAGAAAATTCTTGAATCTTCTTCTTTCCATTTGATGGAATCCTCCTTGGTTTGGAACATGGGGATGTGGAAATCCCTTAATTTCTTATTGAGATCCCAAAAGGGTTAGATGTCACCATCAAAATCCAAAGGAGGTTCAATGGTTTCCCATCTGATAGAATCTTCCTAGATCCAGAAGTCACGAATCCAAAATTTTCATGTTTCCTTGTAGAACTGAGAAACCCTTTTCAGATTTCTAGGTTAGCTAAGGGGGAATCCTCAATCCAATTATCATACCAAAAACGATTCTAGAGCCTTGCATATCTCCCATATAGTACCTTTGGTTAAGATTTCTTTGGAGGCCACAAAAGAGTTCCAAAAGGAGACCCTCTAGGAAGATTATCTTGATTAAAAAGGATTCCATTCTGCCTATATTCCGCAAGTATTTCATCTTTATAATTTCCACCCAAAGTCCTTCCTCTCAGTAGTCCTCTAACTTGTTTTAGCAATTAAGGCCTCATTCAAGAGAAAACATTTTTAACCTCAAGCCCCCACAAAGCTTTGGTTTTATGAATTTTTCCCAGGCCACAAGAGGGAATTTAAACTTCCCCACAGCTCCCATCCAAAGGAATATCTTCTAGATTTTCTCTAAGGATTCAATAATTTTAGCAGAGGAGCTTAAAAGAGACATCACATAAATGGGAATACCTTGAAGGGAAATTTGGAGCAGTTGAATCTTACCAGCCTGAGAAAGTAAGAGACCCTTCCAAGATGAGAGTTTACTATTAACTCTTTCCAGCAGAGCATTCCAAACCATGAAGTCAGGATTCTTTTGGATCAGGGGCATACCCAAATAAGAATATGGAAAATGCTTAATCTTGCACCCTAGGATGTGAGCTAATCTGGATTAAATCGATTCTCCACATTAATGAAAAAAACAACACTTTTATGGAAATTAACCATCTGTCCCGAAACCAGTTCATAATCATTAAGAACCACCTTAAAATTGGAGGCCTCATGGACAGAGGCCTTCCCCATCATAAATTTATCATCCACAAACTGATTGAGGCAGATAGAGGGAAGACCATTAGAGATTTTAATACCCTGGATACAGTTTGAAAACATAGCTTGTTGATGATTCTACTCAAGGATTCAGCCATTATGACATAAAGGAAAGGTGAAAGAGGATCACCTTGTCTCAACCCTCTACCTGCTTGGAAGAAACCTTCCGGTTTTCCATTAACCAAAACCGAGTAACTAGCAGTGGATATGTAGGTCATAATCATGTTTACCAGGAAGTTATCAAAACCAACCTTTAACAAGATGGCCTGGAGGAAATACCATGTTATCCTATTAAAGGATTTATGCATATCCAACTTAAGAAACATTGTCGATCTTCCGAACTATCAATGGAATGTATGGCTTCTTGAATCACAATAATGTTGTTATGTAATTTTCCTTCCCAAAATAAAATCCCCCGATTTCTAGAGATAAAGTTAGGAAGAACCATTCTAATCCTCCCAGCTATGATTTTAGTCAGTATTTTATAGTTGGTGTTGCACATGGATTATAGGTCTAAAATCCTTAACCTCCTTAGCACCAGCAATTTTCGGCACTAGGACTAGGAAAGTGTTATTCATTTGCCTCAAAAGATGACCATTGTTGAAAAAATCTTGGACCATTTCAATGACCTCATACTTTATCACCTCCCAAAATTTTTGAAAGAAAAGGCAGGGAAACCATCTAAGCCCTGGAGATTTATCCGGTTCCATATCAAAGACCACAAAACAAATTTCCTCCTCCGAGGGGCTCCTTAAGATATCTCTATTTTCAAGAGGGGTGATAACATTCTGGAAAAGATCCAGGACTTTATTCTGAACCAGCTCCTTCATCCTCTACCCCGCTTAAAAATCTCCTTGAAGTAATTTATTATAGTGGCATTGATATCCCTACTATCCATGTAGATCTCACCATTCTCACTTCTTATCTCATTAATCTTTAGGATATTAGCTCTGGAAGTGGCAAGAGAAATGGAAGAATTTAGTATTCCTATCCCCTCCTTAAGCCATTTAACCCTATATTTTTGTCTCCAATACACCTCTTCTTTAGCCAGGATCTCATGGTACTCAGACAGGAGTTTTTGTTCTTGATCCTTGAGAACAAGTGTTAAGACCATCGTTCTCCATAAGTTCCTCAATATTTCTTAAATCTTCAACAATTCTACTTTTTTCCTAGAAAATATTTCCAAAAGTCTCCTTATTCCATCTTTTAAGGTTACTTTTGATATGCTTCAGTTTAAAACACAATCTGAAACTAGCAACCCCACGAACCTGAATATCCCACCATTCTTGAATTGTTGAAAATATCAGGGTGATCTAACCACATCTTTTCAAATCTAAAAGGTCTATCTTTTTTAGTTGATTCATCCCCAAATCAAGAAGAATGGGATTATGATCCGATCCGATTCTGGGGAGAGTTTTTAGAGAATAAATTTGATTGATCATACAAAGATGACTCACCACAAATTTGTCCAATCTAATCTGAATGAGCTCAGTTCTTGTCCTTCTATTTTCCCAAGTAAACTTGGATCCCTCCAATTCTAAATCAAACAAACTATTACTGGCCAGGAAATCAGCTAAATCTTCCATACTTTCAGAATAAGAGATCAAGCCCCTTTCTTTTCACCAGGGAAAGGGGTATTGAAATCTCCTCCAATAATCCAATCTTTATCTTTAAACAGTTTTCTAAAGCTCGAGAGATCCTTCTAGAACTTTTGTCTTTCACTGAGTTTATTGGGAACATAAATATTAGAAACATACCAGGATTTTTTAGAGATGATTTCCGTGAAACTCATAACCACATGACCAGGGGAAGAAAGGATCAAAATGCCATGCACAATTCTAGGATCCCACATAGTGACAACACCTCTCGAAGCTCCCGAGGAGCTACACCCCTCCCAAGTAACTTTCTTTCCAAATTAGCCTACCCACCTCTTTAAATCTATCCATATTCATTTTGGTTTCTTGGAGCATGAAAATATCCAGTTTTTTTTTAACTCTAAGATCCTTAGAAATTATGTGTTTACTAGGATTATTCAATCCCCTAATGTTCCAAGAGAGGAGGATCATTTAACATTTCTTATTTCAAGGAAGCAACTTCCCCAAAGTACTCTGAATACCAAAGCATCTACTTCCCTCCTAGAGTTAGTCTCCCTTAATTCCTTATTACTTTTCCTACCCTTAGGAGTTGAGTCCTTACCAACATCAGCTCTAGAGGTACTATGAGTGATAGGTTTAGATTTACTTACTGGGGTCTTAGGAGAGGCCACCAAATCATACGTATCAGCAACATAGTCACAAGAATTCTAAAACATTAGACATGGGTAGGATTTCTTCTTGTCTCTAACCAAAGGAACTCTGACCAATGGAAGAAACCTCATCCAAGTGAAGGTCCGTAGGCCACTTGAGAGAAAAATCATTACCTTCCGAGTCTTGGCTAGCCCCTTCCTCTGTTTCTAGAACCACCTCTTCCAAGACCGGATCTTCATTTTCATTTTCATCTTCAAATTCATTGACTTCATGAAAACCGGAAACAACCAATTCCTTGCATGGGGTATTAAGATGGACCGAGGGATCCACTTCTTTAACAACCTCCTAGATGATAAGAGGATCCTTTGTTTCTACAAATTTTCCATTTTTCCCAATCAACCTCCATTCCTTTGCCTCCTTATTAGTTGTCCTTTGAGGACCAACTATGGGATCGATTTTTTTCTTATGAAGAGGACAATTTCTATGATCATGACCCACCATCTTACATTTTCTACAAGAAAAGGGAGATGGATCATAATCAAATCTCTACATCCAAACGCCCTCAGAAGTCAAGAGTTTGATATTACTCTCCAAAATAGCATCTTGACCCATATTGACACAAAATCTGGCATGAGTGAGTCTAGATTTAGCCTTAGTGACTAGATCTAAGGCTATCGGCTTACCCAGGCTTTTTGCAATGCCAATAAGGACTTCCGGCTCCCAAAACTCCAGGGGTAAGCCGGAAGGTTGACCCAGATAGGGAACTCAGAAATAGACGTCACATACGGGTTAAAAGCCGGTTCCCATTTCTGAACAACCACATGAGATTTTCCAATAAACCAAGGACCTCCAGCCAGAATCTTTGCCACATGGTCTTTACTAGGCAAAGAGACTAAGAAAAAACCATTGGCATATGTTGAAACTTCAACAGCTCCATTAGATGCCCAATGCCTCTTGACCCATCCTCTAAAGTAGTCAATATTTGGTCTAGAGCCAAGGCATTTAGCAAAAAGAGCACCTTCCATGGAGGCTTTGGTTCTAGCCAAAATAATCTCAGGAACTTTAAGGGATAAGTTACCTTTCTCTTTAGATGGCTCCAGTCCCTCCAAAATCCCCTTGTCCAAGATTTTACCGACCAAATGTTCTTCCCACATGCTCGCAGCCCCATCCTTATCCTTGTTTTCCTTAGGCTCAACAATCACATGATATTTTACCAGTTTAGAACCCATTCATCCTGCTTTGCTCTTTCGACCCACTTGGAGATTCCCGCTCATTTCCTTTGTTTGATCTTTTAGCATGTCCTAGCCATAACTATTATTTTAGTAATTTTGCATTGTTTTCCCTTGCTGATGTTTCTTTCCTGTTCACAAGACCAAATACGCTAATAATTCACCTCATTTGACCACTTACTATTTTTATACATTCCTTGTCATGAACATATGTTATTTTTAGTAAGTGCACTGTAGGTGTCAGATTACAACGAAAACAATCTTGAAATTCTAGGTTTTATTCTAGGATTCCCTACTCCAAATTTCAAATGGTTCCTTTATACGGATTAGTGAGAAAATTATTTTGTCATTGAAGGGGAAGAAAACTAAGAAAAACTTAGTCTTTCATATATTAAAAAACCATCAAACCGTTGTACAAGTAATGGTTCCGATAAAACTAGATTTTGTAGGAACCTTCACTCCAAGTTTTGGAGTTTTTCACTGTCAGATCTTCAGGAAAGTGAAAAATTATTTGAGGAGGATAGAATCTTTGAGAAAAACACAGTCCTTAATATCCCTTAAACTCAACTATTTCATTGTACAAAAATTGGCTTGCATGAAATTAGATTTTTGGGGATCATTTTCTCTAATTTTCAAGTGATTTCACGCCAAATATTCAAGAAATAAATAAGGATATTTTTTCATTTTTTTCTATGGAATGGAATCCATTAATGGAGGTTGGAATGTGTGACAACAGAAACTTCACCAAATTGACCAACTGTGCGAAAAAAATGAGCTCAAACTGTGTTTTATTGCACTTTTGAATCTCCCTTCTAATCATGGTTTGATTCTGGTTTGGAGTGGGGTACTGTGTGGTCAAGAGATGGTGCAAGTGGTGAAATGGGGACAAAGGGACACCTAATTTCACCTTGGAGAAAGGTATTGACATGTGTCATGGTGGAAATTTGGCTAAGTATGGATTTCATGCATTCTCCCTCACTCACACCCACCTTAACTCAACTTAGACTCAAACATGGCTAACTTAACTACATGTGGAGGTTTTGAGGGATAAAAAATTGCATGGGTCACATTTTATTATTGATTTTTTCCCCCTAAACATGGGGGACATAGGGACAAAAGGTATAGTGGGGATAGTAGGGATAGTAGGGATAATATGGACAAATGGGACAATATGTGTAACAAAGTGTGCCTATGGGAGGATGATGAGGGCACACTTTTGTGCCCCTCATGTCCCCCTTGTCTCAAGGGGATAAGATGGAAAAGAGGAGCTCAAAAGTGCACCTTTCCATTAATGGAAAGCCATATTTTACACTAGTTGTCCAAAAATAGCCTGAAAACTTACTTCTTTCACCCCAGAGGCTTAAGATGATGTTTTGGGTCAAATTTTATATGATTTTGACTCAAAAACACATTATAAGACCAATGGAATAGGTTTCAAAACTTTAATCTTCCTGAAACTCAAAAAAATGGCCCCTTTTTATTTGGAACAATGAGGGGCATCTACACTATTTGGAATGATTCAAGAAACCATCAATCCTCGTATCAGATTGAATGTTCCCACCTTATATAGAATTATTAAAGTTTTTTTTGCCTTCTTTATTACCTCCTAACTCATTACAAAGCTCCCAGAATCATCCAGAGAATTCAAGGTTCATAATTGGACTACCCATTTCTTACACCTGAAAACCCAGTTTTGAATAAATTGTCCCTAAATGATCAAAAATTTCCTAAATCTTCCTAAATTACTTCCAAAACATTTAAAGCTCCTCAATACTACCTTTGGATTCTTAATAATTATTCATAACTATCCTTGGGATTGCATGCATGCTCGAAATGGCCAAAATCATCCTTGTAAGGCTTCCAAGAGAACTAGTATTTTTTGTACTTCACTTAATGGAATGATGAACCTTTTCACACTTCTTTGCACACTAACACGTGATTTAAAAATGCATTAGGACCATATACGAGGGCATTAATGATGATTTCTTAGGAAGCAGGATGACTAGGAGGAGGATTTTGGAGGGTTAGAAGGAAAAAATTTCACATTGTGGCTTAGTTGTCATGCCTTGAGTTTTACCTCTTTGGGCTAGTCATTTTACATGACAACATGTTTATGAACACATTTTTGCTTTAATTAATACTCATGGGAATGGATTTACTTAACCGGATAAGAGGATTTATTCCTGAATGGAACTTGAAGAGATGTTTGAGAGTGAGTTCTATTTTCTTGACCTCTGCACCGTACTGAAACACTTGTGAATGCTACCTCCCTGACTGGTGAGATGTGAGGACATTATCAAGCAATGATCAAGTGTTTAAAAATTCTTCACAAGGTATACATTGCTTTAGATGAGCACCACCATCACTCATGGTGATCTTCTCGCATCATGCTTCTTATGACCATCTCATTAGTGACTTTGAATTTCAATGGATCTCTTGATGAGTTAGATCCCTCATAGATTACAAGATGTTCTGATTTCACCGTTATCGAGTGATTATCTCTAACTTGTTCCCTGACATAATGTGATTTGTATGATGTTATTTTCTTAAATTAATTCAACCAAGATGGCTCCCTTCTTCCATAATTTAAATTAGTTAAATCCTCCAGGCCTCTTATATCAAAATGTGCCTTACAAAAACACCTCTAGAATGATGTTTTGAGAGCACTGCTAGAGGGTTTTATTTCCTTTTGGGCCAAAAACCACTTCTCGGCCTCACAATGATGGCATAAATTAATGAGATAAGTAAAATGAAAGTTTCCACAACTTTTTGTGCTCAATTCCAAGACACCTTGTTTTTAATAGATCTTATCTAGGACTTTTATTTTTAGAAATTTTTCATTATTTTCACTCCCTGATGTTTCATGTCAGTTTGGGATGTTGCAAATTCTTATAATTCACCTTTTGACTACTTAATATATTTATACATACCCATTCATGAATACCTTATAATTTTAGAAAGGAGACCTACGGGTGTCGGATTGAGATAAAACCAGACTCAAAAGTTTTATGATTTTTTGAGGATGCTCTGTTATGTTTTTCAAAATATTTTCTTATCTAGATTAGCAAGAAAATGAGAATTTAATAGAAGGGGGTAGAATACTATAAAAATCAGTCCTCCATATCTCCAAAAATTAGCCATCTCATCATGGAAGGAATGGCTCGGATGAAAGTTGATTTTACGAGGCATATTTTCTCCAAGTTTCAAATGATTTCACCCACTTTGGATCTCTGGGAAAATTCAAAATTCTTAAAATAGGGAAGAATTATGAGATAAAAATCAGTCCTCCATATCCCTAAAAATCAGCCACCTCATCATTTAAGAAATGACTCGATGAAAGTAGATTTTTCAAGGAATAGTCACTCAAGTTTCGGATGATTTCACCCACGGATCTATGTAGAATCAAAAAAATTAATGTCCTTTTTATAATATGTAATTTCATCCATTATTTTATGTCAAAGGAAAAAAACATAGTAATTTTTCAAGTTAAAAGTGATTGAGTTTTGGAGTGATAGATTTAATCGGTTTTATGTGTTTTGATGTGATTTCGACCATATTTTGATTTTGCGGTTGTATGAAAGACTTGGGTCACAATTTTGTGTCCTCCTTATCAATTGGGCTAACACTTGTAAAAATGGGACACAAAGGTGTTCAAAGTGTGACTTGTAAGTTTTGGGGGCTGAAATTGAGGTGCAGGGGGGGGTGGGAAATGACACCGGAGGGGTTTAGTGAGGTCGCATGGTGTCATATAGCTACATGCATGCCTTGGTCACATTTTTGTGTCGCCATTGTCCCTTTGGGGACATAGGGTACAAAGGGGAGAATATGGACACCAAAGTGTGACATGGGTTAAGGAGGGAGGTCGGACTTTGGTGTCCCCTTTGTCCCCCTGTGTCGTGGGCAGAGGGGACACAGGACACTAAGGAATCCAACATGATATGGAGGTAGGAGTTTGAGGTTAATTTTGTGTCCCTATTTCCCCCTTGTCACCTTTGGGATCAGAGGGGATACAATAGTGTCCAAAGTGTGAATGTGCCGATTTAGTAAGCCGAGTTTTACCTCGGATGTCCATTTTTAGACACCGAAGTTGTTTTTTTCACCACATGAGCTTAGGAAAATGATTTGGGGTAAAATATTATTTTATTTTGACTCAAAATGAAATTTCAAGATCAATGTAAGAATTAAAAAAAATCTAAATCTTCTTGAAACTCAAAATTTATTCCTTTTTTTGTTCGAGAGGGGTAGGCTGCGGTGTTTTGAAATGTTTTTAGAAACCTTTAAGCTCTAGAGAAACATTGATGATTCCACCTTGTATAGAATTATCATATATTTCCAATTCCTAATTTTTTTCTTCTTAACTCCTTACGAAGGTACTGGAAACATCTAGAGAAGTCAGGTTTCACCATTAGGATGCTCATTCCTTGCACCTAAAAAACCCGATGTTGAACAAATTGTCCCTGAATGAGAAATTCTTTCCTAAATCTTCCTAAATTTCTTCCAAAATCTTCAATACTCTTCGACATCACCCTTGGATGCTTTATAATTTCCCTAAACATTCCTGAAGGGTGTTTACCAAGCTGTGAAATGGCCAAAAATGAACTTTTAAGGCCTTCGAGAGGAAGTTATCTTTCACTTAATCTTATTGAATTCATTTATCACCTTGGGTAATCATCCCTGCACACTA
Source organism: Taxus wallichiana var. yunnanensis (assembly GCA_018340775.1). Lineage (NCBI taxonomy): Eukaryota > Viridiplantae > Streptophyta > Pinopsida > Cupressales > Taxaceae > Taxus > Taxus wallichiana. The sequence goes on from CM031234.1 coordinate 138,513,715, forward strand.
AAATAAACTTAATGATATTTTTAACACTTTCCTTTGATCCTAGATGAGGGTGGGAGTGAATGCAAGATAACCATAGGAAGGATGCATAGTGACTAGGAAGCGGAAGATTCAACTGTGGGTTTAGTAGTCATGCTCGAAGTTTCAATTTTTCATGCCATGTATTTTGCATGACAATAGGAATGCACTATATGCCTATATTATTTCACCAATAAAATCCATCCCCATTGTCTAAAATGATCCTCCATTGATATGGGTTGCAATGGTAGGGATCCTGAAGCTTTTAGCCTACCTGAGAAACGTTGATAACCCTCACACCTCTTAACTACTTGAGAAACATCCTTAAACAGATATGGACATCAATAACATGACCTCAAAATATTGTGAGAAGTTATTTTAGCAAAATAATTACCACCCAAAATTCCTCCATGAAACTCATTGATCATCCTAAGAGCTTCATCTTCAATTATACATCTTAATAAGACCCCTTTCGGATTCCTCCAAGCTAAACCAAAGTCAGTCAAGATGTATTTTTGGGACACCAAATTCAATGTCCTTATTTGATTCTTGTCTAGGCCAAAAGGAAAATTCAAATTCTTCAAGTAATACACAATTTCCTTATACCAAATAGAAGAACATACCTTTTCATGGGGATCACCTAGATCAGCAACAACATTGTTCACTTCAACAACTTGCATATTTGCTTCTGTCATTAATCTTGTCAAACCAAGGCCTCTTACCAATTTGATGGTTTGATTATCCATGTCATAATTTTAGAGTTTTTCAACCCATCCACACATTTTTGTTGAAGCTTCCATTTTTTCATAATTTCTTTGACCATGGTGTGTGGCACATAGGCAATAACCCTTGAGCTCAAGATGTAAGGTCTAAAAATTTAGTGGCCTTTACTAAAGTAAAATCCTACATCTCCATGATTGTGAACTTAAATTCAAATATTTTTAAGGCCTTTATAAATAATGCAATTGGTTTCTCATGGCCTTCATCATCATTTTACAATAAAATTGAGGAAATGGTAAATTCATATGCAAAGGAGAAAATCTGAAACTCCTTCTTATAATCTAGACTAGCCAACACATGGGTAGTCTTTAATGCATCTTTCACTCCTTTGAAATCTTACACTGTCTCATCTCCCCATTTGATAATATGATCTTTCTTCAGCATACTTGTAATAGGCATAGTGATCTCAACAAAATTATATACAAACCTTCTCACAAAGTTAATTTTACCAAAGAATATTGTATACCTTTCTTGGATTAGGGAATGGGTACTTTATCAATTGCCTCCACCCTCTCAGGGTCAGTCATAACTCCTTGAGACACAATGTGCCCCAAAATATTTGTTTTTACACATCAAAATGGAATTTTATAGGATTCAATGAGATTTTGAATTCTCTACATCTAATTAAGATCTTTTCAAGGTGTTTTAAGTGGTCATCCCTCTTCTTTAAGAAGACTGTTATATAATCTTGGTAAACCACAATAAACTCATTAATGAATCCAGAAAATTTAATATACATTGCTCTTTATAAATTAGCTCATGCATTCATTAGAAAAAATGGCATTCTAACATAGACATAGTTTCCCCATGAGGTGGTGAAATAAATATTGTATTGCTAAGTTTATTTAACCACCACTTGATTATAACCAGAGAAACCATCCAATGTTGAAAGCATTTCTGACCCTGTTACCTTTTTCAAAAGGTTATCCATGTTTGAAAAAGGTTAGTTGTCCTTTAATGAATCCTTGTTCAGATTTTTAAGTCAACACACAATCTAATGTCCCCATTTTTCTTTCTTACTAGAACCAGATTGGAAACCCATGAAGAGTATCTTATAGGTTGAATAATACCTCCATCCTTGAGTTTCTTAAGCTTTGTTTGTATTTTAGTTACAAGGATGGGTTTGATTGGCCTTTTTCACCTAAAGGGCTTGATGTGAGCATCCAAAGGTATCACATGCTGAAATATATCCTCTTTATAGGTTTTTAACTCAAAATATGACCATGCAAAATAGTCAAGATATTTTATTAACAATTTTTATAGGCTTGTTTTTCATCCCTTAGCTTTGGATCATACTTGCACAGATAAAAAATAGTTTTTAACATAGCTATGCTCTATATTATTTCATATGAATTGATTACAAATATATAGGGAGAAGATTCCTATAATTAGGGAGATGTAATCTCCACTATTCTCTCACAAGAATCTCCTCGATGATTACGATATATTATTACAACAATAAACAATATATCTTAACAATATAAATTCTAACCTAATATTTAATATTATATATAACAATATTAAATATTAACTAACAAACTACATATTTACCTTTCGGTAAATACCAAACTATAATGTAAACATTAATATCCTAACATTCCCCCTTAATGTTTACATGGTAACAAAAGAACTTTCACACTTCCTCTGCAGTATGTCACCCTTGCACGCTCATGATCTTGGCACACACTCAAACTAAAGGTAGAAGAAGGAACACATCAACTTCTTATCGACCATGCCTTTTATCAAAAACGCATCTAACCGACGAGGATGGGAACACGCTCAGGAATCATCTTCTTATCAACCAGTCACTCTAGGGAACACATCTGACCTAGCAGTGTGGGAACTCAAGCAGAACACGGCTAAGTAGCCTTGATGGTTTTCCGGTGGTTAACCATAAACCTAGGTCGAAAGCAGGGAACACATCATTGTTCAACCTCATCAAGAATCATGATGCTACATTTCTTTGTGCTATTTTATCTTCACTATGTTTTTGCATAGGGGAGTTTATGTAGGAATAGTCACATACACAAGTGTACGGGAATGAAATTTTGTTCTTTTTTAAATTCACATTGAAAACCACACCAAAATAAAATGTTGAAATCAAACATGCTACATGGTAAAATAAGGCACGCCACTCCAAAGCAAAAACACACACGTGCCACCAAATCAGTGAAGCGGCCCGATCGTTGGTGGTCGATGAGAGGTCGTTGTTTGACCTCCACTATTGTTACCTCCTTCCTCCGATAACATCTTTGCTAACTCAGCTAAATTTGGATATGAAGCTTGGTTTCCACATAAATCTTATTCTTTTATTCCCTCCATGATGTGAAACACTTTATTTTTCAAACTTCGGGTGACACGAGAAAATGCATCTCTAAGGCAAAAAAAAAAAAAAATCAAACTTTTTACAATGATATGACATTTGAATTTGACACATTTTAAAACCAATATGGTAACAACAAAGACAATATTTGATATGAGACTTCTACTGACTCAATATGAAAATAATTAACAATTATGACATTGACAACATGACTTTACATTTGATAATGAACTAGAACCTAAGACTCAAAATGGAGATAAATACCTATTAACTAGAAAGTAGTATTTGATTACTAATCACAATACTATGAATAAACAAGATGATATAAAAGACAACTCAAATAACAATTTCTAATGTAACAAATGGATAATAATAAAAATTGAACTTATTAACACGACTTTTTATCATTTCCTTGGATGAGACTTTAATGATATGCTTATGGATTGGACACCAAAAATGAGAATAAATATTAAAAAATATGAGATAACTTATTTGACATTCTTGAACCGTAAGTGACTACGATGACTACTAGATAGGAAATGCTCGGCATTGAAATACTAAAAGGAATTTGATGGCTCATCGTAAATGACTGTTCTGGGGAAGCTCGAGTTGTATCAAGTCGACACAAAGCTTTTGTTTGTTTGAGCTAGTAATCTATGGTGATTTCCAAAAACTCCAAATGAATCTTGAGCTATCCGTGAATGGATCACGACCAACATAAGTATTTAAAACACTAAATTTATGTGCCAGCCTTTGATCAATGTGAACTGGATATATTGAGAACAAAACACTCACTCAACATGAGTTTGCACCTTGGATGTGAAATATCCCTTCTTCTAATTATTGTTGCGTGTGAGCAACGAAAACAAAGTGGAGCCGTGAGCCCAGATTTGCATATAAACAATTTTAGATGCATGGAAGATCTCCCAATAGCTCATCAAGATGTGTTCTTTCAAATACAAATGTCTTGTAGATCAGATCAGTAATCTTGAGAATCCTCGTTAAGTCTTTTACAAATGCATGCACCACAATATGAGCACACAACCGAGCATGAACTCAAAACATAGTCTCAAATACAAATTCCAGCACATTCATTCTTTAAAAACAAGTTCTAATGCAATGACGAGATGATACTGAATGAATTAAAAAATTCTGACAGTCACCACAATTCACAAGTCACTGCAACTACACGAGCACATACCGGAGTCACGACTACACGGAAACATAAGCACATGCCATAAAAAGTTATTGGATGCTCATGCACTCCAAAATAATTGTTTCCAGGTCGAATGGATCGCCAACTGTGCAGTATGTAGGTTCTAAGCTTGTAAATCTACACTTTTGCATAAATCAGCTTCGTAGAAGCTCTCATCTAGTAGCCTACGCAATGATTTGATGGCATGTGATTTGGAATGGATCGGAAGATCAAAATGTCAATTTACACATAAACCAGGGCCATATACAAATTGAATATGCCCCTCACAAAATTTCATTGATACGCCATGCTTGCTCTGATACCAAATCTTATCTTTGGATCATTCTTGCCTGAGAAAAAAATAGTTTTTAACACGGCTATACTCTATATTGATTCATACAAATTGATTCCTATAGTATATTAATATTCCTATAATTAGGGAGATGTAATCTCCACTATTCTCTCACAATAATCTCCCTCACAGATTACGATATATTATTACAACAATAAATAATATAAATTCTAATTTGGTATTTAATATTGTATATAACAATATTAAATATTAACTAACAAACTACATTTTTACCTTTCGGTAAATACCAAACTATAATGTAAACATTAATATCCTAACATCATCTGCATCTAGATTTCTTCCCAACCAAATTTTTATTGGACCTTGACAAGTTCTGAGTCACATTGATTCACATATCTTAAAGTGTGGGTGGACTTTTTCACAACTCTGTCAACACCATCAAAAGCATATTCAAGGCTAACCAGCCCTTTTGGGATTATGTTAGTTTTCAAATGAATCGCCTCCTTCCCAAATAGGTTCTCTTTTCTATTGAACACATCTCTATCATGGGCTCAATATCAATCAATTGATTATCAAACTCATATTTGTAACTTAGGAATTTCATGATGTGAGATTCATCATCAAATACTTTCCAATATTTAATGTTATCGGATATGGAAGGCACGAAAATAATCTTAACTTCAAACTTGCAATATGGGGATGTGATTTCATTATTATATTGAGATGCCAAGACTTCTAACCTATCAATAACTACATTTTGACTTCTTTCATGGTATTTAATGTTGAAGGAGTAAAACATATCAATCATATCCCTTATTGCATTCCTATCTTGTTTTAACCTCGACACTTGGCCACATATAATTTTTTTATTTGATTTACAACTGATTGAGTCTGTTAGAGTAGGTATTTAACTTAGCTCATGTTCACCTAGATACTTTATTTACCTTTATTGTATTTATCCTCACCCACTTATGTGTGTGGATATTTCTTTTATCTTATTTATATATTAGGAGATATTATCTAGTTATTAGGTATAGTTCTTTCCTTGATCTATGGTATTGACTAGTTCTTTCCTTGATCTATGGTATTGACTAGATCCTTGATGTCTAGTTCTCTCCTAAATCTATGGACTTGACTAGTTCTTTTATGACTAGTTCTTTCATTTATTTATGGCTTGATATACGACCTTGGTGGTTCTTAGATTGTTATTCCTTGCCATTATAAGCAAGGCCCATTCTCATTGTATTTCATTGAGTTCCATAATAATATATGATATTGTTGCTCATTTTTTTGCAAAGGTTTTATGTAAAGTTATTATGGTGAATTGCTTTCATCTTATTGATCATGGTGTTTGATTAGCATCTTTGTTCTTGGCTTGGTACGGTCTGGTTAGCATTCCTTTTAGAGTCTCCCTTTACATCAAGTTATTTATCCCATGTCTCTAAGTAATCCTCAAACCAATTATGAGTGTCTCATATTCAGAAATTTTATTTGTGCACTATAAACATAACTTGAAAGAAATTTAAAGGATCCTTCGTTAGGAGAAAAACACTACACTTGTTCCATTGCAAGACTAAACATGCCCCATCAAAATACGTCATCTAAGGAGTATTGGGGTTTTTAAACTGATTTCAAAGGTCAAGGCACGATCTTCAAAGTCCACATTACCAATAAAGTTTCCCATATCCAAATCTATATATAACACTTCATATGATGCATTCATAGGGTTTTATATCAAGTACGATAATTATTATCACCAAAAAGTAGTACCCTCGATTTGTCATGAAATAGATGAGCAATAAGTGTTTTTGGGTGACATGGGATTTCCTCTCAAGTTGTGCAACTTGCTACTTAACACAAACCTAAAGAGAAAGTTGGTTCCTCTACCTAGTCCTAATGATAAACTACTCCTAAGGAAGGAAGTGCAGTTATCTACTCCTATTCTATGATTCCAATGAACCGGGGAGAGAGGAAAGTGCATAAAAATGGGAAATCCTACACTAACAAAGGTGATAACACCAAGAAGAGGGTGGAGAGACACTCTAAAATGAGGGAAAATGGAATAAAAATGAGAAAGGAGAGGGTAAACATGAGTACCATAGTCCAAAAATTCATTCAAACAACCATTTTAATGGAGCACAATAGATTAAAACCCTGTAAGGAGAAAAAAATGCAAAAAAATACCTGCAAATGTAATAAATATGTTAGAAGATCCAATAGAACACAAGATAGGAAAAATTAATAGCCACAAAATAAGTATTTTATTGCTTCAAGTATGCACATATCATTACAATGGAGGAAGAAGGAAAGAATCACCTTGTAGATGCCTAAATCGAGGCCTACAACTCACAACACAAAGTGCAGAACTTGGAGAAGGATGCACTAGTATTACAAGAATGTCCAACCCTTTACAATGAGAATTACTCCACTATTTATAGAAGAAGAAGGAGAGAAGAGGAGGAGAAGAAGAGGGAAACTTGGATTTCTTCTTCCAATCACCAACAGAAAGCATTAAATGCCTACAAATCCACCTGTAATGCTATCAGATGTGCCTCCCCATGTCTATTTTACTTGTAGAATAAGGAAGGAGGCCAAATCGGATCAAATATGAGTGGTTGAGCTAACTAAATCTACACATTTATGGCCCATTTTACTTTTACTTATTTTCTACCTATTAAATCTGCCAAAATCTAATTTTAAATGGTCCAAAGTGTGGCCTATGTCAGCATATTTCCAATAATACCAAAAACACATGGATCTAATCTCTGAAAAAAATTTATGGTGATTTGAATATCACAAAGCACAAACTAAACATGCAATGACAAGTGGTGCGCTCTGGTTGATCAAGGGTTGGCTAAGCTGTTTGTGTGCATTAATGGTCGAACTATTTTTCTCTTTTTTACTTATTAAACACCATCAATTTTTCAATCAAATAATTCTAAATTGAAGGGCTTAAGGAGACCTTTCCAATGAGACCGATCTTGCATGGTTTGGAGCTATGTGGAAGAAGATATGGCCATTTGAAAATTTGCATGGCGAGATGAACAGGAAAGAGTGACATGTGGCAGAATTTGATTGACTCGTGGATTTCCCTTGTCTACATGTTCATTTCTTTTCCTTTACCATGTATTCACCTTTCACTTTGGTTACGGGGCCGATCCTTTGATAGTAGCCTTGCATACTACCCCCGCGAACCCGAAATCCTTTGAAATCGACTCATTTTGCAAAATTTACGTCCGCAGGAGCCCATCGCTTTCCCTACACTAGAATGTTGATGTGTGTCCAATGTTTTCCGTTGATCTTGCACCACATGGTTCCTTCCATCTGTGAGACCTATCATGTTTTCCTCACTGACCGTTCAACCCTTGTCCATACCCAAAATGATATCCATCTTAGTGGATTTCGTGGACCTCACATCCATTGAGCACATCTACCTTGAAGTTTCGAAATGGCAACATGTGTCCCACTCTGACCGCCTCGATCTATGCCACGTGTTGCCATTTTTCCCATTTTGACTTTCACCTCTTCCGCGGACCCAAAATGTTATCCACCTTAGTGGATTCTGATGACTTGGAGTCTGCAGAAGCCAAATGCCTCGAAGAATCACGGAATAGCACGCATGGCCCTTTTTTTAGACGTTTGGCGGTTAAATTTGATGGGTGTTTTGAATGTTCCATGGAATTTGTAAATAAAACCTACTAATTCTTTAAACCTTAGTCTCCCACAGGTTTTAATAAAAATGGCTAAGTCCATTTTAAAAGGTAGGTTATCCAAAATTAACTAGGGGGTAAATTTGGGATAACAAGAACTTCTCTTTTCTATGTAGCTTCACCAACTATCCTTCCAAAGGAATATTAGCATAAGAAAGGTCTATCTAGACACCACCCCACACACTTACGCCCACTTTCTTGATAATAACATTCCCCATTTGGTAGGAAATCAACAACAACAATATTTATTGTCAAGTACTTTCTAGGGTGAGTCGTCATTACATAACCAATCCCTTTACACAACCAACAACAGGAACTTATCTTGAATCCATGGCATAACATCTTCCATAGGTAGTTGTTATCTTTATACCCATTTCATTCATGACTGCCAATGGCATGATATTACAAGAATCACCTGAGTTAAACATGTAATTATGTAGGAGCCAACCATTAACCATTAGTGTGGTGTAGAAAGGATCAACATCCAATTGGCTCTCAACTAGGATAGTACCCAAATATACTTTGGGGATGGTTCAATGGTATCTTGAGACTCTTTAATCTCATTCTCAAAGCAACAAGGGAGATATATATTTCTTTGCAACAATATCCTCATTAAATCCCAAATACTCAAATGTCATGTTTATAATCTTAGGAATCCTAAAAAACTCTACTTAAGGGATGGCCATCTTCATTTGGCTTAAGATTTGGGCCATATCATGCAGTGTACTTGGGCATGGATGTGTTAAGTAGAAGAGTGACTAGTTTTTCATATTGTATACATATTTTCAAAATGAAAACAATAGAAGGAATACTTGGATTTGGCTCAATAACATGAGTTTTTCATGGTAGAATCTTCTTCAGGGAACCTTTAGGAACATTGTTCAAGATTGACATATTAGTCTTTAAGGCTTAGATAGGGCCCTTCACTTGCCTACTTCTTAGGTTGTACTCCTCCTGGGCAACAATTGCATTGATTAATAATTCATTATCCTCCTTGGAAGGGACTTCTCCATCATACTTTTTGATAGAATGTGCTCTTAGGTACTCAAAATAATGATTAGGCAATTCAAATGATTGAGCCATATCAACTTTCAGCATCAACTTTAAAGGGAAGATAACATACCTTGTTTACAATTTCCCAAAAATCATTAGTAGGTCTAGCACATAAAATATCAATAGAGGTTACACCTTGTTCAAAATTTACTTCATCAATTGTGCATGCATCATTAAAGTTTGATCTAGCAATGTCTTCATCAAATGCATATTGTTCACAATGAATATGAGGCAACAAGAATTTATCACACCAATAAATGATGTGTTCTTCTTTAATAGCTACAATTCTTACAACCAAAACATCGGGAACTTCCATTGTCTTTGCGTGGATGTTGTCTATAATTTTGACCCATAGGTATTTTCCCTCTATCATATGCTTTATGATCTCCTCTAAATATGTTTTTATTTTGATTCTGATTTTGAACTTGAGGGCTTGAAGACAACCCTTTCTCGGCTCTTACTATGTTGGAGGAGATGACGGATGATATATGACTTGGAACCATACATAGATAGGGCATTAGCTCCCTCCTATGTGTGTATATTTGGTTCGCCATAGAGAGAAGATATGGCACTCCATATATTTATAGGGGATCTATATACTCCACTCCCCTTCAGTCTAGATCTCTTTATAGGGGTGGGGAGTTTTTAACCCATAAAGAGAGAGGGGGACTGGACTATCGAAAGAAGGGGTGACTCCTAGAGATAACTATAGGCCTAACCCGTGCAAGGTCTTAACCAATTCTTTAAGATTAGTAGACTTTATTTCTTGTTGTTTTTCAGGGTTGACAAGTTTTACCCATTCCCTTTTTGGTGGTTTACGCACATCCTTGTTGTTGTTCTCAATTTGAATGGCCATTTTGAATGTTTACCTCAAAATCATGGGGGTTTTGTCTCTCAAGTAATAGGCTGATTTTTTGTCAAATGTAATGAACACTTGATCAAACAAGACTCATCACTAGGTCTCAAATTAGCCGGTGATCGCATCAAGGTCTTGTTGAACCTTGTCTTGCAATCTTGTACACATTCATTGGATTTTTCTTTATGTTTTAAAATTTAGAAAGGAGGAACCTAGGGTCAGTCCTATCACCATATTGAATTCTAAAGGCATTCATCATTTCTTCCCAAGAATCAATTAAACCATGAGGCAAGGAATCAAACCACTCTCTTGCATATTCCTCAAGAGTATGCACAAATAAATTCATGAAAACATCTTCATGTTCTACTTCATAATCATCAATAATATTTTGGAACAACTTAAGATGTTGATCACCACTAATAGCATTATTTCCTTGAAATTTAGGCAACCTATTCCTAATTTCATTAGGCACCTCATTTGGATATATAGACATATCTTCAAAATAAATGGGTCTAAATACCTTAACTCTAAAAGGGGCATGTGTAGGAGGATGATCCATATTTTTATTAACAAGATTCACATTAATATGATCAAAAATATTGTGAACAGTATGTCTATGAACCAAAGGAGGAGGGTTGTTATTTTACAAATTTCTCAAAGGAATGCCTCCAATAATTGTAGGCCTAAAAGCTTGTTCAAACAAACTATGGAGTTGAAAAATAGGAATTAGGTTATGACCTCTCATAATAAATTATATATTCTTCTATCAAATGAGAAGCAGCTAAATCAGATATTTGTATGTTCTTACCTTATGAATTATGATCAACAAATAGTTTCTAAATTTGTCTACTCCTTATATGTAATGTACCTAACTCAGGAAATAGTTCTTTAGTGGATCTTATCCTGAATGATGATCTCAACTAGTATAGCTTTGTAAACATGGAGTCACCAACAAAATATAGCAAATAATACAATATTGGTCAAACCCATAAATCTTAATGAAGTCACCTTTAGAGATTGTACTTTAGACATGATAGATCAACCTGAAATGCATTGGATACTACTTCAAAAATAGAAAATAGATGATGACCTCATAAACCCTTCTTAAAAAATGGGACCTAATATATCTTACTTCAACCCCCACAAACGGCACCACAAGAGTGTTGGTGTTGTTAACGGGAATACATGGCTTGCTATAATACCAAAAATTGTGAAACTTGAAGAATCGGCTCATAACTTAATCTAATCGGATAAATATCATATGTAAACCTCTAGTGCATGAATCAATATTCCCCAAAAAAATGTTCCACTAGAGTGTTGGTTCCCAACCTAACACCCCCAAAAGAATATTGAAATGAACATTTACATGAGTAGCGAGCAAGGGGGAAGATAGACTTGTTTATTTGTCATTTTTATCTAGGGATATCCTCGTGATTAAGCCTTGTAGGGATGACAGGGAGGTACTTTACTGAGGGTGTGATTATTCACCTACTACTTCATGGATCTACCTAAACCAAGGTAAGAGGACCTAAGGGGTGGCTTGAAAGAGAGAGGGAGATATTATAGTTCAAACCTTCAAACTTGTTGGAACCTCAATCTGAGATCAAATGTAACCACAGAATGTAATGCTCATTCAAATGAATGGTCACACAAGCATTGTAAACACTTGATACATCAAAAACAAACCAATAAATATAGATTTAGGGTGATCACAAGCATCATTTTGAAGGAATATATTGACAACTTGGAGTGAAATGATACTTGAGATGATAGGCTTCATAAATCGTAGAAAACCCACTCAAGATATGCACAAGATGTTGAGTTTGCAGGAAGATATCATGTTGAATTAGAAATGAGTGATGAAATGTGGGGTTTGGAATAAAATGATAGTGTAAGATGAGATGGAGGATGGAGATGGTGGAAAAGGGGACTAGTGAGAGGAAGTAGTTGCATTAACCATTTTGTCTTGACAATTCTTCTTGCATTTAAACATGGAATCAAAGGAAAATCACCCTCTAAAGGTTATTTACCCTCATGGACACCCAAGTAAGGTAAATAATGTAGAATAACTCTTGAAACCCCAACACATACACCTAAGAATGAAGTTTCGTGCACTCATCACACTAAATTTCCAACACCAAAGGAAACCCTAAGGAAAACAAGTATGCATTTTTAGAAATTACAGAAAGGAAATTTATAGTTGAGGAAAATGATGCAAGGTAACACTACAATGTAACAAACCCTTAATTCCCAATCAAACAATCAATTATAAAATACTTTTATGTAGTTATTTAGCATGATCAACACATAATTATAAAGGAGAATGTAAATTTATTGATTTCAGACTTGTTTACAAAAAGAAATAGATCAAGATTATACATGGCAGAAAAAGTTCATGTGTTTATTTGTAAAGGAGACAAGGGAAACATGTAAGAATGAGTCTCAAAACCTACTAATGTTTGTACAATAGTAACCACCTTAGCATGAACCTGTAAATGACAAGAACAATTCACCAATTCTCTACAAATCCACATCACAAACAAAAATTTGTACCAAAACAGAAACCTTACGAGCTCCAACCAAAACCAACCCAAACCAAAGAGATTTTTAGAGATAAGACTTCAATTTTTATAGAAAAATGTCTCAATCCCAAAGTAATATCCCATAGATGCCAATTTGAGGGTGAGAGTATGCTAATTGGTGATATGTGTTCTTAGGGAGCAGATCATTGGAGAACCATGCAATTAGGAAGATGAATGAATATGGAATTGCCAATTTATTGATTCTTGATGATATGATCATTTATTATTCATTTGGTGGGGGCCATAAAGGCATATTCTTCTTCCAAAAGTATATATGGGTGAAGGAGAATCAAAACAAAGCATCTCTAATTGTTTTGATTCTTGAAAGTGATGTGCTGGTTAAAACTTCCACCATTAAAATATCGAAAATTACTTCACCACTCCCTATAAAATTGATATCTTTTAAATCCTTCTCCAAATTATTCCTAATGCAATTGGTTTGAGGTGAAATGGATGTCCGAGTTAAAATCTATGGGAAAAAATGCAAACCGACCAATCCACACAAAACTCCCTTGTTTCGCACACTCCAAGATAATCCACCTTTGCTTCACGAATTTTTGAGTATTCATTACATGTCGTAGCTTTGGTTTGAATCCTTTAATTCCATCACAAATTTTTCTTGTTCCATAAGGTATCCCTTGATGTGTGGATTTTCTATGGTTTCTTTGGCTTCAACAGGTTCCACGAGAATATCGCCTAATGTGTGCAAAACATCAAATTTCATTGTCATGCAAGTTTTCCATTTTTCTACACTTAGCCATTTTATATTCTCTCCGCACATAATTATTATTAGATTATTATTCCGTAAATTATCGTTCCCTACCTAGATGTAACAAAGGCCTAAATCCTTTTTTATGTAGCATCCTTTCCCGCAACCATACTTATTTGTTTCACGACCTTTTTGAAAATCTGTGGAACATTAAGTTCCTTATTCCACAATATCCACACTTGGTCACATTGCACTCATTATTTCACCCTCAATACCTCTTTCTAACTCTAAACACATCTCCTATCACCCAGCATACACTGGGCACTCACCCGAGGTGCACACAGGCATCGAGCCCCTCCTTTATGTGAGCTTTTCAAGAGATTTATGCCATTAATGGAGGATTATTTGAAGAAACATAAGTACATGCATATACTTAAAAGGAAGAAGATATAACTAACATATCTACACATAAATACATCACAAAAGCTAAACAAACATTATATGAAGCACAAGGAACAAGATCTGAGTCATGACAAGCCAAATAACATGAGGGTTTACACCCATAAGCAGGATGTATAGAATAGATCCATGTATATTGATTTAAAAGAGTTTATGGTAGCCATACTACATTCAAAAGGGTCATCTCAGACCATATACATCAAGTGACAGAGCTCTAACTCCTGCAAACCTATATGATCAGAGATCCTAACTATGCTTTCCCCATTATAGCCCTTGTTACAGACCCCAGTACCCATACATATGCTTAATGATATCCCTTACAACCCTCTAGCACTAAGAACTCTAAACCCTAGCATCATGAGCTCCAAACCCTTATCATTTCCTAACATTTCTATAGCACCTCATTACCCTCCTCCTCTCAAAGCACTCACGTACCTTCTAAAGCACCTTTGCACTAACTTCTCTCCCTCTCTCTTCTCTCCCCCATTTATTCACGTCCCAAACACTTCTTTAAATAGGATCAGTGTCCATCGCCATAACTTCTCTCTTGATCAGATCGCATGCCAAGTGTCAATGTGGTCCTCCATTAGCAAATTCTTATCCTCTTTGCAAAACCTTCCGCTAATTGTAATGATTCCTCTAGGAATATTCCCAAAGCATGGAATATCCTTTTCTTGGCCTCCAAAGTTCCAAGATGGCAATTTATCTACTTATCACGCCCGCCCGTCAGGTCCTCATGTTTTTCCTCAAGTGAATCCATGATGTCAGATATGGTTAAGTCCTTTAAACCCTTGTTCTACCTCCCATGCGCACACCGGTTTCACTTAAATTCTTCTTAAACCCTCTTCCCGCGCACGTTTCCCGATCGCCCTTCTATTTATTGATCATGTGCACGCACCTCTTGGTACATAGCCAATATTTAGAGTCCAAAATCACCCCATAATACACGTGTTCTTTGTCCTCAAAAACATTCTACTCCTTCAAATAATAAAGAATAGTGGAATTGAAATAATCCAAATAAAGAATGGAATAATGAAGAATATGTTATTGTTGCATGAGGAGTGGGAACTCCTTCTTCATGGATGCCTCGATCTTCTCCCAAGAATCTACTTCTCCATGTGCCTGTTGAATTAGGTCACCCACCAATGTACTTACTTCATCAAAATGTATTTCATCACTCTTAGATTTCAATGTATCTACAATGCTTTTTCTACTTGCTTTGAGATCGTCTAGCATATCCATCTAGCGAGTGACTTGGGGGTATAATTCCTTTATCCTATTCTTAATCGAACCCCACAAGGTTTTGATTTCTTTTAAATTCTTCTCAACCTTGGCTAGGATCTTATCACACTCTACCCTATTTCCTTTGTTCTTCTCCTGAAATTATTTAGATCTACCTCATGTATAGCAACCAATATGTTTGTTACCCTATCTCTTTCGGCATAGTTTTCATTCATGACTTCGGCCATCTACGAGGTGGTCTTTACTACAACAAGGAGCTCGAGTACTTGAGTCACTTTGTCTCCCCAATATTCATATTTTATTCCTCCTTATGGTGTGTCATCACCTCCTCTGCTAACTCTAATGTGAGTGGTCACCTTTCCATGGTGAGGATGTGGGTCAAGTATTCCAAGCAATTGCATGGTTGACTCATATTTCTACTCAGGCAGGGCCAGGTCCGGGTGTTTCAAGATAATGGCATCTGAAATGGCCTTTATCTTCTTATGGATTTCATGCACCTTTTCCTTTTCATCCCTCAGCTCACACCTCAATTGCACACTAATCAATTCCTTTTGTTTTATCTCCTTGTCCCGCTCAATGATCTCCTCATTTTTTTCTCAAGCTCTTCCTCCAAGACCCTTATTATTTCATTTCTACCAAAGATTATTGTTTCTACCTCCACTGATACTTTGTTAAGCATGTTGTAAACTTTCTCATCTGACAATTGTTGGGAATTTATAAGAGGGTTTACTCCCTTGGCATTTGGTATCTTCATCAATACATTGTGATTTACCTCAAACTTGGGTTCATCAATGTGGGACTCAAAATTCTGGGATATTATTTTCCTCATGCATGGGTATGCACCCTCTTCATCAAAATAAGATGAAGTGAGGAGTTGGTTGGTGGGTACCTTGTTTGGATCATTAATATAAATCATATCATTTTCTTGTGTCACTATTGTGTCCTTTCCACCTATGCATGTTGCCATTGGGAAGCTTACTACTAAGCTGGGGTCTCCACCCATGCTCCCATACACCTTTCCTATGATTTTTCTCTCCTCATTTTCCTTCATCACTTCTTCAACGCTCCACTCTACTTCGTGCTCCACCAACTATTAGATAATACATTCTACCTCCTTCTCTATAGTGTTATCCATTTTCTCCTCGATCGGGGTTTGCTTCTTCCGATATTTCGTGTATATTTCCTCACTCCCCCTTGTCATGAGCACCTTCCTCATTCTCATCCCTCTCTTCATTTCCTTCTTCATCTGACTCATGTACATCATACATAGGATGATTTTGAGCCTCACCACATTCTTCATCGTCTTCATTGCCCTTCTCGCCTGCATGCTTTCTATTTCTCCTGAGTTTGACCCTTTTTTCACCCTTTGCTTCTTCCTTACTACTGACTCCAATTCAAGGAACTTCTCTTTTTCATCTCTCTCGGGTGAATCTTGCCTTACAGAGAATCTTCCTGCTATGGAGACTCTTTTCTAATAGGAGACCTCTTCTGGCGGACATAAGTACTTGTGTCCGTGCCCGACTCCTGTGCCCCTACTGTTTGTACGGTCTACGTGCTCGGAACCTTTTTCTTAGAGCCTCCCCTCTTTCTCTTTTCCTTGGCACAACCTTTTTCCTCATGGTGGGGTCCTCAGGAATGGAGACATCATCTTAAACATAAGCACCTTTTTCATACTTGGGCCTTAGGTAAAAATACACCCTCATTGTTGTTTTCCCGCAATAGGCAATGTTATTGGTTTCAACATGTGCACGTCATGGGAGACATACTTCTCCACATATGCACACTTCTTAGGGTATATTAACTTCATGTGCATCTCGTGGTAATATTGATCTACTACACTTAGATCAAACCTGAGTTTCTTCACTTCTTTGAATCGATTGACCCCGGCCTGGAAGTATTGCGTCGTGAAGGAGAAAGGAAACTTACACCAAGGACTCTTGGTGCCATCTACCAAAGTAAATATTCCAATACAAAAATACTCATATATGGAAAACTCAACCTCTCCTTATACTAATGAAGGTAATTGTTTGGGTATTCTCCATTTAGCCCCGAATGCGTTGTGCATCCGCTTATACCACTTTTCCAGGTGTGCCTTATGAGCAACCATCATGGTGTCACAAGTATATTGTTCAAACCTCTTGGAAGGGAAGGTGTTCTCATCTAGGTATTCCCGGACAAACTTATCCTACCCATACAAAGACTCCAATATCTGAAAATACAATGGTGAGGAGGACATTACCAAACATGATCTTCTCTCTATCACGTGTGGCATTTATAATCTCCTCTACAATAAAAGTTAAGAGGTTATAGATGGTCCCCTCCGAGATCTTGCGGCATACATTCAACCAGGCCTTGTTGATTTGTGTCCATCTTTCTTACCCATTCAACTTTGTGACCAAGTGCGTGGCCATCCTCATCACAGATCGGTAATTGCAAAATGTCGAAGTAGTGTGAACCCTTCTTGTATTCATAAGCTTCAACGGTCTTCTTAATGGCTTCTTTGTCTCCCAAATCATCGTCCAATGATTCTCCTTCACAGATAAGGCCGGTGAACTTAGAAATCAGCTGGGGGTTATGTGCATCCTTTGACCTATGAAATAGAAGTGGTCTTCATACACGTGTGACATCAACCATTGGTATAGTCGCTCGGAGCTTCTTTGAAATAGGGAAACTCGTAGAGTTGCAACAACCTAGCCTTCTCCATTTTCACCTTCACTTTGTTGTCATAGATAGGCATTCCATCTGGTGTCCTCTTCTCTATAGGGTGAACCAGTTCTAGTGTCATCTCATTTTATGTGGTGCTTATTCAATGGTTGTAATCACTTATGGCCATCTTTCTGACATGAGACACCCATTCCTTACCAAGTAATACGTCATATGGGTACTGCATTTCCGCATACCATTCTTCATTGAAACTGGTAGAAATGGCTTGTTTCCCTTTCCTTACCTTTCAAGTGAAACATTTGCTCATATGGGTGTCATTCCTTAAATCAGTCCTTAAAAATTCTTCCTCTCCTAGTTCTCGCTCTTACCATTCTTTCGGCTCTTTGAAACTTCACGGCTCCACTCCTTTGTGAAATTTCCTTGGCTTGTTTTCCCTTTCCCTAACCTTTCTTTTTCCAAAAGATGGTGTAAACGGGATCCTTCCACACAACCTTCTCCGCATTTCCTTGGTACTCCTTTTCCTCGGGTTCGATCAAACTAGTTATGCATGAAAATTCTTCAAATTTTCTCTTCTTCGCAAGCTCCTAGTTCGAGAGCTCTTTGATAACTTAAAACGTAAGGTAGAAAATAACGGCTCAATCTTATTTTTATAACTTTTTATCTTCCGCAATAAATTTGCCACCTACCAAATACTTTCCAATAAAGGTGGATTTTTCCAACACCAACCTTCAGCACTTTTCCTTCATGAAAAACTTTGGCAATGCGTAACCGATCATAGATCCACGCACGAAAACCAAGGCATTTTTCCTCTATCCAAAATATGGCGACACACTACCTCATGTTATTCGGGACTTTTCATTCCACATGGTTTTAAAAATCCTTTTACACCGTCCTACCTCATGTTCACGCGTCTTGTACTCGAGCTTCCAATCCACGTGTTTTTGATTTTTCACTGGGCCATCAAACCATAGCTTATTGTTACATCAAAATCCCACACAAAAATGGATGTGTGGTCCTCTACGCATTTTTGAAATAATAAGTGGCTACCTTACAAAAAAAAAAAAAAGAACAAGAAAGGGAAACACAAAGAAGGATGCATCAAAGTAAATCGCTAGGCTAAATGGAAAGCTCTTTGATTTACAAACACAAAGAATACTTTTTATAGTGGGGCTTTTACTCCCATTCAAATGGGACCATTTCTATCCAACGTTTTTTTAATCAAGTATATAGGATACAATGTACATGCCCAACCAATGGACTTTGAATTTCCCAGGTGGCGCAAAAACTTGGAATCATACAAGAGAACCATCTTCCCAACCTCGAACTACTTCATGCCTTTTGCCGGATTTTTCTATTTTTTTATCAACTGCATCAACTTGTAAATCCTTTCCTCATGTGTGTGTTCATCATCTAATCCTCCTACACGTGATATACACAGCCGATGGTAACATGAATTCAATAGGTAACACACTTCGGCGACCAAACACCAATTGAAAAGGTGTGTCCTTGTTCAGTCTCTTATAAGTAGTCTGATATGACCATAACATAGCAGAAAATTTTTCATCCCAATCCTTTCTTCCCACATCACAAATATTGGTTAACGTGTGATTCAAAATTTTGTTAAATGTCACACCGGTCCCATTGGCTAGTGGGTGTAAAGGGGTAGTCTTGTGATGGGCCACCATGAATTCTCGCCAATAAGATTCTAACCATCTCATTTAAGAAACGATTACCCCTATCACTTGTTAAGCTCAGTGGGCATCCATACCTGCTAATTATATTTTCCCATAAGAACCTAATTATTGTTGTCGTTGTGAAATCCCTTGTAGGAGTCACTTCTTCCCACGTTATAAGGTAATTTGTGCATGTAATGATATAGCACAAATTTTTCCTTCACGCAGTGAAGAAATAGGGCCTACAAAGTCAATTTCCCACTTCTCGAATGGTTTTGCACTGGCAATCGGTCTTAATGGGATTTCATCTCTTTTCCTTGGTTTACCAAGGCGCTGGAAGTGGTCACAGGCATTACAGTATTTGATACAATATTTGTAAATTTTTTCCCACTAAAATCCTACTAGAAGGATCTTACACGTGGTTGCATTCCTGTTTAGTGTCCCCTTGCAATTCCACCATGAGCCTTTTCTATGATTGCAATGCACTCATGCTCAAGCACGCACCGGTGTAAAACATCATCACGGCCTAGCTTATATAAGTCTCCACTAGTTAACATGTAGAGCATGGCACATATGGCTGATTGCTTCCTTCCTAAATTCATCATTCCCTCCGATGCCAAACCCATTTTGAGAAACACATGACAATATACTCTAAGTCGAAGGCACTTGCTGCATTTAAACGATTGCGCATCTAGAATTCTATCCTTAATGCTCAACGCGTTCTCTCTTAAGTCAATCCTTGATAAATGGTCAAGCCCCAAATTATTCTTACCTGGTTTTACAACAACCATAAACACAAACTCCTAGAACAATAGGACCCACTGCATATGTACCCTTGCGCAAGACGGGATTTTTATCAAGTAATTTAATGCCATGTGGTCCGTGTAAAAGATAAAAGGTGTCACTAACAAATACTTCCTGAATTTGTGTAGTGTGTAGATCATTGATAATGCCTCATGCTGTGGTAGTATAATTATGTTATGTTGGGGTTAGCTTCCTACTAGCAAAGCACAAGGGATGGTCAACAATTCCCTCTCCAAGTTGTGCTAAGATTGCTCCAATCGCCATTCTGAAGCATCAACATGTACATGGAATGGCTTATCCCAAGAGGGAAAGTGTAATATGGGTGTGGTGATAAGCCTATTCTTTAATGTGTCAAATGCCATCTGTTGCGCCTCTCCCCAATGAAATGTACTTTTGTGCTTTAGTAACTCCTCCAATGGTGCGGTGATCTTGGCATACCCCTTAATAAATTTCCGGTAATACCCCGTATGCCCAAGGAATCTGCACACCGCACTCTGGCTGGTAAGTTCCCCCAATCCCACAATAATGGAAACTTTGGCAGGATCCATCAGTGCAAGCCCTCCTTACATATGATATGCCCCAATAGGCTTCCAAAAGGAGTAACAAAAAGACATTTCTTGATGTTAAGAGATATACTCAACTACTAGCATCTCTCAAACATCAGCCTCAAATTGTCACAATGGTCCCTCACTAATCCAAATATTGTCCAGTCACCCATGTAGAATTGTAGAAATTTATGAATGAAGTCTGAAACGCCCGAACCACAATGCACAAAAACATAGTAGGCGCATTCTTTAGCCCAAAAGGCATGACCGTATAGGAAAAACTTCCCCACTCAGTGGTGAAGGTTGTCTTTTCTTGGTCCTCCTTTGTGATTCTAACCTAATGATATCCTAAGAATCCATCTTTGAAATAATAGATTTCGTACACCAGCCTACTCCCTCTTGGATCTCCTCGGTGAAGGGGGTTGGAAAAGGGTCAATGACACATACCACATTCAAATCCTTGTTATCAACGCAAATCCTTATCCTTTCATCCTTCTTAATGTTGATGACCATCAGACTTATCCACTCTGATTCCTCAATATCCTTAATGATTCCTAATGCGATCATTTTTTCAATCTCCTCCTTGACTTTGACACGTAGATTCAGATTCATTCGATAAGGTCTCTTCTAAATTGTGCGTGCACCTTCCTTTAAATTAATCTTCGTTTCTCCCAAGGATTGGTGAACTCCTTTATGCTCATGGTACCCACGTGAAACAAATCCTAAAATTCATGCAACAGATCAATAATCTTCAAAACCTCCCTTTCTATCTAGTAATCTCCAATAGTAGCTTCCTTAGATTCCACTTTCAATAAAATGTTAACCTTCTTAGTTCTCGGGGTTCATGGTAGGTGTGCACTTGCTCATCAAAGCACTAATCATAACTTCACACGTATCGACAATATGGTTAACATCTAAGTTTTCCAGCTCTTCACCATCTATTATGTAGACCAACTTTTCTTTCTCTTTTTCCATGAATGCGCACTCAAGTTGTAACTCCTCTTATTCCTCCTCATCAAAACGCGCTTCCAAGCCAAGTTAACCCAACAACTCTAGTACTTTGTCCTCCACCATGGCACTATCTCCCATAGTTAGGTTCTTAATAACCTGTAGCACCTCATTCACCGATGGTTTAGTACTCCGATACTTGAAAGCTTGAAGGAGATCAATTATCAACCCCCGTCGGTTTCCTATCTAACGGTGCAGCTCGAGTGAATGTATCATGCGTGTGCATATCCTTGTAAGGTGGAGTAAATATTATGCAGAGATGGAGGCAAGGATTCGCACATTCCATCCAAGCCTTCTCACATGCCTAGACGTGAAATGAGGTGGGTTCCTTCCCATGATAATCTTGTATAGTAGTAGGTGCATTGCTTCGGAGAAACCTAATAGAGAATGTGATTCTCACCTCACACCACTCTAGAAGGTTATCGCGATGGGTCGCCCACCAATGTGTTGTGGTCCCGAGAAAGGTGTAACTAAGCATACTTCTCCTTTCGACCTCACATCTCCACTGGGTCTCCATTTCTCGTAGGAAAACATAAAGGTTGGCTCCCCAATTTAACTTGGTAGTTATTTTCCCCTGTGCACTGATCGAGCACCCTTTATTACTCTCATCACAGAGCCTCTTAACTACCTTTCGACTAACTCATATGTCTTGTGTGCCCAATTGTCACATGCTACACTAGTTGTATCACTTATAGATTGAGTGTCTTCCCATTGAATAACGCCTTCTTTTGTTGGTTGTACAACCTCAGGGTCCTTGATAGTGCGCACATAGATTATGTCTAGGTCTTTTCTCCCAAAGGCTCAAGTATAGGGTGCTAACTTCCCATCCATCAAAGGAATGATAACATGTTCCTCTTTGTTCTCAAAACTTATATACCCCTTATTGAAATGTAAGTCAACATTGTTCTTATAGCACCAGGGGCACCCAAGTAACATTGGAAAGTTTTCCGCCTCAGCAAGCGCTAAGACTTTGAAGTCTCCAATGAATTTTTCCCCTTGGATAGTGATAGCAGCATCCTTGAAAACACCAATGGGTATTTCCTTTGTCTTTTAGCCATATACAGCGCATTTGAGGATGGCTATAATGGGGGCCTTCCCATTTGATTCCATACATCTAAAGTGAGAACATTAACTTATGTGCCTATGTCAATCAAAATACTACTCAGGAGCCACCCATCAACTACTGCATTCAAGGTAATCTCCTTATCATAGTCAATGTTATGAGGAGGTAGATTAACATGCAAAACCTACCTCTCACACTCTCCTCCAGTGCTTGGTGTTTTCTCTCAACCATTCTCTTAAGAGAGGGATGATATTCTCTTAGCGCAACATCTGACACACCTCTCAGACATCATCTATATCTTCCTGAGGGACC
This sequence comes from Taxus wallichiana var. yunnanensis, assembly GCA_018340775.1. Taxonomy (NCBI): domain Eukaryota; kingdom Viridiplantae; phylum Streptophyta; class Pinopsida; order Cupressales; family Taxaceae; genus Taxus; species Taxus wallichiana. The sequence continues at coordinate 138,537,021 of CM031234.1, forward strand.
TCAGCACCTTTCTTTTGCTCCAACTTCCTGGATTTCTCTTTTAGACACTGAATTTTCCCTTACAGACTTCTGATTACTTCCATGGTCTCTTGATAAACTTCTTTCTGATGCATAGGGTTGGGATACTTCCCATGTACCACTTATTCTGTTGTAATCATCAGTCTCTACTTTGGTATCTCCCTGGTGTGTGTAGCCTTAGCTCGTGTCATCACCATTACAAGTTCTAACTCTGATTCACGTGCCATTCTTGGCATCCATTATTGATCAACATGCTTTACACTCACTATCCCAACGCCTTTATCCTTTCGCCGCTTCTTGCTCATGTTTTCAAGCATTTCTGGGCATTCCTCATACTTGTACTTTTTCCCACACCAAGATCACTGCAACAATTCGGGACACTCACGCTTGTAGTGTTCTGTGAATCCATAGTTATAGTAGGTTCCACGAAGGAATTCACTACTTCTTCCCATGCGATTTCCATGGCCTATGAATCCTCCTTGAAAGCCTCTACCTTGACCTCCTCCATCTTTGCACCCTTCATAATGATGACCATCATCCTTGGAGATATTTACAACACTAATCGACACACTCCAAGTATTAATGGCATCATGTATTTGGTCAATCAATCTATAATCCTTGGTGTCATGAGTACTAGAGGTGCAAAATTTACAATAACAAGACACATTCTTACGGATCGCACGCTACTGATGTGCAGACACCTACTTGCATCATGATCTCTCGTGGAAAATCTCATAGTCTACCATCATCATGCATACCGATCTCTAAGGACAATTTTCCTTCGTATGCCCTTCTACCTCACAATTCATACACCATAACTCGTTGTGAGTCTCATGAGCCGAGTTCGTAGACAATTTCTCCAGTTGTTTTACCATTATAGCAATTTGGGCTTCTAGGAATGGACTAACTCCTGTATCAACACTTCTTACTACCTCAGCATGCAAGGTAGCCTCCAAGGCCTCACGTGGATCTATGAAAGTTTTCTATGAAAGCAACCTCCGACGGTGTGATCAATCCTTTGACGAACCATTGCGCATGTTGTGAAGGGTAAATGTCATAAGATAACTTAGATATGAGAGTCTTGAAATATGTGTCATACTCCCACACACTCTCTACCATTCCTTTTTGAATCTCCTTCAACGCACCTTGATGCTTTTATGTTCAAACTCAGGTATGTGGAACTCCACCAAAAATGCATTATGCAACGCAATGTAATCCACCATTGTCTATTGTGGGTCATACTTCTGCAGTTATGTGTGCATCCTTGCAACATAGTTACAAATTGACTTTCCTTCCACTCTATGGTAGTGATTCCCTTCACACACCATAGTAACTCGCACTTGTGTACATGTTCGTGGCATCCTCAATGCCCTTGTAATCAAGTAAGTGGAGCGACATCTCATAAAACACTTGTTGATGGTATTGTGGAACTTGTCCACCAAATTCAAGACCTTGATTCCCTCTCGATATTACATCCACCACTAGACTAACTAGATACTCTAGTTCCCACTCCTCTATATCCACCAAATCCTCCTCCTATCGTAGGTAAGGTGCCTAATGCAACTACGCCCTACGAACGCACCATCGCACTAAATTATGCACCAACGGTCTATGATACCAAACCACTCCCAGATGTGTTTCCCACACCAATCCCAGATGCGATACTAAAACCTTATGGTCCTATACCTTACCCAAATGTTGTACAGAAAAACTACCCCTAAACACAGGAAATGACTATACAGCCATAGATGTACCGAATGAAAAATTATACCTCCTAGGTGTCACTCGACTACTAATACTGATACCAATTGGATTATCAAAACTTATCTTAGGAACTGGAAAACTAAGTGCAAGGGTCTAGCCGCCACGTGGGTTAAGATAAGTGTCATGACTCTCCCCTTTCTTCATATGATAGGCTCTCTCTAGAAGCCAAGGGGGTTTCTCTTCCGCACTTGCTAAGATAGGCTAGCTCACATTGCTCATGTTCCACATCCTTCGCATGAACCTCAAATCCTTTGTGTGACGTCTACCTCTATAAATTCATCACTCTTGTAGCTTCACAATTTCTTTCCAACTCCCTCTCCGAGTTTTATTATACTTGATCTACCTCTCCTCTCTCTCCATTTTCACCGTAAGGTCCGCCATCCTCTACCACGCCAGCTTCCACACCCCGCACCTAGCAGGAGTTTAGCCACCATGGGAAAGGCTTCCAAACTCAACGTAATGACCAAGATCTTAATAGCCAGTGGAATAACATGCAAGAACGATCCTCTAGGATCCCTCAAGAATTCAAACTTAGCCATCTTTGGGTAATAATACGTATAAATAGTGTATTCCAGGTATAACTAGTAAGACTCTATTCCACTGTGTGATCAATAAGACGGGTCAGTCGGATCGGCATCATCACGCAACCACCGATATTATTCTTGGGTCCAAACATAAAGTCTATAATACTAACTTTTCCTTGATGTATATGATGATATCCATTCATACAACTCTCTGAGAAAGCAATGAGAAGAATGTCTCATAGAGTTTGTGATACAAGTTCTCCTCCACCCATTTACATGCATCAAACTCAGGTCCAGTGTTAAATATTTGAGAAAACTCATCCTTTATGTTTTTGAGCCACGCTTCAACACTATCCAAGGTCAAGCACTCCGTCATTACACATTTCTCTCACAATAGCTTCAAAATAGGTCCCGACAATGGAACCAAGATGTAGTCATTATTTTACCCTCAATACCTCTTTCTAACCCCAAACACGTCAACCTATCACCCAGCATACATTGGGTGCTCACCCGAGGCATATACGGGTGTCAAGCCCCTCCTTTATGTGAGCTTTGCAAGAGATTTCTACCATTAATGGAGGATTATTTGTAGAAACAAAAGTACATGCATCTACTTAAAAGGCAGAAGATATAACTAACAAATCTACACATCAATGCATCACAAAATCTAAATAAACATTGTATGAAGCACAAGGAACAAGATCTGAGTCATGACAAGCCAAATAACATGAGGGTTTACACCCATAAGCAAGATGTACATAATAGATCCATGTATATTGATTTAAAAGAGTTTCTGGTAGCCATACTACATTCAAAAGGGTCATCTCAGACCATATACATCAAGTGACAGAGCTCCAACTCCTGCAAACCTATCTGATCGAGATCCTAACTATGTTTTCCCCATTATAACCCTTGTTACAGACCCTAGTACCCATATATATGCTTAATGATATCCCTTACAACCCTCTAGCACCAATAACTCTAAACCATATCATCATGAGCTCCAAACCCTTAGCATTTCCTAACATTTCTAGAGCACCTCGTTACCTTCCTTCTCTCAATACTCATGTACATTATAATGCCTTTACACTACCTTCTCCCCTCTCTCTTCTCTCCCCCTTTGTTCATGTCCCAAGAACTTATTTAAATAGGATCAACATCCACCACCATGACTTCTCTCTTGAGAAGATCGCATGTTAAGTGTCAATGTGGTCCTCCATTGGCAAATGCTTATCCTCTTTGCAAAACCTTCCACTAATTATAATGATGCCTCTGGGAATATTCCCAATGTGAAATATCCTTTTCTTGGCCTCTAAGGTTCCAGGTTGGCACCTTATCTACTTATCACACCTAGTCAAGTCCTCACGTATTTCCTCAAGTGACTCCATGATGTCAAATATGGCTAATTCCTTTAAATCCTTGTTTTGTCTCCCGTGCGAGCCCTGGTTTCACTTAAACTCTTCTTAAACCTCTTCCCTGCATACTTTTACGAGCGCCCTTCAATTTACTAATCATGTGCGTGCACCTCTTAGTACTTAACCAATATTTAGGGTCTAACACACATTCTAACCTTCTTCTTCCTACTTTGTAGCTCCTCACATGCACTTTCTCTAAGCATTGTGGATTCTTCGAGAAAACTACACCCTTTTATCTCATGGAAATGACAAATTATATGAAACACAATAATCACCAAGTCTATGAATCACTTTTTGGTGAGAAGTTTCCAAGCATGAGAGTTACATAACACTCCCATATGTACCCTCTTATTTTTATCTATGAATACGAGTAGACCTATTTTTCCATGCATAATTTTTATTGCTCGATTATACACTTGTTGATCACTTAGAGTTTGATCGATTTCATTGCGGTGCAGCAACTTTGTTGATATGTACGGGCTTCGTTTGATCCTCGTAGTACAATATCACAAGGTATCGAGAGAGATGGTATTTAGTAAATGAGTACCCACATTTATTGGTTGCTAAAAACTTCCGGTTTTGTTTTTATCACTTCTCGTGTAAATTTTAATCATTTTTTAATAATACTAATCCATATTAACATCTCTTATTTTAGAGTTTTTTGTTTATTGTTTGTGGTTTATTTTTGCATGTGCGTTTTAGGATTTTTCATGCTAAACTTGGCTAGTCACAACTACATTTGGTGGAAAATATATGGTTGGAGCTATTTATATGTTTTTGGTTTTATTTGTAAAATCTACATTAAATCCCTATTTTTGGAATTTATAAGTTTTCCTTCAAAATATGTCTCCTTCCTCCTACCCCTGCACTTCCCTCACTCCATTGATCTCCCTCGAGCTCCTCTCCATGCTAGTTTGGTGATCTCCTCCTCAATTATCTTGGTGAGATCTGCATCGAGCTCATTACGAGCTTTATGGCGAGTTGGGCTCCTCTTGTGTTGGTTTGGCTCAACAAATGTAGTCATTTTTCTATCCACCCACTATATTTCTAATCCCATGCGCGTTGGTCTGCATTACCCAGTGCACCTTTGGCGCTCACCCGAGGCATGCGCGTGTGTTGAGACCCTCCTTTATGTAAGCATTGTGTGAGGAGATGATGTCATTAATAAATATTATATGCATAAAATTAAATGTTCATGCATTCATTCTGAAAGCATAGGATGAGTTGTTACATTAATATACCCATTCAGATAACAAGAGAAACATCATGCAAAGAACAGATATGATTCTTAACATAAAGAAAAGACATTAGGGTTTGCACCCACAAGCTAGATATTCATAATAGAGTCATATATTCATATTGATTATAATTTTAGTAACCACATTACATTCAAAAGGGGCCATATCGGACCAAAATGTATCAAAGCGAGGATCGATTCATGTATCAAAATTCTTAGCCATTCTTCCCTATTACAACAATCTTACAGACCCATCCCTTTAGACATGATAATATTCCTACAATCCTCTAATGATAACCCAACCCATAGAACCTCCTAATATTTTCTGCAAAGCTTGGCTTTCCATCCTCTCTATGATGGTTCTAATGTTTCTCTCTTTCTCAACCCCCTCTTCATCTACCCGACCATCCCTATATATAGGTTTAGCACCCACCTCCATGCATTCCTTCTAGGAGTAGATCGCTTACCAAGTGTCCATGTGGTCCTCCATGGAGTATGCTAATCTTGTTCTCGAGCTCTCCATTCTTTGTAATGATGTCTTTCGGGAACCTTCCATGCATGGAATATTCTTTCCTTGACCACCAAGCCTCCAGGATGGCACCTTATCCACTTAACATGCCTATTTGTGTCACGTTTTTCCTCAAGTGTTTTTAGAACGTTGATAATGGCTAAGTCCTCAAATCATGTTACCATGTCTTGCACGCGCAACTTGACACGATTCCTCATAAACCCTTGTCCTGTGTACTTTCCCCGTGTGCCCTTCCTCTTCCGGCCTCACGTGTGCATGCGTCCTTTAACACTTAGCCAATATTTTGAGGCCCAACATCACCCCACACTAAGCTTGTTCTTCATCCTTAGAAACATACTGATCCTCCAAATAATAAAGAATGGCGGGACTTGGATAGTCTTGAATAAAGAATGAAGGAATGAATAATTGGAGGAATGAAAGAATGGAGAAGGGAAGAATGAAGAATTCTACTATTATTGTAAAAGGATTGGAAATCCTTCCTCATTGTCGCCTCAATCTTATCTTAGGCATCAACCTCACCCTGTGCCTATCGGAGTAGGTCACCCATAAGAGCGCTCACCTCTTCAAAGCTTAGTTCATCACCCTTAGCATTCAGTGTATCAACAATTCCTTCCAGCTTCTTGTTAAGGTCATCAAGAGCATCCATTCTCACAATAGCTTGAAAAGAGGTCCTAGAAATGGAACCAATATGTAGTCATTTTTCTATCCACCCATTATCTTTCTAATCCCATGCACGTTGGCCTATCACATAGCGGGCACTGGGCACTCACCCGAGGCACGCGCGAGTGCCGAGCCCCTCCTTTATGTGAGCATTATGAGGAGATGATGTCATTGATAAAGATTAGATGTAGAAAATTAAATGTTCATGCATTCATTCTGAAATCATAGGATGAGTTATTACTTCAACATACCCATTCAGATAACAAGAGAAACATCATTCAAAGAACAGATCTGATTCTTAACATAAAGAAAAGACTTTAGGGTTTGCACTCATGAGCTAGATATTCACAACAAAGTCATATATTCATATTGAGATAATTTTAGTAACCACATTACATTCAAAAGGGGCCATAGCAGACTAATATGTATCAAAACAGGATCCGATTCATGCATCGAAGTCCTAGCCATGTTTCCCCTATTAGAAAAATCTTTGAGACTCCATCCCCTTAGACATGATAATATTCCTACAATCCTCTAATGAGAACCCCATCTCCTAGAACCTCCTAATATTTTCTACAGAGATTTTCTTTCCATCCTCTCTATGATGGTTATGATGTTTCTCTCTTTCTCGACCGTCTCTTCATCTACCCGAGCATCTCTATATATAGGTTTAGCACCCACCGCCATGCCTTCCTTCAGGAGCAGATCGCATGCCAAGTGTCCATGTGGTCCTCCAATGGAGTATGCTAATCCTGTTCGAGCTCTCTATTCTCTACAATGATGTCTTTCGGGAACCTTCCATGCATGGAATATTCTTTCCTTGACCACCAAGCCTCTGCTGGCACCTTATCCACTTAGCACACCTAGTTGGGTCATGTTTTTCCTCAAGTGCCTTTAGAATGTTGAATATGGTTAATTCCTCGGATCCTACTACTCTACCTTATGCACACACCATGGTTCCTCATATACCCTTCTTAAACCCTTGTCCTGTGTGCTTTTGCCCCGCATGCACTTCCTCTTCTGGTCTCGTGTGCACATGCACTCTTTGACACTTAGCCAATATTTTGAGGCCCAACAACAAACTATTTCTTTTCTCACCGATTGATCTCGTGGTTAACCCAAGCCCACTTCTTAAAACCATATCCATTGTTCCTTGTGAGCTAGTATCCTCCCCATGTCCTTTCCATTGATATCACCTTAATCCATTGATGCTCAATCAACCTACTCAACGTCTCTCCCATTGTCGATTTGTGCCCATTTTTGCATTCCAGCTCGGTTTTATCCCTATGAAACTTGTATCTCGTCCTTGGGTGTTTTGTATTATCTGTGCCTACTTGTGTGCTCATCATATGACCTTCCCTATTTGTTTTTCGTCGAGTTTTGACCCTATGCATGTGAGTAGTTCCTCCACCTAGTTCACCCATGTTGACGTTCGGTCTACATTGTAAATGGCTCTGGCTGTTCCATTGTATTGTCCCTTTGTTTTAACCTCACCGACTCCGAGTTGAATAGAGTCGACCCTAAGCCCTCTGGCTCGCTAAGTTACCTTGAGCCCACCGTCCTCCACATGGAGCTCCCTCCTTCCCTTTATCGATTTCAATTAGTTTTTTCCCACCATTTTTTAATTATTAGCTTTGTGTAAAAAAATTGACTTTAGTTATAATCGTTTAAAACATAGCTTATATTATTAATCAAAAGGATTATTTCTAAAGGAAGGAAAATTTAATTTATTTTCAAAGTAAGGTCGTTAATTTTAAGGAGGTCTTTTTAAAATTTAGAGGTATTATTTTTGCTAAAATTTAGTCTCATTATTTATTAATTATTTTTTCATAATTAAATTAATCGAGATAAAAATATTTGCAAAGTAGAGTTACTAGACATTACTAACCATGTGGGTATGTAGGAGCTTTTTTACTTTCCGAGGTTTTTTTTTTGTTTGAAGGTTTCGGATCATCTTGAATCATTTCGCTTATAATCACTCTCGTTATTACTTGATATAACCTTCCAACATCTTCTTCATTCTCCTACTACCATTTCAAATATAAAAGTTGCTTCACCGTGGACTTCCACATGTTCTCTGCAGTAGGATCATCTGCCTCTTGGGATCATCTTCCTCAATAGCTCAACCCACTTAACGGTGTATCTATTTTTGTACTCTCACCTTGCAGAGCTTGATATGATTGTCTCTCGCCTCTCTTGATATATAAAATCCTTTACATGTTGATAAATCTTTAGATACACTTCATGTTCCCCCTCCCTCTATCATTGATTTCAGACTTCACGGGTCCTTGATTCCTTGAGAGTTCATTAGAAATCATCTTTCATAGGAGTTCTCTTATTCTCTTATTCTTCGATTATTCTTTCTAGAAAGATTACATTTGTACATGGGTACCTCATCAGGCCTTTAGTTTTTAGGACCCATATGACGCATCTTTCTTAGGTTGTTTAGGGAGTCTTTTATCTCTTGTAAGTGGACATTTTTACCATCAGGTTTTCTTCCATTATTCAAGATCCTTATTGGACATGGGTACCTCATCGGGCGTAGTGACCGGGACCCATTTCTTATTTGAGCTTTCTAGTCGTCTCTCTCATCTTCTATTTCTTCTAGTAATATTGTAGTTTATACATGGGTACCTTATTAGGCCTTCGATTGTTAGGACCCATATGACGTATATTTTTAGTTGTCTAGGGGCATTATCTTTCTTTTTTAGCTTCTCATCTCTCTATCTCAACTTCGATGAAGGGGGTGTTGGTATGAGGTATTTAGCTTAGCACTCGGGATATTTTCCACCTCACATGGTGAGTCATCTCACTTAGGTGAGGTCATAGGTATTTAGGAGTTATATGACATATGATATATTTCATCATAGAATATTTCATTTTCATATGCATCATTGGCATCATAGGAGTTACATTCCATCTTGGGAATTGTAACTCATTTTTCCCTCATGGAGGGAATGATTTTCCAAGCACGGGAGTTACACAACACTCCCATATGTACCCTCTTATTTTGATATATGAGTATGAGTAGACCTATGTTTCCATGCATGATTTAATTATTGTTTAGTTCTACACTTTCTAATTACTTGGAGCTTGCTCAATTCTATTGGAGTGTAACTTTTTTGATGTGCACAGAGGCTTCTATTTTGATCCTCTCAATAAAATCTCATAGCACTAAGTATCTTCACCCTTTTATTCCATGGCCTTCCTTTGTAAGTTCCATCAACCCACAGAACATTATCCTTTGACATTCATGCAACTTCTTGGTTTTCCTCAAACCCGCCAAAGAATACATTTTCTTCAATCGTGGAATAATTCTCCTTAAAAGCAAGTGAAACATTGTAACTTTGTGAAATCATCAAAACTAAAGGAAAATCAAGATGTAAGTGCAAATCCTCATTACAAGGTCATAACATGGTACAAATATAACTTTGAGGATCAAGAAACCACCAATAAATTTGTGGAACAAAGGGAACAAATGGGGAAAATGAAAATATCACTTCAACATGTTTTGAAGGGTTTTGTAAAGATGGTGCTAAGAGACAAGGGGATAAAAAGGGCACCAACATATTTTATTTTTAATATACCCACTTGAGTGTATCATTATGATGTAATCATGGTATGATTGAAAATTTGACCAAGGTAACATATGTTTCCCGGTGAAGACCACTTATAATGTCGAGTTATATCCAATGTCTACTTGTATGATATTGTTAGGTTGCATGGGATTCCAAGCAAGATAATTTTTATCATGATCCATTATAGACGTCCAACTTTTGGACCATCATACAAGAGACTTTGGACACTCATATTAATTTTAGTACTACATACCACCCTTAGATATATGGATAGACCAAGGGATTCAATTATGTTCTAAAGGACATGCTTAAAATCTATGTGATGGATAATCGGGCCTCTTTGGGAGGACTACTTATACTTAGTAGAGTTTGCATATAATAATATTTTCATAGTTCTATTGGTATGGTGCTCTATAAGGTGTTGTATGGATGAGAGTGTAAGACTCCTTTGAGTTAGAATTAGATTGAGGATAAGGTTGTAGTGGTTATTTCTATCCTACAAGACATGGAGATATAGGTAGTTTTTATCGGGTAGTGACTTTAGAAGGCACATGATAGGCGAGAAAAAGTATATAGATGCCCATAATATTGATCATACTTTTGAGGTGGGCACAAAGGTATTCTAGTGGATCAAACCACATAATATTATTATTTAATACATAAATGGTTCTAATCTAGTACCACTATTTGTGGGATCATTTAACATCTTTGGAGCGGATTTGACCAATATAGCATACCATCTAGCCTTGTCACCTAGCGTGTCTTGCATCCACGATGTTTTTCATGTTTCAGTACTAAGGAGATATGTTCAAGATCCTTCTCAAGTTTTTGATTGGACATTTTTACTAGTGGAGGAGGACAACATAGTGACTTTGGAGTTCGTGTGCATACTAGACCACGGGACCCCGGGCCTTTAGGTTCATGAGCTTGATCAAGTGCGAGTATAGTGAGATCCATATGATGACATTGATACCACATGGGAAGATGTTTCTAGTCGAGGGTTCAATACCCTCGTGTATTCCAGTGACTTCTAGGAGGAAGTTGTGTTTTTAACGGGGGGGTATAGTAACCACTTCACTCGATCATTGTTTAGTTAGATTTCCTTTCATGTTATAGATCTCATCATATTACTCATTGTATATGTTGTATCAACACAAGGTGCCTAGACTCTAAGCTTGTTCTCGGATTATGGTTTACTCTATGATTTTGAGTTGGCACGAGGTGTCAACCTTAAGATCAACTAATTTAGACATGGTGTGCTTTGATGGTATTTGGCATGTATTGTAGATGGTTATATCTTACAGATGTTTCATGTGTTATTGTTTGTTAGATATCCTAATTTTGATGATATAAAAATGGTATATTATGAGAATGCTTTAACTTATTATTGAAAAAAAACATACATGAATAGTTGGTGTGTTTTATTTCATAATTTAGTGGTAGTATAATTACTTATCATTTTGAGTGCATATGACGTGTGCATTGATTGTGCATATGGTGAACATGTACCAGAGATCTACACGCGCAAAATAAAATTAAACACACTAAAGAGGATGAAGGGGGAATAACTCTCATGAATCTCCTAGGCCCACATGTGTCACCCTGGCTTGGAATTTGGTGGGTTTGGGTTATAGGTATGGTGGATATGTGTTGATTTAGTTTCTTTTTTCTTTTTCATGTTATTACCCATATTCATGGGACCTTTATCTTAATTTATTTGATTCTTTATTAAGCTTATTTTGTAATTGGGTTAATGGCTTACTCTTTTTACTTGTTTTAGGTAGGTTTTGCTTTATTTGGATTGTTGGAAACAATTTATTTTTGACAAATTCGAATTTCACTTTTGAACCCACTTTTGAGTGGTGTGTGGGACAAGTAAACCTTGTCCCACACTCCCAAAACCCTCCACACACCTACCCATAGGGTAGGTGTACTTTTTGAGGACTTTTTGGCCATTTGGGGGCTCAAAAGGACCCCATAATGAGCCTTAAAACCCACTTCAACCACCTTGCATTTATTTTGGTGTGAGACCTTTTGTGTGGATTGTAAGTTGATTCATGTGGATGACATGTGATTTGAGTTGTATTTATTTTTAGAATTTTTATTTTTGACATATTATATTTTCACGTCATTTCCATGTAAGAGCATTTGTTTTGGGTGGTTGGTTTTGTAAGATTTTGGATTTGGCCCAAGTGGGCATGTTTTCGGAATTAAAATTTTGTTCGGAAATGGTTTTCCTTGGGAACTTAGGATGTTTCCACTTGGCAAAATCTTGGGCGGAGTGTTCATTTGATTTTTGCCTATTTAAAGAGGTTTATTTTCTCATTTTGGAGGAGGCCTCTTGACCTAAGGAATTTTTAGGGGTGTTGTGAGATTTTTTTGTTGGTTTGGAATTGAAGGGACAAGATGAGTAAATTTCTTGTTACCTTCCCTTTTTGTTTTCTTGAAAAACTATTGTTTTATCTTGCTCCATCTTGATGGAATGTGTATTTTCTTGCTCACTTGAGATTGTATTGAAGGTTTATGATTGTATATACTTATTTTGCACCCATTGTGTGGATAAAAAGCGTGTATGTGAGTGTGTGGGACAATATAGGTCATGGTGGATGGATACGTGGATAAATAACTTGAAGTAAACCTTATATAATCTAAAAAGGAGGAACCATAGGGATGTGGTATTTTTTCTAGTTGAGGGATGAGTGGTTTATAAATGAGGTGGATGAATAAGTGTTTAATTGCATGTTTGTATTATTTTATGTATAAGAACCAAGAAATTATGCCACATCCCTTACTGGAGTGATAAGTGGTTTGAGATGACCATATTTCCCTCTTACAATCCATTGAAGTCTTAGTAGTGCATACATTGTGATTTTGGAATGTAACACCTTTCTCTCTCTTATGTTCCTATATTTTTCAACTCACTTTTTTATGAGATTTATGAATTTGTATGTGTGTTGGGAGTTTAATTTATTATTTCAATTTTGGTATTGTCCTTGGATTCTTCTTAGGAGTTGGGGCATTCATGGGGCAATGGGGAAGAAAATTTCCCCCATTGCATGGATGGGAGGTGAATGTTGCCTTCACATCCACTTTGTTGAGTGGATGGAAAGTATAAGCATTGGAGAATGCCTTGTTATTATAGTTTTACTTGTGGAAATCCTATTTTGTGTTGGGGAGAAAGTTAAAAATTGTTGTGTTTTAAATTTTTCATGTGTGTTCTTGATTGTTGCATTTGTGATTCATTTGCACAAAGAAATGCAATGAAAATGGAAAAGGTGAAATTAAAAATGTGTAATATCTTGTGTACATAAAGTTTCTTCCCTTTCTTAGTAAAATGAAGTGGTAAAATAAATGTATACATCTTCAATAATCATTAAAAACCCATTGTATCATTGCATCCCTACTTGCATGCTAAGCGGGGAGGTGTTATGATTGCTTGCAAAGATATTGTTTTATGTGAAATGTTATTGTTATGGTAAAACTCCTTTCCAACCTCCTCATACTTTCCCATGAAGTTAAATATATTTGGATAATACTTTGGTTGTTTCATTATGGTGACTTGTGAGCAAAGTGGGTCTCAAGAATTGGAACACTTATAGATGTAAATGGTGAAATAAGGATTGTTTAGTGCTTCAAGTTGAAAAATGAGTGAATTGGTTCAATTATGTTAAAAATCATGTGTTGTAAGTAGGAAAATACCATCACAAGAGAATTATTATAGAACATAAAATACTTTTTCTTCATAGTGTCATCAATATATTCCACGTATAAATAGAAATTTTGAACTTTTAAACTTGTGTGGTTTTACTAGACTTTCAACTTTCAGGTTTTGAATAGATTATGGATAATTTTGTAAGTAGATTTGTAGCATTTATATGTAAATGGTTTCATTGTAAGTTGTTTAAAACTTTACTTATTATAGACACTAAATCACGCACTTTGGGTATATTTCTAGGTCTTGATCACATACTACTATTCATATGATTCCTAAGCAAGAAAAGTAATAATTGATCATTGTCTTTGGCCTCTTTGATTTCTTTCTAGTTTTCATCTTGGTCTTACACACCCCACTTCCCAACCTGACCTACATTTATTCAACTTTTTCGAGTCTGGACACCCGCCGCGGGTGCCCTCGTCCCTCTTGGGTGCCCCCAAACTCTTTGTATCTTGCTCACATATTTTGGGTCTTTTCTAGTTGTTGGGCATCTTGTTTTCTTGGTGGTCGGCCTTTTAGTGGTTAATTATGAAATTCAAACAAGGGAATCATATAAATACAAAGATATGTGACCATAATAAAGTACCAAGCTCTAAGCATCTATTATTATCACCTAAGGTTACATCCAAAGGAATTTCAAGAGCATCAAAGCATCCATCTAGCATTCATTAAAGGGACAAGGGAATACATTCTTCTGCATACACTTCATAGGAGGGGAAGTTAATTTTTCCATGCACACATATATTTACATCTTCTACATCTAGTTATTTCTCACTATCAAGTGCATCTTGCACAAGAGCCACCTAGGGAACAATTCTACACACACATAGAACTACATGGAGTCTAAAATGTAGTGCATCGCCCATATCATATAAATACAAAGCTATGTGACCATAATAAAGGACCAAGCTCTAAGAATCTACTACTATCACCTAAGGTTACATCTAAAGGAATTTCAAGAGCATCAAAGCATCCATCTAGCATCCATTCAAGGGACAAGGGACTACATTCTTCTGCATACACTTCATAGGAGGGGAAGTTCATTTTTCCATGCACACATCTATTTACATCTTCTACATCTAGCTATTTTTCGCTATTAAGTGCATCTTGCACAAGAGCCACCTAGGGCACAATTCTACACACACACAAAACTACATGGAGTTTGAAATGTAGTGCAACACCCGGATCATAAGTTCACTCAGTCAAGTGACTCGCTAAGGTCAATTTGACTCCCCATTTGCATATTTTTCTTTTTAGGATTTGATGTGTTTTGGGGTTTTGTAGGTGCTCTTTCTCTTTGCAGGTTTCAGGTGAACTCGACGATTAACCAACAATATATAGGTGACCGAGAGTGACATTTAGTGAACATATTACGACACCTTCGTAAAATTTAGATTTTGCTCGGTTTCACGATCACATGCACCCGGGAGTAGTCTCTACAGCACTCCAGGCGCCCGACCCAATCAAGGAAAATCCGACTATCACACAATTTTCTAGGTTAGTTTTTGCAACACTTTCCTCCTCTTGTTTAGCAATTCTTCAATTCAACACAATCCAAGATTAATTACGAAATTAGCTAAGTACTTTATCCTTTCTCTTACACTTAGGGTTTCAAAGTTTAATTTTGTATTGCTTAGGTCAATTGTACTTTATTGAATATTTATTTCGTTGTGACTCTACAATTAGAATTTAATATAATATATTTTAATATTAAATCATTTGGTGAAGCCAACCATTCAATCCCTACCTTATGAGTATGTTTTCTTCTTCTCAATTCATGGATCAATCTTCTTATCCATCTTTTTCTCTAACTAAGGCTTACGGCATGGTTACTACCTGCTGCAGATTTTATGCAAGTTTGTACTCAACATCCTCCTCACTTTATTACACCTAGGTTTGATCCAACTATCGGTGTAGTCACCACTCACCGCACCCGTCCTTCTACCCACCACCTATCAATTTTAAGGATCCCCTACCACTTCTAAAGGCTATGATATTATCGAGCAACTTAAGAATAAACTAGCAAAAAAATCTCTCTACGACTTATTAAACAATGCACTTGATTGTCGTCATACACTAAAGGCCTCCCTTTGTTCTCTCCAGTTGAAAGCTATAATTCTTCAATGGCCTTCACATACCTCATCTAGACTCTAAAAAATCTATCATGTGTTAGATCATTTAGTGATGAGGACATATCGTCATCTACTATTGACAATCCATGTGCACCTCTTCTTATCACTGTTAATATTGGCACAATTTGTATCAAGTGTGTGCTCATTAAAAATGGATCTGCCATTAATCTATGTGTTCACTCCCTTTTGAATCAAATTGGCATTACCGGTAATCTCATTGCTAAAACTTTGACTTTCATTTGTGGCTACGATTCAACTACTCGTACATGCTTAGGTACTATCACATTACCTATACAAGTCGGGCCTAAAACTATCCCTATAGTATTCTTCGTTATCGATGCCTCATTTCAATTCAATCTCTTATTGGGTAGACCATGGATTCACGCAATGCATATGGTTCCATCCATTATTCATCGATGCATCAAATTTCTACATGATGGCTATGAACATACCATTACTTGCAGAACCTAATCCATTTAATTTATGTCGCATGTAGACCCCATCACTTTTATTCCTATTCCTCCATTGTAACCTATTCCATATAGCAATATTGGTACATATGATATCGGTCAATCTAGCGCTTCACAACCTTCTTCCACTGTTGCAAACATTATGTCTATTTCCACTCATACTATCTGTTTATCATTTCACCCATCGTATCGCTCTGCTCTGGCAACCACTATTTCTCTACTCATTGAGGATCCTTTTGCTCCTGCATCTACTTCACCTCCTACCAATATCCTTGATATTGTTATCCAACATGACAATGCCAAAACTAATGATTCTGATGACAAGGTTGATATTGTTGAGATTATTGATGACAAATTGTGTAATCTCAATTTTACTCCTCTCGAGATAGATGAATCATACTTCAATGATACTTTCATTGTTATTGGCCCTAGTGAATATCAATTCAAACAACCCCCTCCTTCTACTAATACTATGGTACTTTATCGGGGTATGTCCATACATTGGACATTG
Source organism: Taxus wallichiana var. yunnanensis (assembly GCA_018340775.1). Lineage (NCBI taxonomy): Eukaryota > Viridiplantae > Streptophyta > Pinopsida > Cupressales > Taxaceae > Taxus > Taxus wallichiana. Next base: position 138,553,574 of record CM031234.1, read on the forward strand.
TTTCACCTTCTTCACCCTCTCATGAGTAACCTACACCAGCACTTCCACCTTTTACATGCACCCTGTTCATGAATAATTCTTATTGGCATCACATTCCATTCTATCATACTTGTTATGACATTGTTTGCACATATGGTGGCTTGGCTCATCTCGGATTCACACTCGATGATCTTCACCCTTCACCTCATTCTCCTCATTTTTATCACGGATGTGTTCACATAACTAGTTCATATAGTCTTCGCATCTTCTATTTATCATTATTTGTTACACGTACTTCTTGCACTTCTCCACTTACTCTTGGGCAGTCATGGCTTGATTACATTGGTGGCACTCTTGATCGTGATCATATTGATATCACATTTCCTATGCTCTTCATTGTGTTTATATTTGCAATGATTCATTTCTTAGCTATTCACCAAATCTTACTCACTGGTATGCACATGGTTGTCTACAACCACCTTTTACCAATGAAGAGTACGCAATGGGCATGTACAATTTATGCCACAATGGCCCTTTATATGATATACCACATAGTACTACTTACCAAGTCTCTTATTTATCTCCATTCATTTTTGACCATGACGATGATGATCTCTTAGATGATGTTACTTGATACACATCATACACTTGGGGGAATCACACTTATTCTTCCCCCATCTTAGTAGCATCCAGTGTCTTACATTTATACTACTTTGCCTCATACTTTAGATCTAGTCTCTTCCATGCATCTTGCATGTTTTGCTACACTTACGGTATCATCATTACGATGACGCACTCTTGTGCTACAATTCACACTCGATTTGTTGAGGTCATACTACATAGATGAACCTCACACACTACACATTTCACACTCGGCTCAATCATGACACATCTTTCTAGCACATTCATCGTAACACAATTCCATATGATGCACTCTAGTTCCATGGTTCATACTCAAATGTTGAGGGTCTAAATATGAAATTAACCTCACTATGCTCACTCACTGTCTATGCTCTATGATTTATCAATCATATCTTTCTAGTGCACAATTCAAACCATTTCTTGATGACACATTATTGTTCAATTGTTCATTCTTGAATACTGAGGGGGAATTTCTAAATGAACCTCATCTCACACATACTCATTCACATACGCTAGAGGGGAATGTTGTTCCTATCACACTCACATTGCATATCATTCCATCTGCCTTGCTCACAAAGATACTACATATCTTGGTTGTATATTGTTTTGCTTACTTCTACTTACACTTTGTTTACTATGTTAGACATATATTTCATATGTCATTGTATTTTCTATATACACATGCACATTCACTTTCCTTATAGTTGTGAATGCAGGATTTACACATGCTTCATTACATTACAAGCATGGATGTTTGGGCTGCATACCTCTTACCCCATAGTGGCTCCTAGGGGCATTTACTTTCGTACACATTACAAGTGTTATTGTTTTGTTTTATAGTATTTCCTACTTATACTAGCACACTACTTTATATTGGATCATACATGCTTTGACATAATTTTTATCCTTCTAACATGCTAATGGGTGCTTCATGTATAGAATTTTCTTTGCAAGAACTATTTTCTACCATGGTTGTCTGTTACACTTTGTTTGCTCTTGTTTTCCATTGCATTGGCATTATCTTTGGGCTTTTCCCTATGTCTTGTTTGTTCACCTTTGCTTGTATGATTTTGGCCACTTCAATTACGATTGTCTTGCAACATTGTCACCGATGTCCCATGTTTGCAATCCACTTTTCACGGTGTACATTATTTTTATTGCATTCTAGATTACACTTTTTCTTCTACATGTGTATTTGTATTGTTCATACTAACACATGTTTTTGGTCACTTTGTTTGTATGTGCCTTGGTTTTACCAAGCACATTCCCTCCCCTGCAGGGCTTCAGTTTCAAATGTACATCGGGTCCTCCTTTGGGCCACTTTCTCTTAGCAATGTCACATGCACCCCAAACAAGGGGGTATACATCAGGTGAATTAATCACCCCATACAACCATTCACAATTACAAGATACAACATAGTTTAGTATAGAATCTCGCTCGGTTTGCAGTCTTAGACAGGGCTCAAAATCTAACTTTGGTCCTTAGCACATCATAGATGTCAATTCCCGACCTCATACATTAGCTCCGGGTGCTCCTAATCCTTCCAAGAATCCTATGACCGAGGGCGAGTTACACATTTTTTCTCCAAGCGGCACATTTTTCAGATCTACACAACAATTGTCATAGTATAGACACATTCCTCCAGCAATAAGCATGCATACTTTTCCTCTTTTACATTTTCATGTTGCATCGAATTAGATCAAATTTTATCGAATTTGAGAATGCCATCTTGATGAGTGTATAAATCATGAGGAAGTTGTCAAAGGATGGAGAATAACACTAGACCTTTATCCTTACACTTCTTCTTCCATGGCGTGAGATCACCCATAAAACTCGCATTTGACGTGAGATCACCCCAAAAAAAATCTTCTACAACATTTTTAGGATCCTTTCTATCTTTTCACTCATCAAGGATCAGGTTCACATGTTCCTTTTTGCATTTTTTTGCATACTTTTTACACACTTTCTACATGTTTGATCAAATTTTTCATATGCACATATTTGACTACTCTTTTTCTATTCTCTTTTACCCGGATCGACTTTGATACCACTTGTAATGAAATTACTTGTATAATTCAAATCATGAGCAGCAATATAACACCAAATAACACAATATTCTAGAATAATGATCTCAATATGCAATTAGAATAGCTTCGCCATTTCAAGGGGGCAACCTCCAAACCATACAATAATACTCAAATACTCAATGATGATGAATTACTACCTACAATCCCCTATATATACTATTCATATGTTATGGCCATCACCAAGGCCGACCTACTAAGCATGAGAAAGTATAAATGATATAATAAAATGATATGGTAAGCCACAAGTCGACTACTCATATTCTAATACAAGCAGTAGGTTAAGGGCATAGGATGCCCTTCCCCTTCAAAGAAACATTGTCCCCAATGTTGAGAAGCTCTAGGTGTTCTTTGCGCAGAATGTCATATCTTCCCATGTTGCATCTTCATTGTCCATATTCTTCCACTTGATCAGGTACTCAGTAATAACCCATGTCCTCAATCTTTTAGTGTGTGTTTGAAGGATGCATTCAGGTTCCAAGATGACCCCCCCTCCTCATCAATCTCAGGTAACATTGTTTGGGCTGATACTCTCTGTCCAATTACTTTCTTCAGGCAAGAAACATGAAAGACTAGATGTATTCTAGTGGATTGTGGAAGTTCTAATTTGTATGCTACAGTACCAATCTTCTGCAATACTTGATAGGGGCCATAATACTTTGGTGAAAGTTTGTTATCCTTTTGTTGTTGTTTCAAAGACATTTTCTTATATGGTTGTAAACATGACAAAAACCCAATCACCGACTTCAAAATGCCTTTCCGTGTGATGTTGATCAGCCTGTTGCTTCATGCGGTTTTGTGTCATGACCAAGTTCTCCTTGAGACTAGAGAGGACCTCTTGTTGATATTGAATGTGTTCTTCTCTTTGCTCTAACCCGCGGTTTTCCTCTAAATGATGATGTGATGGATGGTGGATGGTACCTATAGAGTGCCAAAAAAAGAGACATTTTACATGAAGTATGGAAGGAAGTGTTATACCACTATTCTGCAAGTGGCAACCATTGGACCCATCTTGCTTGTTTATCTGACGTAAAGCAACGAAGATATCCTTCCAAACACTTATTTACAAATTTTGTTTGCCCATCAAACTGGGGATGATAAGAAGAGCTACGAGCTAACTGAGTACCCAAACATGAGAATAAATTAGTCTAAAAATTACTAGTAAATATAGGGTCTCGATCACTTACTATAATCTTCGGTGTCCCATGAAGCTTCTGAACTGTGTCCATAAAGGTTGTTGCTACCATGCTTGCAACAAATGGGTGTGCCAAGGCACAAAAATGAGCATATTTGGTGAGTCTATCCACCACAACCATGATGACATTTTTTCCTTCAGATTTAGGCAATCCTGTGATAAAGTCCATGGAAACCTCTTCCCACCACTGGCTAGGAATAGATAGAGGTTGTAGAAGACCTGGGGATCGAACTATTTCACCCTTATTTTGCTAACAAACCATGCATTTTGCCACAAATTTTTGGACATCCCCTTTGAGCCCTTCCCAAAAGAAATCTTATTTGACTCGATGATAAGTTTTCAAGAATCCAAAGTGCCCCCTCTGGAGAAGAGTGAAGCTCAGATAGAATCCTATTTTTAAGAGTGGAGTTCTTACATAGGTATAATCTATCTTTATACCATAAAGCATCCCCTTTCAATACAAATTTTTCAGACATGCTTGGATCATTCTGGAGATGATGAATGAGGTTTTGTGTGGTTGGGTCATTTCTCCATTTGGACCTTGCCTCATCTATCCAATCTTCTGTAATATGGATATGGCACATAACAAGGTTGCAGTTGAGTCATCTTTCCACAATAGAGCATCATGACTACATTCTCCTTCCCTTTCTTATAGATAATCTCAAAATCATATCCCAACATCTTGGAGACCCATTTTTGTTGTTCTTCAGATGATAAATGCTACTCCAAGAAGTATTTCAAACTATCATGATCTGTCTTCACTTTAAAGTGTCTTCCTATGAGATATGGTCTCCATTGCTTTACTGCATGAAGTATGGCTAGCATTTCCTTCTCATAAGTCGGCTTGGAAAGATTCTTACCTTTGAATTGATGGCTCAAAAAGGAAATAGGATGGCCTTCTTGCATGAGAACTACCCCATACCCACCCCTGATGCATCACATTCAACAATGAATGTTTTGGAAAAATCTGGAGTAGCCAAGACTGGAGTGGTGCACATGGCCTCCTTTAGTTTCTCGAATGCTTTGGTTGCATCCTCACTCCAATGGAAGGAATCCTTCTTTAATAAAGCTATGAGAGGTGTAGCTATGCTTCCATAATGCCTTACAAATCTTTGGTAATAACCTGTAAGCCCCAAAAATCCTCGTAGATTCTTTAGGGTTTTTGGAACCTTCCACTCCATCATGGCTTTGATCTTATTAGGATCCACTTTAACCCCTTCATGAGAGACAATGTGACCCAAATATTCAACCTCCTTGAGTCCAAAAGAACACTTAGAGGGCTTTACATAAAGTTGATGTTGCTCAAGGGTTTCCAAAACATTATTTACATGATGCAAATGTTCCTCCCATGTTTTGTTATAAATTAATCTATCATCGAAAAACACTAAGACAAACTTCCACAGGAATGACTTAAAAATAGAATTCATCAAACTTTGAAATGTAGAAGGTGCATTTTTGAGTCCAAAAGGCATTACCACGATTTCATAATGGCCTTCATGTG